>CM037848.1:10266443-10581443 GCA_021234535.1 Stichopus chloronotus
ATGGGGGACTGAATAAAGAAGCCTTGAAGTCATGTTCATTTCTCAACTATTGGTTGTTTAGTGTTCTTCACCTTTAGTACAGTGATGTTGGTACAAAGCGTAAATTTGGTATAAATCTGTTGCATCACATTGATGTGTGTGATGAGTGGAACGTACTTCAAATATCATTTGAAGGACACTGATGTAGATGGATGCGGTATGTAATGCATGAAGGTACTTGATAGTAGCTTGGAGATGATGTCGTGCATACTAATGTGTAGGGTGGGGCTTAATTTAATTCAAAAATTTGAAATGCTTATTATTCAGAAACGGTTAATCTAATTTCTTCAAAAGGTGATGTTGGTACGGTGTTTACGCATGTTAATGCATGATGGGTTGAAGGGTTCATCTTTATGCATGGTGGGTTGGTCCCTTTTATATCCAAAACATTGCAATGACAGTACAGTAGGTAAACATTAAATGTGACAAGTAGATGGGCTGAGGTAGAACCTCCAAATTGTTTGTGGTGATGAACACGGATTAGGAGGCGGGTTTAATGTAAAAATCTTAAAATGCATGCTGATGATTCAAGAGTAATGTACTCCTATTTTTTCAAACAGTGTTTTATCGATGGTGGCACAGAGCGTTCAGTGTATAAAACTGTTACCCCTCAGTGATCCGCATCATGGGTTGGGGTGTAATAGTTACTCCCTGCCAATCAAGCACATGATAGAAGATTGACTGTATTAGTGACAACATGTTTGTTTGTGCCGTGATTCTAAATCAGTGGGGGATCTCAATCAGTCCCAGAAATTTGGGGAACAATTTCCATTCTTACTGTGTAATTAATGCCAGAATTTCCTGCGCAGAATTTATTTCTTTGCGGAATTTTGGGAATTGGTGAGCAAAATGCTGTGATTGCGCTGCTTTGCACCAACCCTGGACAATGTATGAAAAAATTGTAGCTGATTGGTATGGAACAAATAAGGAAAAAGGCAAAGGAGGTTGACTGCAAAGGATTGAACATTTCATCAGCATGAAAGAAAACCTGTCGACCAAAATTAGCTTTGTGTCAGTGATAGTTTCAGCAGATAGTACATGATATCAAACTGCTGTAGCTTTAGATAGCGTTTGCATCGATCACCAAGATGGACAACAGCAAATTGCCTTAAAAGTGGCTGCCTCGTTTTGGCCCCATTCACTTTGCTTTAATTCAGTTTTTCACTAGACTATAACATCTGCTCACTCCCTAACACTTTGGACCAAAATGCCCTTTACTCCATTTCCTTTTTTGTTTTTCTGTGTTTTTCAGTTACTACGACCCTGGTCCAAGGTATCATCAAGACCAGCACGGGTACCCATTAGACCCGTATGCTCCACCAAAACCACCAAGAGGTCACCAATCTAAGAATAAGATTTATCTTCCAGAGGACAATGAAAACAGCATGGTGAAGAGGAAAAACCTCCAGAATCGCTACGAGGACTACTCAGGAAAACCTCCCCGTGTCCCGTATAACAGAAATCCGTCACAATCGAGGAATCCTTCCCGAGGTGAATCGCGGCAGAGGTACAATGCTGTATCGAACCGTCCTTCGCAGCCTCAGCATGCACCACCACCTCAGAGGCCGACCTCTCAACCGACACCGTCTCAGTATCGCAGCTTTGGAAGCGAACCCGAATCGGAAGTGAGAAATGACAGACATGCCGGTGGAAGTTACAATAACTATAACAAAAGAGAACCCCAGCAGCTGTTCTACCCCCAGTCTGCCAGTTTGGACAGGAGAAGTGATAAGAAACGGCATGTGAACTATGGTTACGAGGAGTATGAGAGGATGCCCGGAGATGACTACTCTGGGTATCAATCCGACAGGATCATAGATGAGAGGGGTTATGATTATCAGATACCTGAGTGGCTGACCACCTCCGATCCATCTGCAAGAGAGAGCACCTCAGTCACGTACAAGCCCAGATCTGGGTTTCCCAAACCGAACTACCGTAGTGATGGGGAGTATGACATCAGTGAGAACTCGGATACAGAGTATAAGAGATGGGGGTCTGATGTCGGAGGGACCCATCTGGACCACACAGGTGAGAGGGAACTGGCAGGTCGGATGACACCAGAAAACTATGGGAGACCATCCGACTCTGCAACGAAGGAGTACTCTTCTAACTATAGACCTTTACGTCAGTATTCTGGTAGAGTAGATTATGGGCACTATTCAAGCGATGGAGAGGTGTTGAGTGAACCCGAACGAGATCCCCCACCTGTACCTGCTTCAGCCCATTACTACTCTCAACCACTCCATGATGATAGGAGAGGGTATATCCAACCTCAAGTGCATGATGGTGGTAACTACCAGAGGAGCCAACTAAAGTACGACAGTGATCCTTCCGATTTGAGATACAGTTCTGACGCAATACCGTCAGTCAAGAGAAGACCTATGGTGGAGATGGAACCGGCAGAGGATGATGAGCCTCCGCCTCTTAGGACTGTGAGAGAAATTAAAGCTTATAATCAGCATGTGAAGAAAATCCGAAAATCCTCCAGCGAGAATGTGCTTAAAAGATCTACAGTGACGGCCACATATCAACCTAGTCCACAGAATGCTGATCCAAACTTACAAAATTACAAACAACCAGTCAGTGCATTTGACCATCAACTTCAAAGTAGAGGGCGGTCTAGGTCGCAGGAACGTCCCTTCCCTGCCAGGGAATTTGTGAGAAGCCAAAGCCCTCTGAGCGAACCAGAACTA
The DNA here is from genome assembly GCA_021234535.1 of Stichopus chloronotus. Classification (NCBI taxonomy): domain Eukaryota; kingdom Metazoa; phylum Echinodermata; class Holothuroidea; order Aspidochirotida; family Stichopodidae; genus Stichopus; species Stichopus chloronotus. The sequence continues at coordinate 10,269,176 of CM037848.1, forward strand.
GCAAGCACATCCCTCAGACAGATTCGTTCCAGAAACAACTCGGCTGTATTTTGCATCGTTTCTCAGACAAGCCCTGCAGTTAGCAGTGATCAAGGATCAGATACTGATCCTACACCACAGAAGCTTGCCCCATCAGGTCTTCAGAGAGCGCCACCTGCCAAAGTGACTCCTAAGGAACACGAGTTACTTCGCTCGTCGTCACAGGAGAGCTACTCCAGCTCAGACGCCAGTCCAAAGAGGTACTCGAATGGAACTTCTTCCCTCCCTGTCCGTTCAGATACTCCTCAAAGTCTCGGTGAAGTTGTCGAGGAACCTGTGGTTTTGCCGTCTGCCACACGCGGTGATGTCTATGCAATCCGAGATTTGACAGAAAAGAAACAACCTGAACAGAAGCTAAGAAATTTCTACAAGGAAGAAATGGATCACCAGAAGATGTGGAATAAATATGCAAATGAATTTTCTGAGCCAGAAGAAGTATCCCAGGAACCAGTGATACTTCCATCACGTACCCAGGGTGATGTTTATGCCATTAGAGAAAAGCCTAAAGATTCTGGACCAGTCAGTCAGCCAAGGAGTTTCTACCAAAAAGAGCTAGAAGCCCAGGCTGAACAGAACAAACATGCCCCAGATACAACACTGGACTTTCCAAAAGTTGTTGAGGAGCCATTGGTATTGCCATCGAAAACTAAAGGTGGAAATGTCTATGCTGTCAATGATACCACGTCTCAGACAAGACCTGGAAGGATAAAGCCGGCTTATGAAGGGGCAAGTGAAGATAATCTTGTGAAACCAGGCAAGAAAAATTCCACACCGACTAGATATGCCAGGGAAGCTGAAAAGCCATTTTCCTCCTCAAGCGCAAAAGGAGAAAACAGCATGCCAGGAAACGCAGGGGTCTTTGTCGATGACCCAGACGGCGGCGGTGTTCAGTATCGACCTTTGAAGAGGAGGACCAGGAGCCTCGACGGCAGAGATTCTCCTTTCAGAAGTAATCATTCAGGAGATGATACCCCTGTCAAGGAGAGTCCAGTCCATCAACTGGTCAGCGCTCCTAAGAGTCATGGCATGCCCAAGTCCAGTGAGAATGTACCAAATGGAACGTCAAATGGAAACCATTCCCAGAAGGAATCCAAAGGAGAGCAACTCTTCAAGCAAAAAAAGAAAGAAGCAGAATTCGATGACCTGAGACAGACCATCTTAGCGGCAGAAAAGTTGAGACGTTTGAAAATGATCGACGCTAAAGCAGATAGCGAGCCGGACACCGCTCAGAGGCGAAGGGATTTTCTCTTTAGTGATCCCCCTAAAAAGTCAACTCCACCTTCCATTGAACTCAGGATGTATTCATCCAAGAACAAGACTGTCGAATATCCCAGTCATAAGAAGGTATTCCAGAGGACGGACAAGAGTCCTCTTAGTTCACCGAAACCCGCCGAATATCCTGGAAGGGATGCATCTGGAGATCCAGAGCCTGAGCCTCTTGTGATTGAAGGCGTGCCAAAGGAGACACCAAAGCAAGAATCGGCGACGTCCACCTCTAGAGAGCCATCGCTCCAAGAACCTGGCAAAGATGACACAGCTTTGGATTTGCTGCAAATCGCTGAACTGAAACGGGCCCTACGAGAATATGAAGACGACATCCATTCTCCAAGAGGTAGAAGGAAAAACAGAAGAGAGAGATCAAAGTCCGATTTGCAGAACATGCTCCTGAAAGCATTGGTTCAACTTGAGCAAAAGGAAAAGGACAGCCCAAATCTGCCTGTTGCATCCACTGCACGAAAGGAGGACGAATCGCCAGTCAAAGCCCAACCGTTGAGCAAGCTCTACCGACCACCAAGATCCAATGATAACTTGGGTTACAGTTCTGATAGTAGTCAAGATCCACAGCATCTTAGTAGAGCAGAGAGGTTGACTGGTATTCCAGGGGTTAAAATTCCTGCTTTGAAGTCAGAGCCCATGCTGCCAGAAGTTAAAGAACCCACCTTGAAGCGTGATGAGACACCAAAGGAAGAAGCCACAGTGGTACCACAGGTGGACCTGTTGGTCCAAGAAGCCCCCCTTGTTACAGAGGAGTTATTTCCAGATGAAGATATACCGTTAATTGATGATGACTATGACGATTATGAGGACGATGAAGTCGTTGAGTTAGCGAAGGACGAAGTACTAGATAGTGGCACAGAGGAAGAAATGCCGCCCAAAAGAGAAAAAAACTTGCTGAGCATTTTGAAAGCAGGTAACAGGAGTAGCGTGGACTCCGTTTCGACGATGGACAGCATGTCACTCGCCAGACCGTTCGATGACATCGGAAGCGAGTACGAGAAGATGATGAGCGACCACCATGAAAACGAATCGATAGGAAGGAGTAAAAGTTCAAGTGTGGACTCCCTCATCCACATGGCGTCTGATGACGAGGAGAAACTGACCTCTAAGGATGCTCCTGCAGACGAGTCCCGTTACGGTGACGGTGGTAGTAAAGACGGAAGAAGGAAGCGAGGTAGGTTTTCATGACTTTTTTACTTTAACAGTTTTGGAAGATGACGTTAGCCTTACACGCTTAGTAGAGCATACTGGGTTGGATGTACAGTTTGAAAATTCTACCACCTTCCCTGCCCTGATCATGTAGAACAATTCGTAGCCAGCAGTCAATTCCAGTAATGATAGGTAAATCTGTTTAGATTTTGCAGTAGAAACTAAAGAGCTCAAACATGCAGGAGTACATTTTAAAATACATGTATCATGTGTGTGTGTCCAACGTCGCTGCTCTCGAATTCTTGGCCTACCTACCATGTTACAGTACAAAACTTGAGAGCTATGTCAAGGCACTGCTTTAATAGTGTCTACTTACATATATATTATAATAAATTCAATATTTCCATCTAACTGGTCAACAAGTTGATAATTTCCTGTCACTGCCCTCATGGGGGGGGGGGGGTCATATGCAGAGTATGAATGGTTACAGTCGTATCAGAAGCCTATCTCCAGAACTTGGGTGACGATGGAGAAAACAAGGAGCGATATAGTGTGAAGTGCTAAGGTATACACAATTTGGTATAGGTCAGAGTCCATTCCATGTTGACTACTATGTAGCCATTGCTGAACTTACAGTATACATGACAGAGTGATACTGCTATACTATCTCCTCAGTTATGACTGGGGCTGGGGGGAGGGAGGAGGGGGATGCTCCTTGTGTTGCTTCTGATTGTAAGCTTTGCAGTCCTGCTGGCATCTGCCCACCGTTTTAAGTGCAGGTCAACGATCTTTTACCGGTCTGCAGAGGTGAAAGTAAAACTATGGAAACACAAAACTGATCTCATGACTGAATCTTCCCCCGATTACTGATTTGGTCCAGTTTTCATTTTCAAATGACCATTTTGCTTTGCATGTTGATCATGCCGCTAGATGGGTGGTGCTGTTGGTACTCTGAGTAAAAGCTCCGATTTTAATAAAAACCACAATGCATTCTTGCATTTTTCCTGTACAAACTCTGTAATATTTGTTAGCAGTTCAGTTACTCTTGCTATAGTTTAGAATTTGCATCGAGCACAATGTTTGTTGTGCCACATGTAAGGTGTCTCCCTATGGATGATGGCTTGAACCTGGTAGCACCCTCCCATCGCATTTCCCTCGGCAGTGTGTCACCACAATTTTCTGAAAATGTTGCAAACACAGTATCTCAATAAGTAGGCAGGCTACATGAATAAAAAACATGAATGTGAACATAAATTGAAACATGAACCATAAAGATCAAAAGTGTGATTTATTTTTGTGAGAAGATCATCTGTACTTTATCTTGTCATGGAAGATTTAAGATCAAAGGTGAAAGTAGACTGATAGCCTTGTCAGATCATGGCTGTTATGCACATGTACTTACCCTCACACATGCTGTCTGCGTTGGTGAATATATTGGGTGATTGGGATTCTAAGTTATTTCTTGATATCAATCATGTGCACATGAGAAAAACATAAACAGCAAATACAATGTGAAGTGTTTTTTTTTTTTTTTTGTTAGGATTTAAAACTACTTCCATTTTGCTTTAAAGTGTTTTTTTTTTTAACATTGAACAGATATTCCATTGCCAGTACAAACTGCCTTCTAGATTAATTTAAGCAGAGTAAAGAAATGTTCAAAGCAATGTCCTTTGAGCATTTAGGTTCTGATCTGACTGCTATTTGGTATTAATATTCTTGTTTTTCTCGTACAGTTCCAAGTTACACCAGCACTGCATATCTGTATTTAGGATAGTGGCAGCGTTTTTGTAAGTTACTATTTAAAATTGGGCTTGCTCATCAGTTAAAAAACTTCATTCCATTTTGTTGGTGATGGTGCTTTTTGGTTTAGCAAAGTTGGGATACCTAGCAGTCGTGAACAGCTTGCCCATCAGTCACACAAAAAAGGGAAATCATTCCACTGTGGTGATGATGCAAATTTTGGTTGGATAAAGTTGAAATACGCCATAATTATTAAGCCTTTTCGCAATCTCTGCTGTGGGTGCTCATATCCTCAAAATTGGAATATAAACAAACACGCTCTTGTAACTTCACTTACAACAAAAAACAGTTTATTTCCCAATATATTCAAATCCTCAGACCAACTGCTAGTTTACAGAGGGTTCGCACCTACAGTTCTGTCTTGCACGTAAGCTGTCTTTTTCGTCAAAAAAATTGTGTTGTAATTAGTCCAAAACTGTGTGTTTTCACTCAGTGTATGGCAAGCACGGTTTGTTTATCTCATTTGCATCCCACAATTCCTTGCCCGAATTGAGTTTGCGAAAAGGCTTATTGCCGAAAGCATCATGGAAGTTGTCTGGTACAATTTTCTTGTTACCTGTATACATTCTGGTGGGAAGTCACTGCAATTTTTCAAAACAATTGGAAAGCTGGCAATTCACACACTGAAACTTTGACACTCATATCCGTGCACAGTTTTGAACACTTTTAAGAGCTTCTTTGTTAAGCCCAAATGACAATATGCTACACCCAGGACAGCTTTCTTGGATTTTGCGATCAGCTTGCCTTCAAACTGAAATACCCACCTTGTAGTCTGGTTAACCATTTTTGTCTCCCCTGTTTGCCCCTGCCTACGTTGTCTTTGCGTAAACAGCTTGGCAGCAAACATCGTGTTCTCCAGATCAGTGTAACCAATTTGCTTCCGGGGGGGTTGAAGATAACCTAGCTGTCCTGTTTGAAGCAATTGCCAAATGAGCTGCAACATTGTTGATGTTCTAGTGTCATGTTTCCCCTCTAAATGTCAGTCTTGCGTCGCCTGTCTGTCCGTTTCATCATCTTGGTAGCTTTTGCATCGAGTTCAAGGTATGAGGTGCGCTGTGAAAAGAAGTCGTTGGGATCGTCTTTCTTATTTATTATATTTGATTAGATGAATGAAAAGTGCATTTCCTTTGTGAGTTTGATGAAACTGTTACTAGTAATTAAGACAATAGTCACCCTGTAGTATATGTCCACCGTCTGGAGGAACAACTGTCCTTTTTTACAGCTGGAGATGCATTAAAAGAATACTAGAATTAATGTTGGAGGTCAAGGGTCATTTGGAACTAGTTGCCAGTGGATCATTTTAGTCAAACATTAAACACTAGATCATTATACATAGTAAGGGGGGCAGTTTGTCAGGGAGCTTGTGTCAGGTTTAATGTCATTTAATTACTCAAGTCATTAGAGGGTGCCTCTTAAAAGCTGAAAATCACAGCATTTCAAAATCAATGTATATCAGCCTTATTTCATATTTGACTTGTGGCTCCTCTTGCAAAATGCAGGAATCAGTGTTCCTTTAGAGATGGTGCATGGTAGTGGTTATAAACATCGGTTCTTTAATTAAGTGTATATAACGTTAAGAAAGTTTTTTTTTTTCAGCAGCAATCCCAGTAAATTTATCATCACTCTGCATAAAGGAGTAGCTCATGGCAGTTGAACCACTTCCAGAGGTGATTTAAATAATTAATGTATAGTCAGTCAGTCAGTCAGTCAGTCAGTCAGTCAGTCAGTCAGTCAGTCAGTCAGTCAGTCAGTCAGTCAGTCAGTCAGTCAGTCAGTCAGTCAGTCTGTCAGTCTGTCTGTCAGTCTGTCAGTCTGTCTGTCAGTCTGTCTGTCTGTCTGTCTGTCAGTCAGTCAGTCTGTCTGTCAGTCTGTCTGTCAGTCTGTCAGTCTGTGTATTTGGGTTTCATGATTAAGATAAAGCAATCTTGAAATGTCATGCTGCTTAGAGTGCTAGGATATGTAGAGTGCAAGGATTTGTACATATATTGGTGGTGGTATTGACCATACATGTTGTCTCGCTGCTTTTCATCAGTTTGGTGTTGGTTTCTTCATTTTGTTATTCTTGCAGCTGTGTTAAGTTTCTCCATCTTTAATGTGAGCTAAAATATTAAGTTGCCTCATCTGCTTTCTCTCTAAAAGGAATCCTCAACAGACTGAAGCCATGCAGTCAAAACATTTGCATATTTGTTTGCTTTATTATAAATAATGACGGTGGAAAATGTTACGGTAGATGATAGTTAATGTCCTCATGCTAATCGTACCAAGCATTGTTTATATTGCATCCACATGTACCATTCCAGTGGTGGCTTATAGTCCTCATTACACCATACTGTACCTTCCTATTTATGCAGAACGTTGTGGGCTCCAGTTACTGGATACTGTGCTTTTATAGTGGTTATGTATGCTGTATCCAGGTCTCAGACACATCATTTGTTGAAAGCCCTGTTGTGATTGGAGTTAACATAATACCGAACCCCTCTTCCAGACTGTAATCCCTGATTGATTGGTATCAGTTCTTACACCATTGTCATTGTGATACTGTGTGTGTAGTACAATAACACTTCCACCCTAACGGTGGCAATGAATTAGTGTTCAAGGTGTATGCCTGCCACATTATAACTCATGGTCCCTACCAAAGAAACACAGTTGTCCATGACTTAAATCATGAAGTTTGAAATAGCTATCAGATTGAAAAGAGTGAAGTAAACTGTCTCATATCACTAAAAGCTTGCTTCACCAAAGAAAGCACTAATCTTGAACGCTTTTCATTTTGGAAGCACAATCTTTAAAGATGCATAAAATGTAGTTAGAAACTGTTTCAGTGTAACATATAAGGCCAATGCAGGCTGGATGTAAAACTCGAAAGACTAATAGGGTATAGTTCTGCTTTTACTTGCAACCCATTTCCATTTCATCTTTTAAAGTTAACTAAAAATTTTCAGTTTGCTTGTAGTTTTTATTTTCATTAGTCGTGTTTGCAGTTTCTTCTCCAAATAATACGAATACTGCCAACCAATTAAATCTGTGTTTGCCTTTGGTCACTTGGTGTACAGTAGACTGCTTTTGCCATCACGGAATAGCCATATATGGGCATTATATCAAATATATTCTGGCAAATACATGCGTTGATATTGCCTTCATCAAGCAGTACCTGTATAATACTCATTTGTAGCAATAAAGGCAAATTGTTTATAGTAAATAAATTTTTGCTAAGCGCTGCCACAAACTGAAGGTGCAATTTTACATATGTTACCATATGTTATACTCAGCTTGGGCAGGTTTCTTGACCTTACTTCAGAGTTGCGACCCCTGGGCAGGGGTCGCAACTCTCCACCTTACGTGGAGTCCTGACTCACCATGAAATTTTTAAAACTGTAGAAAGCGTTCATGGAGTTTGTTTTTGTGTGTGTGTGTGTGTGTGTGTGTGTGCAACAGTTTAATAACGTTCTTCTGCAAGTTTGATAAATCATAACATTAAATTGGAGTATTCTGTTGTCTCCCAATGAGGCCTAGCCCATGTCTGACAATTTAAAATATTAAAGTGAGAAGCCCTGTCCTAATCCACTTGGACCCTAGCATTGTCCATGCAATAATTTTATGTGTGTAGGAGGCACTTATGATGTCACTGAAAAAAATACCATGTACAGTAGTAGTTGCAAGAAGCTGCACAGTTGCTACTTTCCAGGCTGTGAGAGCTCAACAAAAAAAAAATATCAGTGTTGTCCCAAGCCCAGTCGGTATATTATTGTTGCTGTGTTTTTTACAGTGTACGTAATTATATGATCATATCAATTGGCATACGTTAGACAGCATTAAATGTAGTCGAATGGAGAGCATACATGTATTCAACCAAAATATTTTGCTCTGCTTGTTCCACGTAATCGCATAATTGGGCAAAAGGAAGTTTCAGTGTTTAGCTGGGAAGATGGCATGAATGTAAAATTAACTCTTTGCCTTGTATTTTTCTTTTGATATATTAATATGAAAATACTGTGTACAGGTTCACTGCTATATACCTCCAATCTTTGTGGCTCTGTTTTTCTTGCAACACTGAGTTTTATGCGTACACGATATTCTTGTATACTGCCCTCACTTTAGCATAGTTATTCATTGACTGTCAACAGCATACTCAGAACCACAGAATATTGTTTCATACAGATTACTGTGGTACATATTGCTACATGCGTGTGTAGATAGCTGTACTTTGATGCAGTTATTTGAGTAAGTACTGTATACACATGTGTGTATGATATCTGGTTTGTGAACATAAACAGAAACTTTGGTGGATATCATGTTTATTGTAAAACATTTCTACATGTTTTACATGAGGCTCATGCACTGTCAAAAATGTCTGTGAATTTACAGAGAATAACACAAAGAAATAAATAAGAATTACAGAAATTGTCTGGAAACTAATTACCAGAACATTTCTGTATTCCTTTTGTATTTCTCTATTTTATTTTCTGTAAATTTACATTTTACATTTTAGCTGTGTGGTTTTAGATAATAGGCAATTAAAAAACTCATCAGATTGTCGTGGTGGCATATATTTTAAGCTTTGTGTATTTGTTTGGTGTATGTGACTTTCCATGTTACTATAAGGAGTACAAAACCCATACTATGTTTTGGGGAGATATTAGTGTCTTTGAGAAGAGGACTAAAGTCAAGATTCAATATAACTCCAGAAACGAATGTCCAAGAGGAGCGCACATACCATACAGGATAAGTTTCTATAGTGTAAAGTTTTCACATAGTTTAATCATTTAACAGTGGAATGAAAATATCATAATTTCCTTCCCAGTGCAGAATTAATTTTTGCAAAAGTGTCCTTTTTTTTTTTTTGGAAAATTTCAAATTAACTCTGGAAATATAATACACTGTTATCACCATTTTTTTCTTCTTTTTGGAAGGGAAGCAAAGCCAAAAACAGTGTCTTTAACTTGTTTTTAGGTGTTCTCTAAATCAGTCACAAGTCCCACACAAACATTGTTCCTCTTCCTCATTTTCTGAGTCACTTTCTGATTTGAAATTCTAATCAGCTAAACCCTAAAACGCTTCTATGGTCAAGAATCCTAGTCTTTTGAAACAGTGGGGGCCATTGCAATATTGACATTCGAAAGAAAATACTGTACACCCACATGGTCCCTGCAAAGATAGATTGTAACTGCCACCACAAGCTTAAGAGCACTTCCAGGTTCTCCTTACTCGGTCAACATGCAATATGAAGACAAATATGTCCATCGTGTCAATAGCGAGCAGATAATAGGCCAGAATGTTCACTGTCCTCAGCGAACAATCGTTTAAGGATAGGCTAGCCGTTATGTGACATAGTTTTGTACATATATTGCAAGAGGAATATATCCGTCCTACACAGCAGCTTGTTGCTAGGACAGGACGGATATATTTGTCTTTCACACTTAACTGGTTAATTAAGGTCGCCAGAGGTCGAGGCCTGAAAATCTAGTGAAAGTGATATGTCTAGAGCAGGAAACCAAAGTTTTACTGAGCTACAATAAGGAAGAAGTTTCCGTAATTGCTTCTTTAGTTGTCATAGCTTGTTCATTAAAGGTAAATGGAATTAAAAGTCAACGAATGTAAACATGGGAAATGAGCAGTACTTAATCTTGAACTTTCAGTTCAGTAGAATTCAGTAGAAGTGGTTGTTAATGACCATGGAGAGTTATAAATCCCAGCACTGACACTGTTAAACTCCTTTCTTGAGGGTGTATATTAATTCTCCACATCAGGTTTAGCTTATAGTAGGATGTGCTGTTACTCCTGCATTTTCCAAAGTACACTAAAGGTCTGGTTATACTTCTTATATTTGCAGAAAGTTATAGAAACTCCTGTACAGAGGTATATTTGTCCACGTATAGCCTAATTTCTAAAGAAAATGTGTTTGCATGGGAGTTTCGTTGTACAGTAGCAGTGTTCACATGGAAGTGCTGCACATTTGGGTGGAGTTTAGACTTTGCAAAGTCTTTCTCGGCGAATGAATTCTCCTCCTTTGATACATTCCTCACAATTTGAGCTGCAGCCTACTTATACCCATCCGAGGATATGTACTCATCTAGTAATAGCGTTTCCCTGTGATCGCCGTCTGCCGGAAAGACTTTGGACACTCGATATAATTATGTACAAATGAATAGTCACGTTTGACATTAGGGTTAATACATATTAAAATACTACGCGTTGGTCTCATGAAATGAGCCAATAGCAGTGATCGAACAATGAGAGAAAATAATAGTACCTAGGCTAACTTTCACCGTATCACCAGATTTGCCTACGGCAGAAATAGGATATCGCTAAGAGAGGCCTCAAACAGTTGAAGGAGAGTAGAATATTGCCATGATAGTTACGTAACTAATCAGTCGTATGTCCTTTCCCCATCATCACTCCCATCATTTCTCACGATGGCCGTGATTGGAATCTACCAAATTCGGTAGCAAAAAACAATGGTGTTAGTTAAAAGTTGTGTGCATAATTAAAACGAGTGTCCAGAGTCTGCGAGGGCAGCTATCAGTGGGGGGAGTAAACACTCTTCTGGAAGAGCAGTACAGTGTGGGTGTTCAGAGGTGGCAGAACTAAGATTTACAGAAACTTTCCAGCCCAAGCAGCCTCTGCAGAGTCTAGGTCGAGTTCCGCTAACTTTTTTTTAGCTGAAAAAACTAAATTCTACCGTAATTAACACTCTAACTCTAATTAATGAAATTTTTAATGAAAGAAATCTGGCATAGCATGTTATTATCCACATTGGTATCAAATGACAGAAAATGATGGAAGATCAAACTGTAAAGGCTATTTTTAGTTCTTCAAACAGCACACCATACTTTAATATGTTGGTAAGGACACCCCTTCAGAAAAGCACATTTTACTTTACAAGAAGCATGGTCTTTTTTCTCATCAAACTCCAGTGAATTTGTGTCATTCAGATAGTTATTGGTCATGGTACAGGTACTCTATCTATCAAGCCAATATGTGAGTGCAATATTCATCGATCAATTTGGATACGGTGTCTGGTTGAAATGTGTCTAAGGTCTATTTATTACCAGCTGCATTCTGTGTGCCACATGTGGTGGCAGTGCATTTCTTTTGTCTTCTGAATAGATTTCAACATGTGCTCTCCTTCTGTAAATATCTCTGAGGGATGTTGTAATAGAAGCCATCCTCATCCTGTAGTTTACCATTTAAGTGTGTTTCTTCTAGTGTCGTTGCGATACTGTGATATCGGCAAACTACTTTGTGATGAGACTTTGCTCCCGATGTCGTTTGCGAAATGACCCGAAGTCCTAAACGATATCATCTGAACACCTGAGGTAAAAAAAAAATCAAATAATTCTTAAAGCAGATTTGGATCACATGCTACTTGTAAGTAGCTTAAATATTGATTCATGGAATTCAGACCTTACAATCTTTAATATTAAATTTATATGAACTAGTTTGATTAAAATGATGAAAATAACATCTTATGTCATAAGGTTACACTAAGGCTACACAATGTAACTACAGTACAGTGTACATATCTAGGTGTTTTACATATATTAGTTCATGTCTGCTGTGGTCACAACTTACCGCTATGATATTAGCGGTATTGGCGATATTCACGTCGTAGACATATACTTACCCCTTGCCAAAAACGTGTTGAGGCACTTGAGCGAGAGGCAAACAAGGGCGAGAAAGGCCTTAGAGGGCATGGTGGCTAGAATTGATTTCAAGGACAATTTGAGCATAGGGTCAAATGATGCATTAGTGAGGCAAGCGGTAAGTATAGTCACTCGTGAAGACCCACACCAGGAAGTTGTGGGGAATTGTTCGGCAATTGAAAGAAAAGTGCTCATGTTATCGATCGCAAAAGTTTCATATCGCCGCAAAGGTAGTTTCTTCCTTCTATCGGTAAAGATATACATGAAATTCCAACATCTCTAAGAAAGCCCTTCCACAGTTTCCGAGTGTTTAGTTTCAACTTGTGACTAAAGGTAAAGTGTTGGTGGGGGAGGGGTTGGCAATCTTGATGACCTTGAATTGACTTGTAATTCTCTTGTAGAATATTCAATCTCATTAATTTTTACAGGGATTATTGTTTCAAAGCATAACACAAGTACGAATTGGTCAGTAATTTGTGTGACATGCATCTGAGCACCCTTCATTCAGAAGCTGCAAAGTAAACCACTGAGTGAAAATCAGTTACAGTTTTGTTTATATTTTGACCATTGTTGAGATAGTACTTTTCAAAGTAGAAAAATGCAAAACAGATGTTGTGCATTGTTGCATAGTGTCAGTATTTCTTTTGTTAAGCCTATATATTTTGTCTGTTAATTACTTAATTACTGAGTTTCACATTGGTAAGTGATATCCATATTTTTGAAGAAGAAAATACATGCTCCTAAAGTAAAATCCTCCGTGCAATTCTCAAATGTCCCTGAAATATAGGTTACGTAAACAAAGGATTAACATAAGACATAGGAGTCCATCTTTTGGCGTCACAAATTTGCGTACTTAGCCGATGTTTATTCATGATACAGCTACAGTATGAGACACTCTCTTGCCTCTGAACTGGTCAATCTTTCACAGATTTAGATGGAATTGGTGGCTATTTTTAATATTTTCAATGCTGAATGCACCCAATACTCCAAAATGTCATTTTCATTTCACACTGACCTTTAAGTATGTACTGCACCTAGTAAGGAAGTGACGTGACAACCTGCAGCGACTTGAGTGGGACAGTGTGGTGTTACTGTACCTAAATATTTTGATTTCTTGTATTAACTGAACTCTTATGTAAACAAATGCCTTTCTCACCCTCCTTTTACTACCACTTGGCTGCATGAACCCCACGGACTATTTATCACCGGTTTCTTTGGTTTGACCCAGACTGTCCTAATGAATTAATCTTCCAGTCAGGTGCGGTGCACAGTCCCTGCCTGCAATTTCCTCCTGTCTCTCTCTCTTGTTGGCTCTCCTCCCCGTCTGTCAGTGCCAACGGGCTAATCAGATCTGAATCAATCCATTTGAATTCAAAATATGTTTCACTAAGGACTCTTTGGGGGTTGGCAAGACATGCTGGTTTCCAAAGATAGACGCTGCCTCTGGTGTAACAGGCATATCATTAACATAGGTAATGTACATAATGGATTATAACTCTCAACTGGTAACAGGGACATGCAGTATAGGGCTAGTGTTTCAGTTTTTTTTTCCCTCACCATCAGTAACCTGTTTGCAGCTGTGCTTTAATTTCAGTGTGTTTAGGTGTTAAGGCTCAAAAAGTATGAAAGTGATCTTTTTGAAAAGCACAGCAACATGACAACTTCACTTAGGAGTTGCTATTGACTGAACTATTTAAGTACCTTGATTTTGAAAATGTAGAGTAACACAACTGAACAGTGAGCATGTGTTGGGTTTGTCAGGTGGGGATGGGGCTAGTTGATTCTGAATAGTGAGCATGTGCTGGGTTTGCATGGGTCATCTATCGTTCAACCCCATTTCCTCAATTCCCTCCATATGTTGGGTTGCCATATGTCTCTCTCCCACCCCCCTCCCTCAGTACTGAACTTTTGGAAAGACTGTAGGGAATATTGTCCCGAATTTGGAGGTAGGGTTGGTTTGTAGTCTCTCTATTTCATATTGCAAGTGTACCCCTAGCTCTTTAGCTTACATTGTTTACAGTTTGGACTGTTGGTTACCGTAGCAATGGTGAATTAAATCACCAAGGCAATGTTTTTGTTTGTATTTGACAGAGTTTCTTTCGGAATGAAGTACATGTGACACATTTAACATTGGAATTAGCCTGACAGCAGTTTTGAATAATTGCCAGAGACAAAGGAATCTGTGTGGTTTTTATAGAGTGTGTGTATGTATGTGTGTGTGTTTGTGTGTATGTAATGCTTTGAATTGTAAACATAATATCTGAGGATGCCAACACTGTTTAATCATCTAGCTTGGTATGCCAGTGTCAGGTAGGTGAGTGAAGGACTGCTTTTGTTCTGGTATTGCATTTCAAGGTCGTTTGAGGTCATCATTACTGAATGTGTAAACACTGCACATGCTCTATTATAGGTGAAATGAGGTTGTTGCTAATGTTAGCATCATATGTAAGATTCAAGAAGTGTAGCATCCCTGTCATGTTAGCCTATAGATACCACTTTGGAGATAATGCAAACCTAAAATATCAAACATGTATGTCCAGTCAATTTCAGTGTGAAGGTAGTCTTGATGGAGAAGATAAGTCCTTTGATTTTCATGGGGGGCAAAAATTATTTGAGGTCAACAAAATGTTGAAGTTTATGAACACTATAATGTGGAGGAAACAAAAGGAAATTAAAGTTTGTAACTTGGCTGGTTGCATTCTCTTTCCCTTTTTTTTTTCTGTTGCTCTTGGTTTACACTTATTTTAGGTTAACAGACCTATGTCAAATTCCAGAAACTTTATAAACGCAATATTTCAATAATGAACACCATCTCCACTTCAAAGTATAGAGTATCGGTTGCCAACCCCCGTACCCTGTGTGGTCAAAGGTCAACAGGTCAAAGTCTGAAATCTTTGTAATCACAAGTATGTTGCTAGCACTATTTGATAGGTAAATGCCTAACTTTTTTGTGGAGATCAAAGGTCATCTGAGGCCCGCAGATGTTGAAGTTTGAAAACAGTGTAGGTATGTACAAAAGCTTGCAAAGTTGTCCGAAATTCAAACTTGGTGCAGAATTAGTCTAAGTGTAATATATACTAAAATATTTACTAAAATAATTCATTTTGCAAATTCTTTGAGATTTCCTGAAAGTGAGAACGATGACTTGTCTACAATAATGTTTGCATAACATAAGAGGCATAAGAGGCGATGGTGGAGAATTCTTTTAAATTGTCAAACTGATATCTAGATAGCCTTAGCAAGGAATCTCTGACTTAAAGGTCAACAAAAGTGAAAATTTGAAGGCACTGTAACATCATATAATTTGCATAAACAGTCATTAAACATGATGCCATTGGTCAATAGATGACCCCTAGGTTGTTAAACTTTCTTTCAGGTATAGCAGAGGTAGCAGTCAACATAGGTTGATCACTGTAAGTTTCTTTTAATGGTTAGCCCACTCTGCAAACTAACATGTATCTGTCAGTTGTGCCAGATCCCTTGTAGATTCTGATCAGAAAATCTTCCGCCCTGATTGTTTCTCTGTTTGGCAAGAAATCACAGTTGTTTGACTTTACAGTACATCTTAGTACTTTAACAAAGAACACAAGTGTCTGTGTTTTGCTTAAAAAACTGCTGTGAATACCTCTTTGAGCTTATCTTTAAATTGCTGTGTTTAGTGAATTAATTTATAATCTCCCTTCGGTTGTATGTTTTAAATTTATTGTTATATAATCCAGGATACATGATCAGGATATTAATTACAACTCAGCATAACAACTCGTCAAAACATTGACGGTTGTAGTGATCGCTTGAAAACTGTTATTTTACTTGCCTGAAATACTTTGTAGCCATGACTATATGCATGTTATGGGCTGATTGCATCATGCAGCTGACTCTCCTAGCTTTGCTGAGTCCTGACTGCTTCTTGCAGACTAAATCCAATTTTTTTGGCTGTCATGTGACTGGAGTTTTGCTCTATAGTTTTATAAAGGAAACTCACACATGAAACAAAGTTGCTTTCAAAATGTGCAGTCATCTGATGAAACCCAGTTAGAAGTGCATTAGTAGGGAAGAAAGTGTCAGGAAAACTAATGGGGTCGAATTTGTAATGTATATGCTTTTGTTGTATTTTATATCGCTGCATTGTTATATCTGGCATGTTATCGTTTTTGCTTTTGGTTTTGCCTGCTATCCATGTCTTGCCGTCAGTATATATTTGTAGCATTTTGTGTCTGGCTTTATATTTTACCTGCAGTATCGAGGTTGATAAATGTCTTTTGTCATGCTTTTGTCCCATCAACATGCAACCAACACACCTTCTAATTATCATATATCTTGGGAGTTTTTTTATTGCTTTCACATTCCCAGCTCACATTTACTGATCTTATTGCAAACCGCTGTAACATACTTCGTGTCATGCAATAATGTCATTCATATATATCTTCCAGTCGATTAACATATCATCCACAGTAATTCAAGCAGGGTGTAAATTAACTCCTCCCCATTTTGCGACCGTAGCGGAATTAGCAGTTCTGAAGCCATTGTGAATTTCTGCTGGGAAATCTTTGAAAATTCAACATGTATGCACAAAGTTAACATCATCTGGTGCACAGGGAGTCAAATCCCCTGTGCTACACAAGTTATACAGTAGCAACTTTGAACATTTTATAATATATGATAGGAGATCAATTATTCCTTGTAGAGCAGCAGCAGCAGCAAAAGCAGCAGCAATAACAGAGGAAAACCAATGAAGCGTCTAAATTTATCACAAAACAAATAATAAAAAGAAAAAATGCACACCTTTTCTGCTTAGTGAATACATTTTAATAGTTCCATACTTGTCAAGTAGTAGCGTATATATAATTATAATACTTGCAAGATATGAAAGTAGTACTTAGTTTTCAGGTAGCATACAGAAACTCTTCTTGTTTTTTTTCATGCACCAAACCATTAGGCCAATTTTGTGTTCAGCAGTTAATTTGTCGTAACATGGTAGTGAAACGTAGCACAAAGGTTACTTCTGAGAGAATAGTAATGTCTGTGTAATGGTCTTGTATGACGTATACGTTGAATGAAACCTTGGGCATGCAAATTTCAAATAAATGTTGTGAATATTGGTGTAATAAATGAAAGTAGCAATTTCAATAAATCTCTCGTGCGATGTACATACAGTATAATTGCATGATGCTGTAAGCCAAAGCCATTTGCTCAATGCCATGTGTTGTCATCGACTTTATTATGTCACACTGTATATGGTGCTCAATTAATTGTGATTGGACAAAATAACATCAGTTTTTACTATCAATTCATAATTCATCCTTGAAAAATGCACAGCCGACTGTTCATATAGCTGTGGCATATATCCAACAAAGAGCAGGTCCTTGGTACACCATTGTAGGCCACATAATGGTGTGGGTATTACTGTTTGGTTATTAACTGTGAGTACTTGAAATCTATAAAACGCTAAAAGAAAAGTGTAGTTTGATGTTTGAAACTAAAGTATGGCCTATCTACAGGGAGAGATTCCTCTAAACAGTTGAAGGATTGAAAGTGCAGGTAAAATAAAACACACACACATTTGTAATGGCAGGAGTCTGATACAACAACTGTGATAGAATTTCTTCTTTGGTGGGGAACTTGTGGGAAAAAGAAAAATCATTTCCAGCTTTTTTCTCATCATTATCTTTGCCTAAAGTTTTATGAGTCTTCTAACATCTGTGAGTAATAACAGAAAAACTGAAGTTTTAGAGTTTTAACCTTATGACCACTGTGTCCTTTACTGCCAACTGAAACAGCCATGTAAAATATTGCATTAAAACTTGCACTAATCCTTGTTTGATGTACCAATGTAGGCATCTTTTTCTCAGTACACCAGTCTGTCATATCATGTTAGAATGGTAAAATGTCATTCTCATCAGTGTTTGAAAAGAGAAAGTTTCAGCAAACAAATTGTTGTCTTCTGCAAAAAGACCTGTCCGAGACGCATCTTGTAGCAAGTGTCTAACTTTGTACCTTGTAACTGAAAAGTTAGCAAATTCGCAAATGTAACCAAAACAAAATGTACCTCTTGTTGTTAGTCTTTGCATCTTTGGAACCTTAAGCTGTAATCAAGAGTACGTGTTTTATTTGATATAAACATTTTTCAAGATGACTCTTTATCAAAAGACCAAGTCATTGAGCAGGTCTTCTCCTTTTCTTTACAGATTGAAAGTGATATTTGCTCGGTCCTTCCTGTAAATAAGTTACATTTTCGCTGGCCTGACCACTGGTTTTTTATTTTTCTACTACTATCGAGCATGAGCCGACTGACCATTTTGCCTGATCAGCTGTTGTTCTTCCTTCGCCTCTACTAAAGCCTGGCTAGCTGTCACTCATCAACCAACATACCATTTTTTTTGTTTAGATTCTTGGAATTCTTTTACATTTCTTTCATTTCATTTTGTTGACTTTTTGTTGATTTTGTTTTTTTTTTCAGTTTTGTCAGGGTAATGCTTGACTCTCCATCTGTTCAGTTTATAGTCATCCAAAGTAGATGATCACTATGCTACCTTAATAGGCAAAGTCCATCCATCCAAAGTAGATGATCACTGTACTATCGTAATAGGCAAAGTCCATCCATCCAGCTGCAAAACTCATTCTTCGAACAGACTATTTTCTTGAGTTAATGTGCCAGTCTCCTGGTTTAACGTTGTTTCCCAGTCATTTCCATTTTGTGTCGGTTGTGTGTTTTATTATTTTTGTTAAAAAAATGTTAACTCCTTAATTTACTTCAGGCAGTCAGATGTGTGTACCTCTTTGGCATTTTAAATCTTCTAAACTTGGTAATCGTGTTTATCCTTTTGCTGACTGTTGTTGGTCCCCTTGTAGTATTTTTCCAAAGCCTAAATTATTTTTTTTCTATTTTGTCTTCAAATATTGAGTCAAAGATTTAGTCTGACAATACTGGAATATTGTTTTTCCCTTTTTTGTTTCTTTTCATGTACTCACATTCAGTTTTAGTTTTTATCACTTTTGTTGATTTTGTACCACCTAGCTCTCTCTCTCTTTTTTTGTAATAATTTTCATTCTCCTTTCTTAACATTTTATGCCAGTGTTACATTAGTTTGTTTTTGTAAAGCTGCGGTGGAAATTTGCTGCATTTTTATTTTCTTTTCACATCAGTTTTCCAATGTACATTACATTAGTTTGATATCTTTCAATTTTTCTTGCAGGTTAGAATTACATCAAATAAATACAGTGCAACTGGTCGCTGTTGTAGGATGTCAAACAGTCATTGTATAATTTTCACTGTATTGATGTTTTCTCAAAGTGTATTTGAAACTTTCCAAGCTGACTTTTCGTTATCAACCTTGACCAATGCTGCGTTTCTATGTGTTAAAAAGCACCTGCAGATTGGTCAACTTGTGTGATAATTGCAACAGTAACAGTACAGTGTTGTTTAACTTATGTATCAACTCCATATATCTTCTATCCAGAGTCATTGTAAATTTGTATTATTTGTGTCATTCTCTACTCACCTGTCCCAACACAACAAATGCACTTCCATCTACTGTGAGTTTTGGGATATTAACTAACATGGCTAGTAGGTATGCTATGATCAACCCAAGTCTCAATATTTTCCTCAAAATGTATAAAATACATTGAAACTTTGAAAATTTTAAGGAAGCATTCTCAAGGTCAATCTGTAAGATATAGTGGTGCAAAAACAGCCAAACAATGTTGGACAGAAAATCAAACTCAGAGAAAGTTTCATAATGAAAGAGGAATATTTTCAAATAAAGGATAATAGTTAATTTTGGCAGAATCCTGATAGTTTGGAGTAATATGGTTTGTTTTTTATGGTATACAGTATTTATCTATACAAAGAAGTGAGTGAATTAAAACACTTTGATGATCTGTCGAAGTATAAACTGAACTTAGCGTTACAAATGAGTAATTGTTTAGTTAAATTATGGTCTCTTGGTATCTATCTCTTAAGTTTGCCGCTGATGGTGATGAGAGTATACTATGCAATCATAATAGCATTTGAATGTGTGGGTGACGACTTTCCTACTAACCCGCAGTGCCTAAAGTCAGATTTGCAATGTATGTGTATGCTATTCTTGTCATCTATTTTCTTCTGGAGGTCATTTCATTTTATCCTGAGAAGTTAGATTGCGAAACGTGATAAACATCTGATCCCAAGGAAAAGGTCCAGGGAAAGTATCAGTGTGGTATTCACTTGTGTAATTTTAAATGTCAGAAGGCGATTGGTATCAGGTGGAGGTCAAAGATCATTAAGATTCTTCAAGGAACTGTTTGTGAATGATGATTAATGCATTTGCACTTTGCCCATTAAAGTTAACATGCGAGGTCAGCAGGTGCACTGCATTCAGGAAGAGAAACTTATTTTATCTTTTGTGAAGGTCAAGAGGTTTAAACTTAGGGTTATTGATATACCTATATTTATATAGATACTTTCATACCGATATGGGCAATATAAAAATGCGGCAAGAAAGGGTGAAGAGAAAAAAGGTGCTGAGGAAGTAGCTGAAATAAAATCTGAAATTATGCGTGTACAGTTTTGTACCCCTGGAATTATTTCATCACCTGTCTAGAAGGTACCTGATTGTTTCAAGTCATTCAAATTCAGGTTTGCAAAATTGTCCTCTCTTAATATTTTTCTCTGGAAGGGTTTTGTGCCACCTATTCAGTGAGTTCAAAGGTCATGTTCATTCAGGGGAAAGGGAACTTCCCTGCAACAGAGCAGGGTCTGCACAGCAGTAACCCTAAACAACAGTAAGCAGCTCTGAATGACCGCTTTATAAGGTCAGTGCCATGGATGTGATGGTGATAGATCCAGTAGGGGGATTCCATGGGTACACCCCCGTCCCCGCTTGTACCTCCAAAATTTTTCAAATTGAGCAATTGCGCCTTTGATAGTCTATCACAGACATCTCACCCCTGTTCTCATCACAGTTTGGTATAGAGAAACTCGCACACCATTTTGAGAGCACTACTTTTATGTTAATACTAATAGAGGGAAGACACTCCCAAATTTGTAAATCCAGTGCACCTGTCCCCAAACAAAAATGGTGGATCTGCCCCTGTGCAGATATTCTGTAGCCTTTAAGCCTTAAAACTAACATAGGAACAATGTACCTGAATATGCCTTTGTATGGAAATTTTGCAAGAAAAAGTAATTGCCAGGTGTGTTTCCTTGAAGAAGGGAGTTTGCAGGTCTGTTTCATAGCTGAATGTACTTGCAATGCTAGTTTGTTTGGTTGTTCATGTGTTGTCATCCGGTAGTTCTCACGTGAACTTTCTTACGTTAGAATAAAAATCGTTTAAAGCAGTTTCCTAAGTCAGTGTTTTCTTAGAAGGTATTGTATGCTTGATCCGCTGTAATCATTAGAGTACTTATAATAAGCCTGCATGTACTGTCCATGTGTGTTGGCTGGACACTAATTGACAGTAAACAGCCATATCCGATAAAGTTTGGTCCTGCAATCTGGACATGTCATGGCCCTCAGCCGTATCACTGGTTCATACTCAGCTATGCTGGTAAAGCACCTGCAGCCCAACAGTCAGTCGGGTAACTGGGTGTCCAAAAGTCACTCCTTCCATTAGGCTGTGAGTTCATTGTGAAGTCACCATACGACATTTAGCTTTGCACTTTCTTAACACCATGTGCCTTACATACGGGCTTGTTTTGTGGAATCCTGTAGTGGCCACAAGTACAATGTATATGTTCGTGAAAATTTGGATCTGGGTTTAGAGCAAGTTTAGAAGCGGGTCATGAATCATCGGTATCAGGTGTTAGCACCAATCTTTACCAGAAAAATTCTGACCAGTTCGGATTGGATACAAAAGACAATACTTAACCGACGCACAAGAAGTATGAACACAATACTTTAGTGATCAGTAGCAAGTCCTACTAATGGCAGATCAGCTAAGCCAATGTTGTTCTGTTATTTGTCCAAACATGCTTTTGTTTGGAGACAATTTAGGGCCCTCAGGTGTTTCTAATATGTTATAATGCTGTACACCTGTCACATGTGTCACATTTAATGAAAGAAAAGTAGAATAAGTTGAATAGTTTAAGTAGGGACAGTGGATTTTGTGAGTGTTAATGTTCTGTTAATGAAAGGTTAATCAATGCTGGATTGTGCTTAATTTTACAGTAGGATAATGCACTATTGGGGGGTTCATGCCATCGTTGGATTTACTCTGGCTGCACCCTCGTGCATTGCTTGCAGTAACCCCCAATTCACGTAGTGTACTCCCTCACCTCATATAACCTATTCATTACCGTGTTGACCATTATCGATGCGGTAATGCATAGGTTATATGATTTGAGTACGTCGCTAGCGAATTCCCAAACCAAGAAGTTTGGGGGAATTGTGCGTTATTCCAGAGTTAATTATGCACCTTCCTTGTTAATACCCAAAAATAAAAAAATTTTGATAAAAAAAAAAGACAAAAAGAAAGAAAGTTGGGTTTGTGTTTAACCTCGTTTTTAATTGAAAACAAACCTAGAGAAAAGGTAAGCAAAATTCACAATGTATCAACAATGTTCATGTGTGATATGGACAAAGTACCATTGTTTTGAGTGAGAATAGCAGATCACAAAACACTTGTGATCTATGTTTTTATTTTATCCACCGGTGGTTTTTCTCTTAAATGTACCTTGTTTTATTTGTATGATAGTGCACAATCACCTTACTGAAATGGGCCAATAGGAGTTGAGGATTCTTCTGAAGTATGTACAGCATGAATAGCTCGTCAAATCAGCTAGTATGTGCATTGCTAAATGAAAAATACGCTGAATCTTCTTGAGGCAAAGAGAATTACGACAAAAATTTATTGCTCGGGTTAACCCCCAACACCATTTTAAGCAAATATACCAGAACTGCTAATGCCAAACATATGACCCTGTATCAATGTTAACTACAAATGTTGCTGTATCAAAGTTGGTGTGAAGTATTCACATTAATGTGACTGGGTTAGCTTAAAGTCAATCAATCTGAGATAATCAAATTTCCAAGCAACCGCATATATCTCTGCAGCGCCTGAGCCGGAGACAGTACTTATATGGAGTGACTGTACACATTGATGTACAGTTGCGATCTATCGCAGGCGTTTACATACCTGTGTTGTAATATCATGTTCTTGAATCATTACACCACGAAGTAGATCACTTTCCGTCTGTCATTACCTCCACTCGATGATCTAAAATTATATTTGATGGGGGGAATCCTCTAATTAGGACTCCGTGGATTGCCTTTGTTAACGCTCCATTGATCTGACAAAAGGCAGGCCCGGCGTTAAAGAAAGGTCGGTCTGTCTGTGAAAATGTTCGGTGATTATTCAAGGAAATGATCTTTACTTTGCCATGTCAAGGTCTGTCAAATCAGGTTAGAGAGCATTGCAAGGATTCTTTTGCTTGCTCTGTCAGCTTACTCATGCTACAGATGTGGAAGTTTCTCACTAACCAGGTTCTTGATTTATTCGGCAAGCAGACAAAGAACGTGTAGTATGGATGTGAATATTGCGGTATGGTGACATGAGAAAGTTTGACAATGGGGTGGTTTAATGATACTGCGCTGTGGTTTGACAAGACTCGCTGTTTCTCGGCAGCCTGAATTGGAACAAAACAGTGAAGTGAGCGTGGCAGTGAGAATGAGTATCTTGTGTGGGTGATGAAGGTATTTCTTAAGAATGTTTCCGAAGTTGAAATCTTCAGTGACTGCAATTGTCATGTAGAGAGTAACATATCGTCAGAAATGTTTTTTTTTTTTTTTTTTTCTGGAAGATGAAATATATCACAAGAATAGTGTGAAAGAATAATAGACTGTCACTGATCAACCAAAGCATAGTCAGTACATGTCGTTATTTGCATGTAAAGGAGGGAAACTTGATAGAATTCACTTTTGGTTCCTATACTTTCGTGAACAGATTTTGAGTAAGAGGAGTTCTTTGAACACTGAGATATCAAACATTGGTTGCTTGCTCAGCCCACTGGAAAACCAGATGTAGAAGATCTATGCCAGGCCTCAGTACCTTCCAAGACAAACAAATGTGAAATGATTGCATACATTTATCACTCTTCAGTGGCGGCACCAGGATTTTAAAAGTGGGGGGGGGGGGCAAATGGAAGGCAAGAGAAAATGTTGGGGGGCAAAGAAATTCTTGCGCGTAGCGTGAAATTGAGCGCGAAGCGCGAGACTTACCAGGTGGGGTCTAGGGGACTGCCCTAGGGCCCCTGGTGGGGTCTAGGGGCAAAGCCCCGGTGGGGTCGAGGGGACGAAGCCCCCAGAAGCTCTTGAGGTTTTAGCAAATCTCTTGGTAAAAACTTAAGTCTCAGGATAGGTGTATGTTGGTCTGTACTATACTGCAGGAGTTGAGTGGGGGGCAACTGGGAGCAAAGGCTCTGACGGGGGGTATTTGCCCCCCATGCCTCCCTTGGTGCCATCCCTGTCACTCTAACTAAAGTTCTTAGTATACAACCTCATGTACATATACCTTTTTTGGGGGGACTTTTACATGCAAGCTTCTTTGCAAACTTATTTCTGAATCGTAGCTGGTGTTTAACCCAGCTGTGCGTCAGCTGGTCTACACAAGAGAGTAGATGATTTCAGCTATCGTAACTCTTCTAGTCCAGTTTATAGTTCATTGATGTATAACACTGAAGACGAAACGTTTAAAAAAAAAAAAGCCCTCAGATGCAATTGATCAGTGGTAATTCAGCAGCCTAAGTTTGGGAAGAATAAATGCAGTATGTTATGTTACATTACTGACTCAATAGTTTGAGTATAGCTAAAATAAATGTATACATTCATGTTATCTTACTTTAAAAAGAGATCTTCCAGTTCTGTTTTGCTGTTAATGTATTTTACTCTCCATATCATTATATTTTTATATCCACTTTTTAACTATAGGGAGCTGTGAGCCTATACCACCTGTTTAAAGTGTATTTTAGTTTGTATTTATTTTCCATTGTATGTAATGGAGACCGTGTTTGGTCTAACTTATATTTAATCACCATTTGCAGATGTATCAAGTACTTATGATGAATGAATAAACTGTATGTACCCAAAACACTGCTGTGTCCTATTTTTCTCTCTGTAATTGCCTGCAAACTGTCTGCTCTTCTTTAACTTTCCTATGTGAAGCGTCATGTAGTGTCATGGCCACCTATTTGGCTCAGTGATATGACCACACAACATTGCATAAGAAAGGACACTTCGTAGATGCCCTAGGCATTGTTGAAAATGTGCAAGCCCAGACATACAGAACTGTACATGTCAATACAATATTTCCTACAGCATATTGTACTGACCACCCCCTTTTGAAGTAAATGTCCCTGGCCCCCCCCCCCCTTGATTTTTCGTCTCATTGCATGTAGTGAAATCATGAGTCTCTCACAGACCAGACAAAAGTGGGCTCTGATAAGAAATTTATGAGCAGTTGTGGGACTTGCTGAAGGAGAAATGTCACAATTGTGTCTTTTTTTGTGATTTGGGGGGTGGGAGAGGATTGCTGTTACAAAATTTATGGAAAAATAGGAAGATTCAGTAAGATTGCTGGCAGATAGGTCCACTGTAGGTCCACTGTGAGCTGACATTCCCTGCCTTACAATCTTACATGCTAGTAACTTCATAAACATTCCTGTGGGTGAATTCCAATAAACTCGAATGAATGCACACCTTCATGAAAATTTCATGCCCCCAAGCAGGGTTCATGTTGTCCAAAAAAAAAAAAAAAATTCATAAATTTGACAACCATTTTTTACTTCTATGCCAAAATATTAATTTTGGTATTTTATTTTACATTCTGGTAATTTTCATACAAATTTTCGTAATTTCGAGCATAAATTGCACGATTTAGTAAAGCACGCACTCCCTTCAGTGGTAGTACACGTTGACTACATAAGTGCACAGCATTCTTGGTCAATTTCAGATCTGTCAGCATATACGCACCTATATCAAACGGGAATGTACTGTCGTACATCAATTGAATTTATTTGGCTGTCGTCGCATGTCGATATGATGCACGAAAATAACCATTCTGGCATAAATTGCAAATGCTGCCCCCCAAATTTTATTAATTGAGTATGGTACATGAGAACTGTGAAAATTGCTCAACAACGGCACTTCAGGCACATGTGCAATTTGTTGAAGTCCATGGTCATAAAAGGTTCTACCATGAATGATGGGCAAATTGATGAATGTGACAGCTGCCTATTTTTTTTTTTTTTATTAAAAACCATCTTTTTTAGAAAATGTATTGGGAACAAGAAATTTTCTTTTCCATGAAGTTACCATACAAACTTTGTCAGCAAATGGGGATGAGAGTTTTGAGCGTGGTAATTATTAGTGGTATTTTTCTTATATGTAGGGTCTCCCAGGGTAATTTCACACAAGTGTTGCACATAGTACATGTACACAGTAACAGAAGTTGAAGGGAGAGAGAAAAGAAAAAAACAATGGTAGAAAATGCTATACTGGTAACACTGAAAAAAAAAAAAAAAACGTAGGTGGTGGGGTGGGCCCACTTGCACGTGTGGCATACAGTTTTTATATTTTTTCACGGGAAACTATTCTGGGGGTAAAAAAATTCAGGCGAAGCGGCATGCCCCGTCCAACCCTCCCCCCTCCCTTTCTGATTTGCAGGCCTTACTAAATTGTGTCTACCTAAGCTGTGAGTCTGCTTATAGCTGGTATTGCATCGTTGAAAGACTCACATTCATTGAAAGACTGACTGCAAGCTATGTATAAATAGAGTTGAAGGAGTGTACCGATCGAGAGGTGCATTGCAGTCATGACACAGACAAGTGCTAGTTGATGGCCGGCAGAAGTGATCTGTCTGTAGCACACATACTGTATGCTATTGTTGCCGGCCCTCATGAGCTTGATGAAGTTTTCCTGATCATACTGCTGTTCTCCTTCTCTCATGAATTATATTTTAAGTAACCCCAACTAAGTAAACATCAATACTGACCGAAAAGTTTCCACCATTGACGAGGTGAAATTCTTCATGGCATTATATGGCCAGTATGAGCATGAACTCTCCCAGTATTAAAGAGCTAGGGCAAAACAAGTACAAACCAAAGTTGAAAAAGCAAATCGAAGGATTGATCTGTAACACAAGACCAGGAATGAAAGAAAACGGAAATATTCGAAAGACTGTTTTTTCCTACTTACTGCTGCCTTGTGGCAGATATGTGAGACATGTAGGACAAATTCCTCACAAGGGCGGTATGGAAATTTCTATCCACAGGCAGAGGCCTGTTTTCATTGTGAGCTTGCGAGTGTCGGAAAAGAGCTTTTTCCAGTTCTGTAATTATCGTGGAGTGTGAGAAAAATGCCTGAAATTTGTATGGTGCATGCAGATGTTTCAATGTTGCTCAACCCTCAGTATTTGAAAAAGAATTGTTTAGGTTAATTTAACTTCTTTACTTTAAAGGCTGTAATGCATCACCCCAGACAGTTTAAATTCTCCCAACCACCTACCTCTAGTCCCTCCCTCAGCCTGTCTTACATTCCTTCACATGTGTAATCAAAACAATGGATCCCTGTGTACTCTGTGTAATACGAGCTGCTCTGCATCTTTCGAATTTGCTGGCAATCTAAGAGTACTGTAACTTAGAACCAGTTGAGAATTTTCCTTTCAGGGAGGTAAAAATATAGCTTAGGGTGATGCAATACAGCCTTTAAATTGAGGTCTCCTGCTCTTTAAGCATGGAATGGGGATGGGGAGATGGGGGGAGGGTGGGAATGGGATGCACCATTGTATGCAGCACTAAAATTGAATGTTTTGAAAACAACCCGAAGCATTCTCCTGTGCAATTTGATAACATATTGCAGTAATGACTGGTACTTGTAGGAAACCTGTTGGAAACACTTAAAATGTGGCCTGTGCACTTTTGACAACTTTGTCTATCAAACTGCATTATGGCCCATGTACTATACTGTTCCTAATTTGGGCTTTCACCAGTTAAAACGAATTCACATCTTTGAAAGGAATTATGGTACAACATTTTATTCCCAATGATTGCTCAAGTGTTTACATGTAAAGTGAGCACTATCTTATCAGAGGCAGTTCTTAAATATCATTTATTGGAGAATGTTGGTTTGATTTAATTTGAAGCTTATAGAAGTGGAGTTTGCAACGGTCTTTTGGCTATTTAAAGAAACTGCAGAGGTGACAGCTATAATGTAGCAAACTTATTTTAAAAATTTTCTTTTCAATTGACTTGCCCAAAAAATTATAACCAAACTGATCTGTGCAGTGTCATTAATTGGCAAGATAAAGATTGCTAATTGTTTCAGTCTAAACAATGGTTGCATTGTTATACATTGTTACACTGTCTTGATCCCTTGCAGTGCTTGGCACCAGTGAGATGGTTATGGTGTGTGTATGTGACATATGTTTGACAACACTGTAATTTGGTGAAGTCTGCATATGCTCATGCTAAATATCAAAATCGACTGTGCAGAACAGGCTCTCTCAATTAAATTTGCTAAAGTGCCACATGGCTAAATGTTTTTGTAATGCACCACTGATCACCATCCTGGGGAGGGGTATATCTTACTCGTGACTTGCATCTGGTATTGTTGGCTTGCTATTGTGTGTTCAATGGACATTTCCCCAACTTCACTGCTATTACACTGATCGTGTCCTATTTCCCTTGTAGTGAAAATTTGTCACTCTGTTCTCTAGAATGGTATATTACATTCGCCACCTTTTTTTGGTACTTCCGAGCTTTAACTTGTGAGCTTTGTTGTGGCATCGCAGATCTCTTGCATATATTTGATTTCCCTTTCTGCTTTTTAGGATTCAAAATGAAGCACTAATTGTTAATTCATCAGTCACCCCAGCGGCCTGAACCATTCGCAGAAAAAGTCAAAGCTCTGCTATGTACGAACAGGCACAAATCAATCAGCTCTACCAGATTCTTACATTCCTGCTCAGCAAACCTTTATCCACAATTTTTTTTTTTTGGTCCCATTTTACAAGAAATTGCACCCCATCATAGGACCAATGCTGATGGTTAGCATACGAGACACCTCTCAATTTGGCAACATCTTGTAGCATTTGGTCTTACGTTAAATACATGTTCATGACCGTACTCCTTTAAGTATAATTTGTTAAACTGCAGCAATTGTAATGTTATATAATGGAGTGATGAGCTTGCACACAGATCTATCGAACCTCCATCTGAATTACTTCCTGAAACCCTGATTACAATGAACAAAACTAGAGCACTAGAATTTAACTTGCGCTTTCTGTCGGTCTATAAAAGCATGTTACGTACATCTTCACCACTGTTTGCTAACAGGATCGATACAAGAAGAAGCATATAGCGGCCCAAGATGAGAGGTAGTTTTATTTCTTTATGTATTACTCGCTTTTCGTTGTACAGAGAACTTTAAGCCCAGAAATTTTGGTTCTTTTCAGCCGTACACAAACATCTTTGTTATTATTTTCAAGTGCATGGTATTGTGTCCTAGGAACTAGGTGGTATTGTACAATAACTGTTTTAGTTACAAAAATTATTTATTGACTAGAATTGGAATTGGTGTCACGCTAGCTGACTGCAACATTGAAATGTCAAACTTGTTGCTTTTTAAGTAGTGTGCACTTTTACAATTTTCTTTTCGCAAAGAAGGTCATGTTTATGCCCCTAATTTGAAAAGAATGTATACATTTGACGTACTATAGTCTGGACACTGATCCTCAGCTATACTGTTATTACAACAAGATTTGTCTGTTAAATCCATCTGCAGTTACATGGTTGATCGTGCATGTACACAAAATTAGGTCAGCTGTCATTGTCGATCGCTTGAAGCCTGTCTTCAGTCATATTCTTTTTTATTGTATTCTGCCTGCTATAATCTAGGCTGTATACTTGCCACACCGCTGAGCTTAATGAACTTACGAACTTACTACTAGTCAGAAGCAAGTACTTGTGCACTAATATTCACTGTAAGATTTTGCCCATATAACGACAGATTAACCTATAAGCAAGTTACGACACTGCACCTGAGTCTGCCTCGATCCGTACACCTGCAGTGGTCCCTGAGAAATGTTGAATTTTGCTCTCCAATTTTCAAGTGACTTAATTCATCTTTGGCAACAATTTGAGGATGAAGCATGAAAGTAAGGATTCAAGGTATTATTTGGCCCAAATTCAAGTATGCATCTGCAAAGTCTGAAACCTATGGGCCATATTGTATGGGATCAGATCTGCATTGGGTGCTGCGATACAATTTCCCCTGTTTTGTGCGCATGGAACAAATACTTGTGGATAATGCAGAGCATGGCTTCCTCAATTCAGTTTGCTGAAGCGCCACATGACTTAATGCTCCACTGATCACCATCCTGGGAGAGAGGTTTAAGGTGAGGGTTTCCTTCCCCCTCGCCTTTTGAAAATTTTTGTGTTTTGGGAGGGACTCAGATGCAAAATGGTGCAAAGTCGGTTAAATTAATCCATGGGAAGTAACAGATCTACCTATTTTTGAGGCAAATCAATTTTTGTCAGCATTTTTGGGCAACTTTTCATTAGTCTTCCAGTGCTTTTTTGCACACCACTCCAAACCACGTCGTGGGCCACTTCTGGCACGCTTGCAGCCACTTCAGGAAGCCTGAGGTAGGGTGATGATAGGAATGTACAAATGATGATTGTCTCTTCCCACCTCACCCCTCCTCTTGTCTCGGCCTATAATTCAGTATGACCAGGCCTGATACAAATGTTGAAAATATGGCCACATAGCAAATGTGAAGAAGACCGCAATCACCATTGCAATCTGCTTCAAAGTGCATAATGTACGGTCAATTCCCTTCTTTTTGAGCATGTTTCAGCTTAATATTGATCGTGCGCATATGCAAAAAGTTAAAACGTAAACATTTCATGGCCAAAAGGGATACGTATGTCTTTGAATGATTACGCCATTCAGACAATTTGGGAAAACAGACAGGTGTCAGGTAATAAATCCTGTCATATAATTTAAAATCCTTGTTACATATTGACAAACAGTGCAAGATAGGATAATGTACTGGTTGGCAGTTTTCATTCAACTTAGCCATGTGTGTCTCTGAACAACTAGCCAATGGGAAGTATACTAGCAATGAATATTCAGTTGGTCGAAACAGCTAACGCGCTGTAAAGAGGTGATGATCAAAATACAGTGCTTCAATTCATTGAATGCGACAGTTTCCAATAATGATCAAGCTAGCAGCTACAACTTCAGTAGTATGTTTTTGACACACCAGTAAGACCTGTAGCCGATGGCTGCATTTTCATGTAGGAAAGCTATATTGAGAGCAATTCATTTTCAGATATACACTAATTTTGTATTACAGTGCTGTTTCTATGCCATTTTTGTTGCTTTTCAAAGACATTCCTGTCATTTTCATTGATTGAATGATGTATTCCATCTATGAACAACATTGCATGTACATTTAGAAACAAAAGAGAAAGAAAAACAAACATCTTGTCCTGGTTTTTCCATGCACATGCACTCGCTTTAAAGTTTGTCCAAAATTTATGGGACTCTTTACTTTGATAACAGTTATGTTACTCACAACATGTCAGCTACGACGCAAATTGGATTTATAAATTCTCGCCGTACGTACGTCAATGGAGACATTCCAGTACTACTCAGCTCACTTTATATATACTGTATGCCAGTAGGGATTTTTGCTAACAGCTTTCTGAGGGGAAACTTTTGTATGCAGGATGCCCACTGCAGTCTGTTAACTTGTTGATCGTATATGGTCCATGTGCACTTCATGTTTCATTGGGCAGTTTAGGGAGACGGAGAAGTTTTCACTCAGCTTTGGTGGGATTAACCTACACATGTGGTGTTCGATGTGACATATGGTCAGTGGAGAAAATATATGCTAGGATTCACAGAAATTAAAATTGATATGAAGATCGTAGGATCTGAAAATTTTTAGCATTAACAAAAGCATTGACAAAAACAAAAACATTAACAAACGTGTCACAAAGAGTGTCTGATGCTTTGTTGAAACTTAGTTGTGATCGTATCCCGTTGACAGCTGTCGTCTAAATTCACGATGCACGGTTCTGCCTGCCGTGTGAATTGCAAGCAAATGGAATTCTATGGTGACAATATGGCAATGTTTGAAAATGAAGGTAATTAGCAAACAGAAATGAAAATTAGATATATCACAACATGTGACTGTAATTGCCTCACACAAATGACAGCTGATTTTCTCCTCGCTGGTTTTTCCCCAGACTCTCGCTGCATGCATCCTTGCATTATACGTCACCATAGTTATTTATGACAGAGATGGCGGTGCGTTTTCATTCATAGTTTGGTTCCAGTTTTAGCTCCAAGTTTAAGATAGGAATGTGTGATAATGATCTCCTTTAATTAACTGTCAGACATGATGTGCATCTAATTCTAAATCTAATTCTTTTAGCCGTCACGAGAACAACGCGCTAGCTGCCAGCTTCAGTAGCTATAGAGTGGTTTTGAAATCATGCTGTCAGTATAATTGCATCTTTATATGCGTAATCAGACTGCACTAGAGTTGAATTCAAATCGCTTAAAGTAGTGCACATTCTTGCCCACTTTTTTGTCAATGAAACTGGGCAGAGATGGAAGTTCTGAGATAGGCGAAAATTTTGGATAGGCAAGGAAGTGTAGTGGCCTGTCATATTGCACCTTGTGGGGTCCATGCCTTGGATGCACCCTGAGAGGAAAGATCGAGCCCTAGCCAGAAGCTCTGTGATTTTAGCACTTTTAGGAGCAGCCATAGTCCACTTGACACTTGAGCATTTTTGTGCATTATTTCATCATTGTTCAAACATTTTGCAATAAGAATATGTGACACACTTCTAATATAATCACAGGGTAGGCTTTGTGCTATATTTTGCAATCTGAAAAGCAGGCACTCAGCTTTCAAACCAGTCAGGAAACTTTCTAACTGGGGTGCATGAGAAGCAACATCAAATTCAATTGCAGTCCTGCCCGCTTGAAATACATCTGACACGAATCCTGGCATTTCATTATGTCAGCGACTGATTGTGTGATTAATATTTAATTCAAAGATCAAGCTGCTGTATGTGTATGTGGTCAGAACTTAATACACTAAATTCAATTCATGAATGTGAAATGTGTGACTATATTCTCTAAGTTTATAAGACTGCTTCTTCAGCAGTTTCAGTTTTATTTACAATCACATCACACAATCCAAAGGGTATGCATAGCCTATGCATTCTCACAGTTCTAATCTGTGCATGTTTGTGAATGTGAAACCACTGAAAAGTCGTACGCGTTAAAATGTCAAGAAGGCTACGGACAGAGAATGTTACCAATTTGCTCGTTTTAGTATGATTCCTGCGTCAATTAATCTCCTATTAAGAACCTAGATGATTCAGATGACGATGTACCGTTGCAAATCATCCCGTATTTTAGTCAAACTTGAGCCAAGTTTGACCAAAATGTAAAGTTCACTGTCACAATCCACCAAAAAGATGTGTCTCGCGAATTGAGACGTCACTGACATGGATCACTGAGACACATTTTTTTGCCACAGAATCTCTAATTTTAACTATTTTGTGTTTTTGGTTTTGATGATAAGGGAAACCTATGCATTCATGATGGCATGTGTATGTGCATTTTTACCAGTTTTTGTGACACTTTGCTTGTTAACACAATGCCTCAAGAAGGGGAAAATCTGACAGTTGTCAAAGTTGGTACATAGATGCCCCACATCAAGAGGAAGAACCTTATTGTTTTGGTTGGGGTCAAATGTCATCTGGGGTCACCTGGGATCAAACTCCAAAAAAACCTTGTTAACACAATATATCAAGGATAGGAAAACTGATAAATTTCATACTTGGTATGTAGATGGATTGGTGAGGGTCAAAGGTCACCAGGGGTCAAGTGCAAAAAACCTTGTTAGCATGATATCTCAAGCTAGGAAGCCTTGAAAAATTTCACAGTTAGTGTGTAGTTGCATTTTGATAAGAGGAAAAACCCTATTATGTTTGATAGGGGTCAAAGATTTAAGCTTAAATGTTTAAGCTGAGATGAGCAGTCACCAATTATAATTTTGGCATGTGCCTTATTTAATTATGAAATGATTGACCTTCTTACAATAAGTTTGATATCAAAGTTTATTATTCTTAATGAATGAAATGTTTGGTTTGTTTATGATCCACAGTCACTTTTAAATTACGGCTACATGACTGAAGATAATTTCTTGCATGACATGACATTCAGTTTCATTATTGTCAACATTTAATAATTATTATACATGCATGCACTGAATTCTACATAAAGGCACTAACAATACTTTCCCCCTTCATTGTCTGTATGTAATAGTATATTTTTCGTTGCAACTATCGTCACTGTTGCTGACCCTATAAAAGTATGAGATTGCTTTTGCAGGGCTAGCATGCAGTCAGTCTTGTTTACATTTTTCTCATTATGATAATGCTTGTGCACTAAGGATATATCACAAATCAAGTCTAGTGCAGCTAGGAAGGGTTAGTGGGTGGTCTGTAGTTTCATTTTATTACTATTTCTCTGTTGATATATACCAGTTTATCTTGTTCTCTTACCATCTCCTTAGTCTTTATATATCTGACCTATAACTATTTATGCGTTTTCTTTGTGGTGTTATTGTGTTGGTTGGTTCAGTATCTGCGGATAATTCCAGCTCTCATTGATCACAGCTGTAGATTCCATTTCATGGTGGGTGTAGAATCACGTGAATTTGTGAAACGTCAGTATTTGTAATCTTTTGTTTAGGGTTAAAACGGTGATCCACTAAGTTGCAGTTATTCATTTTTCACACACTTGATGTTTGATCTTAATGAAGCCTCTTAATCCTTTGCCCTAGTATGTAGTAGATACATATACAGCAACAAATCAATATAACATTAGAGAAAAAATACAATGGATAATAGATGTGAATGTGAAAGTTATATTTTCATGATGCATGCAAATGCAATCACAACATGCTTTGTCCATGGACTAATCATTACCTTAATTGATGTGACTTTCGACTGGTTTTCTAATTACTTACCAGAACCCAAAATTATGGTGCTTTCATTTTTCGTAATCAATAGAATATTCCTCATAGAAGTTTCCTTTGTCCCCTCCGCAGTTCATCCTCCAACAGCTGTTATCGTTTGACAGTTTTTTTTAACAAATCTCTTTTGTCCCAAAGATATCTCATTTTTCATGCGATAAAAGCATCTTTTAACCAATGTAAACAAACTGTGTCAAGGCCCCAGATCCTGATGAGTGACAGCAGTATATAAACTTTCAGAAATGTACCCTAGCTGCTTTTCAGGAAGCAAAGTTAAACTCTTGTGTATGGCAATGAAGAAACAACTTTGCAAGTCATCCCGTGGCAATGTTTTTAAGGAAAATCCTGGAAACGTGGCCCCGAACTATGCTTTCAGACTCGTTATGCTGTGTGTTTATACTTCTAAAGTGGTTGAAGTTCTAATATGTCGGCTTGGACCATCTCGAGAATGTATGCAGACAGCTGAACCATTGCACAATGGCAGTCAGCATAGAACTTGTGAAACATCTCACTCTCTGTTTGCAATGTGGCTGCAAAAGGCTGCAACCGAAAAAAATAAATAAAATTTAGACTTTTTACAGTATGTAACTCTTTTTCTCAAACTTCCTTTCTTTGATTTAGGATTTTGTTTTTAACTGAAATAAACTTGGCAAATCTTGCAACAACACTTTACATTCATTAAAAACCTGAAATCCCACAAAACAGAACGTGTGGGTTTAGATTTAATAGTCATCCCAGATGAGTAAAAAATTATGTTGGGCACCCACATCCATTCCTTCTGGCCTTAGGTGGACATGAAGTAACTTTCTGAAGCAAAGGTACCCCCTTTAAAAGTGGTAATAGTGTATTGGTATTGTCCTTCATAACCTATATTAACAACAGAATTACTTATTAACTATTCCGTATGCTCATAACAAGGGCAGCTATTAACTAGAGTAATCTGAATTAAACATGGAATTAAAGATTGAAGTCAGCCCATTATATTGTTGTGTGTACATACTCTAATTATGAACAATGTTGATGTTGTAGTAAAAACTTGATTCTCGTGTTTTATTTGTTTGGTCAGCTAAACTATGTATTGGACAACCAAATATGGGAAGTGTGGTTTTGGAAGGACGACCTGGAATAAATTTGTTAAAAATCAGATCTGCATCGTATTGGTGCATTTTGTTTTCTTCAAGAACTGTAAAAGATCACTGAATTTCACATTCACCACTTGGCACAATCTGTCCTGGGTGGAAATTGTTTGTTGGTAGTGATGTGACCTTGACTCTCTCTTGCTTCAAGAGCCATTCGTCACTAATAAGAACAAGTTTGAAGAAAAAAAAGACGGTTCTCACGGCCTGGAAAAGTCAAGGAAAGGTGAGATCAAATTTTTACGTTCCATGCCTGGAAAAGTCATGTAATTTTGTACAAAATTAAAGAAGTCATGGAAAGTCTTTGAAATTTAGAATAGGCTGCAAATTTTTTACTAGTTGCAAATTTATTTTTCTGTCACACACATATTTTCTATCACAACCATTGCACCACTGATCATTGATCAGATTCTTTTAAGGTACACTAACAATTTGGGCATGAAATGACTATGACTATGGAAAAGTCATGACTAAGCTTTAGGCTTCCATTAACATATTCATGAGCAAACAGCCTATGAGAGTTAAGGGAAATATCGGGCATTTAGCTCCGGTGAACCGACCTATCTTATTCACAGCATAGGTCAGCATGCACCGTGCATTGTTCGTCTGCTGTGGCTTGTTGGTGGAAGAATTTTGTGTACCCGCTAAGTTCCGGTGGGTGAAGATGATTGTTGCGGATTATATGCGAGCCCTGAATATCAAGAGGAGACCCTAGGGGAGGTAATATCTAAAGTCTCTTTTTTGGCATGTGGATTCCCTATGACTTACCACAACAATCCTTGTGGCAATTAAGGGATATGTTTCTGGGGCAGCCGAAAGCAAATTTTTAGACATGAAGTAGGCCTTCCCGTCCTTCATATGTTGGCTCTGTCATTTGAAGCTGCTATCTGTTCATGTGATACGCTTTACGTAGTGTGGAATACTTTAGGGGAAATGACACCGGAGGGTCAATTTTATACCCTAGCTCATACATGGTAAATATGGTATAACTCGAAGAGTTATAGCTGTGATTTTGTATTAGGTGTCCTTTTTGGGACAGTAAGAACTTAACTTCCTTCCGGGGTTTCCTTAAGTTGACAATATTTGAGTTCTTAACAGTTCAGTTTGTAAGGAAAGCAACCTAGTCAACATTTCAAAATCACAAGGTTTCGGCTGTCTTATGTATGTTACAATGGAAAACCATAAAGCAGTCAACCATCCAGTTGATTTTAGCGAGATGAAGAGACCCTGAAATATTTCAATGCTCTCAGGCAACGAATCCCGAAGCCACTTGGCCCTCTTATTCTTTGTTTTGTCATTTGGTATGTTTGCTGGGAATAGCATACCCAGACTGGGTCACTTGTCAAATTATGCCTGTGACAATTGATCAACCATGATCACTTGCAGCTGTCTCATAATTGCCGATGCCTTCTTTCGTTTTGTTGTAACATTCTTTTTTTTTAATGCTATTATCAGGACGTTTCCTTGATCATTTGATGCAGATATTTTCATAATTACACATTAATCTGTACTAACTTACTGTTTCCATAAGTTATTGATTTTATCAACAGATACTAAAATAGATTAATGTTTGCAAAAATCTTTTGTTACATCCCCTTTCACTGATCCGGTTTTTTTTTTAATTCAAATTTCACTTGACCCAGTCAAGTTTGTTGACACACAGACTGTGTTTCTCATATCAGAATGCCAAAGTACTAGTGTATGAATATTCATGAATTCAAACCCTCATGTTTAATCCATGGTGTCACCCACAATCAATTGACAGTCCTATCTCTCTGTGTGACTGCCTACAAATTCAAGCATTCTACGCCAGCTACTTCATTGCCACGCTGATCTCGTACATGAAGTCTTCTTCCTACAGATCTCTAGACAGGGGAGACACAAAGCAATTTCAAGTATGCATGCATTACATCCAACCGGCAAGCCAGTCCATCCAGCCAGCCAGTTAGTCAGCTGCCAATAAACAGCATTAGCATGATGTCATAGTCTGTAGAATATTAAAGCTGCTTGTTGTCAGAACGTCTCCAACTCTTTCCACGTATATTTTTATCTAAATTACACTGCTGGCTGACTTTCTTCGCTCTCAACTGCAGCAGGCAAAGAAGAAAAAAAAAAGGAATCGTCTTGTTTGGATGAATACACTCACATGCACACACCTGTGTTTATGTTGTTGACTCACATGTGTGCAGATACTAAGGGAGCTTAGTAAATTTAAATACTGCAGTGAGCATTTGTTCTTCTCGGGAGTAAATGAAAACTTTAACCGCAGGGATTACTTGCGCCGTCCTTGATTGGAAATAAATGTGTTGCTGCCAAGTGTTGTGTCTTTGCAACTTGGTAAGTATGAAGTAAATGTAACATATCCAGCTGGGATTCATTGTTTTTTTTTTTATCTTCATTGGTGGGGTTCAGTGTAACAGGTAAGTACTACATGTAGATGCATGTTGTAGAGTGAACGGTGCCAAGTGTTGAGAAAGGTTTCTGTTCTGAGAAGTACTTCCTAGCAATACTTATGAAAGGCTCACTGTAAAGAAATGCAGACACCAGAAAGAACAGGTTATGGTCATGAAAGAAGATGCCAGTTGTGCAGCAAGATATTTAAATCAACCAATCAAGTATTTACTAATATGTGACATATTCTCCTAATTGTCAAAACATATTTCTCAAAAAACTTTGTATGGTCGGGCGTATTTGCCAGATGGCCTCAAATTTGTAGCACACAAGTGAAAATTTACGTCAGTTTATCATTGCTGATAGTAGTTCACATTGAAAATAGTCTGCAGTGTTGAAATTTGTGTCAACTGCCAAAATGACACCACAATGAACTATGTGTTTGTTGCCATAACAAGATAACAGATGTGTGTATTAGGATGAACAATCTACCCACAATATGTATACATGTTTGTCCCTGGTATTATCAGTAGCAGTATTACATATCTGTATGGGTATGCTGAGTAATGTAATGCGGCTCAATAATGTCACAGCATATTTTCATGTGATCGATCTCTGTAAGTATGTTGATTCTCGAATGAGGTAAAAGGCAGTGCAAGTGCAGATGCACACCTGCCTAGAAATCGCTTTTGTAATCCCCCAAAAACTTGATGACACAAAGTGGGTTCTAACCCCTATAAGCATTTGTTTACAAACATGAGGTGGAATGAATCAACAAATAATTGCCAATATGTTTCAAAGGTTTCCAGACTCACTGCAAATTTCGTTTATGCATTTTGTTAAATTTGTTATGACTGACATCCCTGCAAAGTTTTACGATGTAAAAAAGGCGCTCAGAGAGAAAACTGTCGATTGGTGTGAGAAAAATGAATCTTGCTCATCGAAAACTCTTTTCTTCCCAAAATGCTGCCATGAGAAAAGTGACATGGCGGAGGACAATTCCTGCTTATGTATGAACTGGATTAGACGGTGATGGGGATCTGAAGATATTAATTAGCCTAATAATCTGTGAAAGTTTTGATTGGTACAAAAAGGAAGACCACACAGTAGAATAATTAAACAAAAATGCAAACAGGACAGGAATGTGCCATTCCATCGCCGGTGAAAATTTTAAACTTGTGTCAGGAATTACAGGTGTTTCATAGAGTGTCTAGTTAGGCAATGGTCACTAAAGGTCAGTCAAGGCCACACTCTGGGAAACATTTCTGGATGAGGGAATTAAACATACAGTGTTATCTCAGTCTCGTATAGCAAGACATTTTGTGAAAAGAAATCGTTTTCACAGAAAACAATGAAATGATATGCCCATGCAGCCCAATCATTTTGGGAGAAAGAAATGTGAAATAAATTGCAGTAGCCTACTCCAAAGTGGACCTTATTATTTTTGAGAGTTAACAGTTCCTGTCGGGGTAGTCATTACAAATTGACATTACACTACATGTTAACCCTTGAGATGTCAGTTTTCTCCAACCGTCTACAAACTGTTTTACACGTGAATTTTAAGCAGCTCTGGACTCCTCCCTATCATGAATGTTGTAATAGACGGGAGTTTTTACCTACTGTCTGGCTCTAGTAAAATAAAGAGCTGTTATGAGCTGGCCTCAAATGTCCTCAGTAGTCTGTCACCAGTACAGCAGTGACAGGTGTTGATGGACAGCCACAAGATTGAAGGCAGCGATGAAAGATAAAATCTTTCCGTCGTAGGAAGCCAAACTTAAAGGCCTCCTCTCCTTTAACTACTTCACTTACCTCAATAAGTAATATGTTCTTGTATCAGCTACAGAGATGGCAGATGAAATGCCTTTAACTTTGTTTGGTGGTTCTAAGTTCCTGATGTCCTCTTGAATAGCTCTCTATGCTGATCATCTGTTAAAGGAATACGCAAGTGACAGTTGGAGGGTTTTTTTTTCAGACACTTTAAACCCCACACCTTGTTCTCAACTCAATAAATTCTGTTTGAGGAGATTTCTGGTTGCCTGAACATTGCAAAATGTTATTTCAGCATTGGCAAATAACTGCGAAAGTACTTCAGTGTTTTTCTTTTAGAAATTGAAGAGTGTGACCTTGAAATTTGACACCAGTTACAACTACTGTAGGTTGGGTTTACTGTAGATTGAGGTAAAATGATCTGAGATTGAAGGTCACAACTGATTGTAATGTTTCTTTTAAGGCAGTTGAGATTATAAAGATTACAAAGGATGTTCAATTATTTTGGTATGACAGATTTCCTATAATCCAATTATATTGGGCAATTTTTAATCTAAAGGTGCCTTTGAGTTACGGCTTTCACCTAATAGAGACGCATCGCTCATTTTCTGAAACTTCCGTCTCCTTTTACGGGTAATTCCCTTTAAATTTGGCCATCTGCCGCAAGTTCCATATAAGTCTTCATCAAATATATTGCTTATCACTTAATCTAATCTAAGGAGATCAACTGTTACAATTTTTCTTCATCGTAATAAAAAGCCATTAAGCCATTGAAGAAACATCCATGTATGATTGATGCTAAAATTATTTACCTTGGCATATTGCTGACAAAGCGTATGTATGCTCACTGTACCCTTATCGTCATTGCCCATCACTGTATTTTACCAGCTGCAATTACTCCTGGTTATGCAAAATATTTATTGAAGTGCAAAATGTTTCTTGAAATGGACTGGCTGGGTAGTGCTCAGGGTGGATGTGGCTTTACCATAAAACCGATTGGCACAGCGTTTGTTATGATTGGAAACCATGCCCATGGAGGATGATCGCCTTGCTGGACATACGACAGATCTGTCGGCAATGTTAAAGGCAATATTCTGTTGCATTTTTTTTTGTTGTTCAGAAACATATTGTAGGCGACAAGGGGAAACGTGCATCCTCACCCTGCATTTACATATATACCTTCAGTTGTGAATTCCTTTACAAGGAACACAGAAAATTTGAACAATACACATGAGGATATCAGTTTTGTGTCCATTGAAGGCTTGGTGGTATTTACAGGAAACCGTGATTAGAATGTGATGTGGAGGCAAATATAATTGAATGGTTACCGCTGATATGTCAGTTTTGTCAAATCTTCCCTTTGAAATCTTCTCTTTGAAGTCAAACTCTTTTGAAGTTTTACAAACAATGTTACATGATTTACTCCTTTGCTGTCATGAGTGTTATTGTGGATCAAACTTCTACAAACTTTTCTGATCTTAATAATATTGAAGACCTGTCATGAGCTGACCCAAAATGCTGTTAGTATTTTACAAACTTTTAGTTGTGACAGGTGTCGACATACATGCACAGAATGGAAGGCAGTTATGGAAGTATAAAATCTTCTCTTTTCTCGGTGACAGATGTAGTATGCTTAATTTATAACAGCCTCTTTCACTTAACCTGTTACCTGGATGACAACCTACATTATTGTATCAGCTGTGAAGATGACAGTGAAGTGCCCTTTCACTCTGTTTGGTCTGTTCTCCGTTCTAGGCCATCAGTTCTAGTTCCTTGGCCTAGCTCACACTGCTGA
The DNA here is from genome assembly GCA_021234535.1 of Stichopus chloronotus. Classification (NCBI taxonomy): domain Eukaryota; kingdom Metazoa; phylum Echinodermata; class Holothuroidea; order Aspidochirotida; family Stichopodidae; genus Stichopus; species Stichopus chloronotus. The sequence goes on from CM037848.1 coordinate 10,311,211, forward strand.
TCATCTCTTAAAGGAATACTCTAGTGGAATGAAATAATATTGTATTTGAGGAAAGATTTCTAGTTGGAAGAGAAGTTGCAAAACATTATTTAACTCTTGGCAAATATTGTAACTGCAAAACTTGCTTTTTTTTTTCCTTTTGGAAATTGAAGTGTATACGTAATCTTGAAATTTGACAGTAGTAATAATCAGATTGGGTTTTCCTGTAGATTGCATGATCTAAAAATGTTGTGAGAATAAAGGTCACTGCAAATCTTTGTAATAAGTATTGTGATGTTTCCTTTATTAATCGAGACTATAAAGATTGCAAAGGATGTTCAATTGTTTTTGGTATGACAGATCTTCCATAATGCAATAATGTAAGATGTGAAATAGAAGTCTATTAGGAATTGATCAATAACTTTAAAACCAAACATGCTATTGAGATTTGGTTTTCACCAAGAAAAAAAGGAAAGAGAAAGCCAACACTGATCTTCCTTAACTGTTAAATCCCTTTAACTGTTGAAGCTACACGTACTGTATTAGTCTTCGTCATGTACAGACTATCTCTTATCCAAGCTGACACAGACCAACTGCCTGTCTAGGTGGAAGCTGTAAAAATTTCTCGAGCCTAATTAAAATTTGCCTTTGAAAACACGACTCCACGCAGTCCTGATGTTAATTTATTTACCTTGGCATTGCTGACACTAGTGTATGTGCGCTTACTACACCCTCAGGGCTCTCGTCAGTATCCTCCACTGTATTTCACCAGCTGCAATCACTCCTGGTGATGTAAAATGTTATTGAAGTGTAAAATTTTTCTTGAAATGAGCCGGGTAGTGCCGGTGGATGCGGCTTTACCATAAAACCAATTAACGCATGTTTGTTGTGATTGGAAACCATGCCAACGGAGGTGAATCGCCCGTGTCAGATATTTGATCATGATTCGACAATGTTAAAGGCAATATTCCGATGTATTCCTTTGTTCAGAAATATTTTTGATGACAAGTGGAAATGTGCACCCTCTCTCTGCGTTTACTTATACCTGCAGTTGTGAATTTTTTTACAAGGATCTGCTTTAGATCACAGAAAATGTGTGCAAATACACATGCGAAATTGCGAATATCAGTTTCGTGCGGTTGCAGCTGGGTGCTATTTTCGCAATTACTCGATCATGTTTTTTAGACTTGCAGAAATCTGAGGAGATCTTCTTTCAACTAGTGTAGGAGATCAATTTAAGTAATGCAATTTCCTTCTCAGAGTGGTTACTTCGTTGCGGTTTGGAAGACGAGAAATCTCAGTCGGTGTAGTCAGTCATCCCCTTTGCAGCAAGATTTCTTGGTACTTAAGGTCATGCACATCTTCAGCAAGTGTATCGTTACAGCAAGGCTTCTATTGCTCAGTAGTCATAGTAGTCACTGCTTGAAAAAGTCAGGTCATTGGAAGGTGCTGTATGTACTCAGTAATCACATGCAACCACTTTGCAGCAAACAAACATCACCTCGCAGAAGGGCTGCTTGCGGACCTGCTACTAGTCGTGGTAACCTCGGAACATGGAAACTTGGTACAAAACCTGTGGTATTGAAATTACATTAATATTGACCTGAGACACCTCTTGCAACCTCATTATATGTCTCATTATTTGCAGGACCTAATATATAGTTGATTGCACTAAAAGATGGTGCACACACACACACAGAAATGATACTGAATAAATGAACTTGAAAGAGTGAATATGTGAAAGCTTATTGCACTTCGTATGGAAGTTGCAAAAAAAAGAAGTCCCGGCTTTAATTTAACCCTAACAAACTAAAAATGAGAAGACTTCAAACATTTGAAATTAACTGCTCTATGAACTTTGTAGATGCGGCTATATGACCTCTTAATTTAGATCATCAATACATGAACTGTGCACCTACAGTTAAATTGTGTAACTTGCATACATGTCCAAAGGGGAATTTAATTCATTCATTCAATAATTTTTTTTTTACAGTAATTAATTGGGTAATTATTTTGTAATTGCATTCTGCGATGTTTACTTGACTCACGTTTGTAATAAATACAGAACTGAAGTCATCAGAGCATGCAATCCAATTAGTGCACATATATGCACATCAGCTATAGTTCTGCTGCATCTGAAATGGATGTACAGTGTAAAAACTTAACTCTGTTCAATAAAACCAGTCAGTGCATTACAGACAAAGCTGACTAGGTCAACTCGTAAAGCCAGTTTGAATGGTGCCTCTGTCGGACATGTGAATGCACTATTTCCAGCATGCTCATATTCTAATTAAATGACAAAATTTCCAAACGAGGTTAATTCGATCCTGCGCAGCTATGTCAACTATTGGAGTAAGATTGTTATGTAGCATTCAGATCTGCATGGGTTCAAACCGGTGATTATTAAGCACAATATGTGCAATTATGTAGCAAATCAAGGCCTTATTACATACATAATTAGTAACATTTGGTAGGCTATTATTCAAATTGAAAGTAGGAAGAAGAAAGCTTTCATCTGAAACTGGGCTGGCTTTATAGCTACTGTATGTGCATTAACAGCGCAGCTGATGCCCATACATTCTGGGTAGGCACGCATAGCCACGGGGGGGCATGAGGTCATGTGGCCCCTGAAAAAAATTTTCAGTAAAAGGTCCTGCTTATTTGGAATACAAACACAGGGAAAAAAAGTTGGAAATCGTGCACCATTTTGCATCTAGAACCCTTAAAAAGGGCAAAAAATTTTTCAATGGGGAGAGGAATCCTTTCCACTTAGGCCCTATTCTCAAGCCAGCAATACTCCAACATCATGTCCTTCATCCCAATTGGTTAGAGTGGCTACGGGCCTTTGTCTGGGCACTTATATGGGGTGAGGAACCTAATTAAACAGGCCTCTGTCCCATATCAAGAAGCTGCTGCGGACTCATCAGCATCCTCTCAACGTGTAGAGGGACGATCTGAATCTCCACTCTCCGTCCTAGCAATGTCCATCGACTTCCATCCTCTAGGGAAGCTTTGTTTTTGTCCTCTAAGGTCCGGGGAATTCCCATCGTCCAAAGCAGCCGAGAGAACCTCTCTGTCATGCATCCTTGGTGTGTGCATTGTGTTACAGTATTCCCTCACCTGGTATGAACCAGATAAACAGGGGATCAAACTTTTCCAAGGCAGCATTAAGCCAACGTGTGTGAGGTTCTCATGCATACCTTTTGGTAGCATTGGTAACACTGCCAATGCAAGCAGTGTAGCAGTGTAGCAGTGACACAATTTGGTATGAAGTTTTGCTGTGAATTCAGCAACTTGAAAGGAATTATCTGCTTTTAGGGGTTGGATTTACTCTTTTTTCTTTAAAAAAATAGGCAAGTCTTCTTCATTCTGTTTGTCTCCCTAGGTATGATGCAATGTCTCCACAAATCGTTCACTCCATTCATTGCACAGTGATTTGTTCATTGTCTCATTTGTCATGTGATTTTGTGGCTCAAGGGCAATGATAGGTCACAAGGAAAATATTGCCACATTAAGCGATAGAAGCTGAAATTTTGTTGAACTCCATTTCGTCAATTAGGTTTGTTTTGCATTGTATTGCACCTGGTATGAAAAGGACCAAGAAGTAATACTATTTCAACTTTTTGTCATGTGATATTGCATCGTATCATGCCTAGTGAGAACTCAAGAGACCTTTAAGATGACACAGAAATGTTCATTTATTGTCTGGTAGAAGATTATTAGTAACTTTTGCTGAAATTATTGAGTGTGACATTGTCATGTCACGTAATTCACTGCGCAATTAAGGAAGGGCAGTGACCAGATACACACACACACACAAAATTGCCAGATGCTAGACCATGGTCAATATAGTGATGGTAATGCATAGATTATATGAGGTGAGTGCGTCGCTAGCGAATTCCCAAATTAGAGAGTTTTGGGGATTTGCATTATGATTGAGTATTCCCACTTACATGCAATGAAAACAATAGGCAGCACAAAGAAAACACCTCAATGGTAGGCTGCTTATTAATTAACCTGAAAGATCTTTGATACTGTCTGATATATTGAACTTGAAAAGATTCCTAACTTTTCCACTGACTTCACAGTTATGGGCTACCCTGTTACAAATTGGATGTTATTTCTCGTAATTGTAAAATAAGTATTAAATTTTAACATCAGTCAGAAAGAAAATGTGTAAAGTCACCAGGTAAAATGTCGCTTTTGATTGGATCACCAGTCAGCTGGATAAAAACCAGGTAGAAAGTTCACATTAATTAGTTTATTCGCAAAGGTAGTACATGCACTAAGTGGTAAGACCCCTTGCCACAGCGCCACTCTTCTTCAAGTCTCTCCAAGTATACAGTCACATTTTCAAACTTCTCAGACAGAATTGTGACTTGATCCCTAAGAGACTGACTTTGCAACGTAAGGATTTAAACTTGCCTTTTGATTGATTGCTGCATTCCACAATATGAGACGTATATTCTAATGCAACAAGGCCACTTTATCTTACTTCCTGTGCTCTCTCTCCACAAGTATAATAATCATGCATTTCTCATAATGCTGTTTGCACTTAACTTGATGATGCAGGATCGTGAAAAATGCATCTGAACCTGCCATCATGGTACCAGGTTTACGTACTATGTTACTGATGGTCAATTTTACAAGCAGACAATTAAGAGCACTATAGAAACACAACTCTGTCATAATGTAAACAATAACAGCTATAGGTAAGTGTCATGGACTCATTACCATATTTTTAAGTATTGGCATTTAGTCACCATCTAGCATGTCACCATTAGTACTTGTATATTTTACACTGTTAATTAATTGGCATGCCAGTTGCATGTGCTATCCAGTTACATCCTCTATCGCAAGTCGTTCATCTACAATGACTTGCTCGTATCTGCCTAATTAGTAGGCCTAATTGCATCTGTAGCAACTTGTGTGCAGCCCATTATGTGTATACCACCATTAAGAACTTCTGCAAGAAACAGAGGCCAGTGCAGCAAAAAGTAAGTCACGTGACACCTGCCACAAGTCCAAAGTCTGGGCCACACTGCATGAGTCTCTACTGGGCTAACAAACACATCCCGAAACAACTTTATCACGGATGTGGCTGTCATTATTTCTGTAGTAGAATAGGCTATACGTAACTTATCCAGATATTTTAAGTCATCACATGTAATTTATTGCTCATAGCTCAGCTCTACTTTCAGTTTCTTAGCACTAAGCTAGGGGAATGTCAGCTGTACTTACAATCAGTTAGGCCTACTCTCCAGACAAGGGTACGGGATGTAGATCAAAGCATTTGACATATACAGTGCAGTGCCAGCAGCTTAAATCTATAGTAGGCTGCTTCTCGATGGAATTGCAGTGATAAGAAGAGCTGCGCATGTGGGTAATCAATTCATGTAGACTTATAAGGTTTGCCTCCAAGATAAGATAGCAGAAGCAGTAAAACGATCCTGATGTTAAGGAGATGTATCCGTGGACATGATTACGTACTTGCAGGAACTAAAACAAGGTAATTGTTAAAGGGACTGCATTAAAATAGTGTCAAGTATATTAAATATTTAATTGTCCTAATCGTCAAAGCTAGATTCAAACCATAAAAACTAAATTTAAACAGGCCATAGTCACTGTATCAAAAATTAATTTCAGACAGTCACACAAAAACAATGGAATTCATCCAATTGAAGTTTGCATTGATATGCTGTATCTCACCAAGAATAATATCCCCAGAATTAAAACTAATTGCTTTAAAGTGAAACTTGTTTTGTATAGACTACATAGCTCTTTTGTGCATAGATGCATCGCCCACGGATAAAATTTTTTGTATCGTTGAAGTCAAGGTCATTGGACATCAACAGAGGTTGAATTATCTGAAAACTTTGTGAATATCATTAGAAGTCTTCGCCTTTTAAAGGGTGTAACTGTTGCAGTCCTTAAATATTGCATTACCAGTAATACAGAGTGGCCTTGGCCTTGTGTTACCAAGTAAATGCAAGATGCCTTATGGTTAAATCTCCTTGCCCCTCTATGTTTAACATGCAGTTGACAATGTGAACGCTGCTGCGTGCCATGTGATCGAGGAAGAGATGGGCCAATAAAGTACCAGTTTATGAGGAATCCTCATCGGCATCAGGGAATGTAGCAAATTTAAAGATATTGTGACGTGAAAGTGTCATTCTGGAGTATTGGGTGCATTGAGCATTGAAAGTATTCAAAATAGCCACAAATTCGATCAAAATCCATCAAAGATTGACCAATTAACAGGTAAATTAGTGCCTCACAGCTGTATCATGAATAAACATCTGTTAAGTATGCAAGTTTATGACGTCAAGAGATGGACTCCTATGATATGTCTAATGTTAATCCTTTGTTTATGTAACCTTTATTTCAAGGACATTTGAGAATTTTATATGCCCTGAGGGTTTTATTTTCTTCTTCACAAATATCGATATCACTTACTAATGTGAAACTCAGTAATTAAGTAGATAAGGGGAAAATATATAGGCCGAAAAAAGAAGTACTGACACCGTGCAACACTCCACGTCATCTGTTTTGCATTTTCGTCAAAATTTGAAAAGTCATATCTCAATAATGGTAAAAGATGTAAAGGAACGTCCAACGGATTCTCACTTAGGGTTCTACTTTGCAACTTCTGAACAAAGGGTGCTCTTTTCTAGAAGCATGTCAAACAAATTTAAACCCAATTGACAATAATTAATAGCTAGCGGCCATTTTGCATGGAGGTAAAAAAATTCATAATGAAAATATTTTGAAGTGTAGCTTACCCGTCATATCAGTCAAGGAATCAGGGAAACAAAGGACTGGCCCAATATCCATGATCCTATGGATGTCAATCAATGGGATTAACAAAACAAAGGATTCTTTGAAACACTACCAATCATGTTACTCCTCGAGTGGATCAGCTTACAGTCTTGAAACTTGGTGACAATTGATTGGAGGATGTCAGAGGGACACAAACTTATGTTTGACATCTTATAACAATCTGAACTTTTTGGGCCATAAAGTTAGGATAGCTAATACTTAAAACTTTGTCATACTGACAGTGACAAGCATCAAGATCTTGATAATCCTGGTTTGAATATAGGTATCCCATTCTTTCCCCCTTCCCCCTCCCACCTTCCTTTGTCAGTCATCAAGCCCATGCAGCCCACAGGCAACAAGTGAACGTACTGTTGAGTGACATGTAGTTGTGACAAACAGTCGAGAGATGTTGTGGAAATATTTTACTTCATCACTTCATTGACAATTCTGAGCTTCAACTGTGAAATTGAGGCCATTTTGCCCTTCAGTGTTCTATAGCTCTGTTTGAAACCCATGCATCATGGTTACTTCAGGGACTATTCCATTTATTGAGAAAGATTCTCTGAACTATGAACCAAAAGATTCTTTATCAAATAACACATTTCTGATGCTTATAGAATATCTGGATTCACATTAGGTAATGAAAATATCTTGATCATTTGCTTCTGGCAACCTTTATTTTGTGCTTTCAGAAATCTCTCTCTTTATTTCCCCCCTACGTCTCTCCACTATATTTGATCTCCAAGGCACGTATCATTACCTATTATTCCCTTTAGAAAACAAAAGTAGATTTGATATATGTACTACATTTGCGGCTGCAATGCACACATTGAAATGTCAACAGGTGAGTGCAACACATTCCATAGTGGATATGAATTCAGCAAAGATATGGAAAACTTGGTGGATATTATGTTAATGTAACAGTAAATAAAATTGTTGTGTGAACGTTACTTTGTGAGCTTGAACAATTTAAGTTAAATTGATATGCTGATTTTGTGACAGGTGTTTCTATTATGTCAATGAAAAAGTACATACGTTGTGCTTGGCACATAGTATGTGTTCTTGGTGAGATAGTAATACGTATATTAGTTATAGTGGAGGCCAGAGCCCTTGGCCAAACCACCTCGTCCACCAATGCACCTCATCATTGTAGTACTTTAAAAGGTAAGTAAATGTCAAAAGCCCACTCCAGCTGTCTCGTTTCTTGGGTCTGTAAACTGTCAACCTGTTTCACACCTTTATACATAGGTATTTTAAGGATTCACATCATTGATTCTTTCACCAGGGAACGTGTAACTACTGGTTCATGGTCCACGTAACATGTTAACTTAAATATGGCTGTACATGTAGGTCACTCGATCACAAGCACCGCCATGGAGTAGCTTGGATTAATCTTAGTACTGTAGTAGGCCTTTTAACCCCATGGCCCACAGATAAAAGGAATGTGGTACTTTTGTATCCCTGGCTACAGCATATGGATATCTCAGAAGTATTTTGTGAGTGGGAAAAGTTATTGGACCACATTGTACGCAGCTACGCTCTTTCATTCTTGTGCTGCTCATTCCAGTGAGCTTAAAGGGGCAAATGGCACTTCAAATGGGACAACATGGCGTGCAAACAAACAATAGCTTTAATCATCAGTCAGGTTAAAGCCATCTAGTCTCACCACTTGACGTCTGCAAAAGCTTCATCTCGTCAAAACGTTATGCATAAGATGAGCTACGGAAGATGAATCATCTGAATTTTTGAAAGTTTGGGTGAACAAATTTTTCTTGTGGAACATATGAGAAACTTCTCAAAAATAAGGCCACCGTCCTTCTTCATCTTCAGTTTTGGTAGTATATCATACTGAATTGATTTCCCTTTAAATATTTTTGATGAAGCTAGCTAGAGCACCAATGGTGCATATGCTCATACCTGTTCACCTTCCCTGAAGGAGCCATGAACAGAGAGTCATTATGACAGATGATAGACTTCACTAGCAGTGTATCATTATAAGCAGCCATTTTGCAATGTTTCGTAAAAATGACCCTTTACAAGGTCACATCTTTGGCCTTGCGCCCAAAGTTTCTATATACCCTGAACATACCACTGAAAAGACCATTATGACATACCATTAATATTACACAAGAGAATTTGTTGGAGGAAATGAATTGAGCAAAATTTTACGAAGTGGGCCACGGGGTCCACATGGGACCTTGGAAGAAGAAGGATTATAACGATCTTGCAATACTTGCTGAACAACAGGCCACGGGACACATTTTGGGTCTTGGACAGAAAAGTTGTATGCATGTTGAAAGGATCACTTACTGAGTACCATAATGTCAAATCATCAACAGTTCACAAGAGAACTGTATATGAGAAATGAAGCATATTGCAGAATTTCATAAAATGGGTAATAGGGACCACATGGGGGCCTTGGAACAAAACTTTCTGAACACCATGAGGGTATCACTAACAGAGTTGTATTGACTAATCATCAGCATTGTATAAGAGCATCTGCAGCTGCAGGACCATTTTGCAGAATTCATAAAATTGGCCATAGGGCTAACATGGGTCATTGAAACAAAATTCCTTAACACCACGAAAGCACTCCGTATAGAGTAATCATTGTGACAAATCACCAGTGTTGTACAAGAGAATCTGTCGCAAAGGAAGTGTTTTACATTGTGTCATAAAATGGACCATAAGGCCCACATGGGACCTAGGAACAAAAATTCCCTAAGACCCGAGGGTACCACAAACAGCATATAGCAAACTATTGAAATTACACATGACTTTTTTTATAGCAATTAAGCATTTTATAGACCTTTGTTGGTAAATTCAGGTGGCATCTCTGTTCAATCATATCTGACAAGATAGAATGATGGCAAGAATTTATTTTTCATGTAAGAAGAGGGTTAACAAGATACCTCAAACTCTGGTGATAACCCCGTTAATATTTTCATACTATCTGTATTAATGCTTTGATAATAGATGATGACCTTGTTTTCTTTAAGTTGATAACAAAGTTCTTTCAATTTAAATAAAGGAAGTAGTACCATATTAAATGTCAAATGATCTTAATCTCAAAAGACAACAGGAAATTTCACATTAACCTATTGCTCATGGAAGTTGTTACAGTACCTTTTAAACCTGCTTGTTTCAACCTTTGACCCAGCTGCCATTATTTTGTTTCCCTGAAAAAGCAAACATGGCTGTGGTGAAGAAATTACCTTGTTAAGTGATTCATAGAAAGCACACAAAAAAGAGATCAGTTTATCTGGGAACATGATCAGCGTACAGTTACTGAATATACGGTAGGTAAATATTTACACACTTCCCTCCAGTTGTTGATGTCATACACATGTGACATTTTTTGGCTAGGAATGGGTGGATTAGAAGGCATGACAACTACATTCATAACACACACACACACAATAAGAAAGAATGCAGAAAATAGCATTACTGGTTGATTGAAGGAATACAAAATATGCAAATTTATTCAGAATTTTTGGTTCCCCTGGAACCTTCTTCCGTGAAATCAAACAGCATGGTGTGTACCTTTAATCATTAGTCGTTAAATACATGGGACAAGCAATGCACAAGGAGATATACCGGAACAACTTAACAGGGTTAAAGTGTTGATGAAACGTGTAATGATAAGAAGACTGAGGTCTTTTTAGAGTCTTTGTTGAGGCCAGCGCGGTGTGGTTTAAGCTTCTTAGCCCATATATACATACATACACACACACACACACACACACACACCATATAACATCTACATGTTCATGAAAAACTTCACAATGTTACATTGTCTGCTTCAGTTCTGCCTTATGGTAAGAATGTTGCCTATTTCTGACTTCAAAGCAGTCACTCATCACCCCAAACTACATTTTTTTTTAATTGATACTGCACAGCATACATGGAGTGTTTTGATTATGTGTGTGTTCCTTATGCTCACCAGAATATGTGGTACTTTTAAGTAGGCTTGTGTTTGCACAAGGAGGAGTTTAACAGACAGGCTGTGGGAGGGGCTCAATGTAAGTGGCTGGGAGAGTAGGAACTGTCTGGGGCGATGACTCACTGCCTTAAACTTTGTGAATGGTATTTGTTGTTAATTGAATTGGATAATTGCAGGGGACAATGAATTTGTCCGCAAATAAGTAGGTAAGTGAAACTATACTCAAATGAAAATATCAAGGTCATTGTTAATAACATATAATATGCATAAGTGTGAATATGTTGTGGATTGAACTGCTGTCCTCTTATTTTCACTGCAAGGGCAAAAGTGTGATAAAGCACACACATGAAATCTTCCTACACTTGTGGGAAGTATTTTTAATTTGACAAAGAACTTGTGGGCCGCCGTTTTCCTTGACCAAGCAACAACAATAGAGGCTGAAGCAACAACTGCATGTATAGGGAAATCCCCAAAATAAAAGAGATAGCAACCGGTCTGACAAGGTGGAAGTTGGTCCACACTCTTCATTTTCATTGGCATCAAATTTCAAGGTTAAATAAATCCTTCAGTCCCAAAGGACAACAGCGGACTTGAGTCAGGAGGAACAAGATATTGGAATGAGGTTTGAAATGTCTGCACTCGAAAAAATATTCCTTTTCAGTTAAGAACCCCTTCCCTGTGTTAGAAAGGTATATTCCTTTAAGTAACAGAATACCTTAAAGATGCGTGCAGGGCCTTCATATCTTGTCTCCGGAATGCCATGTTGAACTGGTCAAGGCATTCAGCATTTCTCCGGGGATAGACTACTTTTGTAAAATCATTTTCCACAGGAAGAGGCCCACTGCTTATGAGGTGCTATGTTTGTTACTGGGCCCGTTTTAAAGTAGTACATATCGGCTGAACTTGGTACCTGCAATGCTTTCTACAATTTGTGTCAGTTGCGATCAGCTGGTGTACAAGCATTTAGTAACAGGTAAAGCATTCAAGTAGAATGTGGCAATAGATTGCGGAAACATGGACACTTGTGATTTTCCAACTTGCAACAAATTGTGTAGCTGAGCTGTACACAAACATTTCAGGAAAGAAAGAGATGATGTTGACTGTTCTCGATCTGGACAATTTTTAGCTGAAACTGATGGGAGACTCGTTCAACATTGTTACATGTTGGAAGTGAGAAGTCATGTATTGTGAGTAATGACAATATGTCATTCTTCCAACTGGAACAATTCCATGCTTACCCATGGAAGGGGGGGGGGGGTTATTTTGACAGAAAACAGAAATCCTTCAACATATCAGTGAGTAAAGAATCATGGTGTCCACAAAGTGTCCCCCAATCCTGTTGTTTTATATTCAAGTTTTAAGTTCAAAGGTCACAAATGTATAGGTTTTACAGTTTGCACAGTATTTATGCATGGATAGTCACCTGTATATATTCATTAAAGTTCTTTGAAATTATTTGTCGATCAGATGGGACGCGATCAGGCGTAGGAGTCAGTGGTCATGCAGGGAACATAGTTATTGACTTTTGTTCTTTGCACATGACGAAAGCATACAGATACTGTATGATATTTGTTAGGTCGATATACCTGCGCTTTTTAATTGCTCTAGTTATACTTCGTTCTGTTAAGAGGTTGAAACGTGCATAGAACACGCATATGGTAGACTAAAAGCACACCATCATCAGTCACATGTGGATTCAGCAGGAGACAGCTATAGGTCAACTCGCAGGATCGCATCTCATTGCTTCTCTCCAACCAATCCATCTCCTTCATCTAACCCATCACTATCTCCATTTCTCCCCTGTTCCACAGACCAGAGTTCATTGCTTGTAAAGTTGTTGTCCTCGTTACGCCCATGAAGGTGTCAGAAACCGAAGGATTCTTACTGAGTGCTTCTTTTCCTCAATTTAGTTTCTCTCACAAGCTACACCTTCCAAGGAGGATTTTATCCTTCCTCACGACCTGGCTTTTGCATCGGCAGAATTTAGCAAATTGATGCTGTCTGTGTTTTTTTCTTAATTCATGTTTTTCACCCTCCACTCCAATTGCATTTAAGTAATAATTTATAAAGTTTTAATAATTACTGCCTGTTAAAGGAAGTTGCAACATGTACATGATAATTACTGAGCCTCCCCATGTAATGGAATAGATATGATCAATTAATAGTGATTAGTGCTCTATAATAAAGTCACAACATGTTTGATTAAATTCAACAGTGATCATGATTCTCTACATGTATTTAATTAATCATTAATTAAGTACTAATAATTAGTGCTCTGTAAAGTCACTATATGTAGGATAATACACTGAGCCTCCCCATGCATAATTAGTGCATGCTCTGTAAAATCACATCATGTATACCAAGCCACTGTAGTCTCCCCCATGCAATGAGTTAATAATTAATTTTAATTATTTAAAATTAGTCCTTCACAAAGTTGCAACATCTATGACAAATCACTGAGCCCCCCTTGCATTTAATTAATATACTGAATTAGCAGTAATACAGTAATTAATGATCAGAAGTCTTCCCCATGCATTATTAATTAATAATTAATATTTATAATTGATGACTTAAGTGCTTTGTGAGGTTCGGCACAATATGTGTGGTAAGCATGGGCCTCTCCAAGCATTTAGGTAGTAATCAATAGCTTTTGATAATTATGTCCTCTATTAAGTCACAACATGTATGCTAAACCACTGAGTCTCCCCATCCCCCCTGCATCATGTCATTAGTAATAACTTAATTTTGATAATTACTAATTAGTGCTCTGCAAAGTCACAACAAGAATGCAAACGTTTTCATGTGTTTGCTTCATAATTGATTAAAAATGTAAGGTCACAAGAAGAAGATCAAAAGAAGTAGATCAAAATATTGCCCCTCCCCATTTACAATAAGTAATTGATGCTTTACAAAGTCACAACATGAATGAGAAACATTGAGCATTCCCGTGTATTTAATTAATAATTAATTAATTGCCACTAATCAGTGCTTTTAAAGTCAATTACGATAAATATCAAGCATCGATCCAAACCCATTTTCTTTTACATGTGAATGCATCATTCTTTCGTGTTATTGTAAAGTCTGCGGCAGAGCGATCTTCATATCCGAGCAATCAGCGAATGACTTTCAAAGTGGGGCTGCTTTCACGTGGCAGCTGTATTGCAACACCACAGCAACTAGTGTGTGAGCATACTAGACCAGCTGTCGCTCTCATATGTTCTGTCTGTTTGTGTAATGTCATTCAGATGATGGTTCTTCGATGGGTTCAACATTCAAGGATGGTGCATTGCAATCCATCGATCCAATCGTCCCGTAATTTCTTCCTCAATTCACTTCCTACGTATTTGGCCTGAATTCCTGTAAAGTATACATTGCAGGGGGGTGTATCTAGCATGCCTTTTATATGACCCTGCACATTTAAGGGAAAATGGTGTTAAAAATTTCTTGGAGTCTTGACAGGAAGGAAGGGACCAGAAGGGTGAAACATATCCGATGACAGCAGCGATTACCAACAGTTTTCGAAGTGTGTTGACTGTTGGTGTTGTAGTGTGGGACTAAATCATACCTGGAAAAGAAATAAAATGATAAATTATATTGTAGGTGGATGTGGTTATAACTGTAGCATAATTCCTAGAAGAATATATGTGGTGTTGATGGTATAATTAATGTTTGTTGTGCTTGAATCTGCTTGAGTATGCTTATGGAATTATTGGGAGGAACCTGCAGACTATAAGGCAACTGACTTTTACTACATTAATTTATTCTCTGGCATATTTAAGGATTTTGTTGTGCATTTTTCAGTGCGGATCTATAGCTGTAAAGGTAAGTAGTATTCTGAAATATTTTTTTTTTTTTTTTTTATCAGGGAGATCCTGGGTACATTTGCATGCATGCACCTACCATTGATAATTGCCAGAGGTTAACTTACTGGAAGAAAGCTTTGCCTGAATGTATTCCAAAAAGAACTGGTGACCTTTCATTTTCTCTGCTTTAGTGGTAAAAAAAACCCTCTCATTTAGTAATAAAATGGTTCTTCTATAAGCCCAGAAAGAAAATTGCCACAAGGATTCGAAGAAACAATGGAGCTTTTCAGAAATGTCTGACCCACTCTAACTGATCTGTTTCCACAGTTTCAACAAAGACTGTTTTAGTCTACTATCGATATCCCTGCAGACCACTAAGATACAAAGTTCAAATAAATTTTCAGATAAAAAGGCACTAATTGTAAATATGACAATGCTGCTGCTATGTTCAGCTTCCCAGTGGCGGTCATGTCTACCACAACTGGCAGCAGTAGCGTCAGACTGGAGGAATCAGTCATGATGTATGCATAATAGGTTGATCTACAGTACCATGTATGTACTTGACTTGCGGTGGCACCTCAAATGGACTTTTGACTCATTGTTCCTGGTAGACTACTTAAGAAGTTTGGAGCCATATTATATTGTTTGCTTTTGATTGCATGTGTTCCAAACAATACAGTCAACGGATAGTTTGTTTTTCACCGAGATTTCCCATGTGCGGTGAACATTAGAATTATAACTCTGCATGATGAGTATGCATGTTGTCACCTATAGAACAGTGTGATGGTGGGATTTTGGTAAGTCTGTTAATTAATACAATCTTCGTGAGTAAAATGTTTAAGAACAGGAGGCATATGTGTTTGTAACACAGTTTAATGGAGCGTGCCGGCAGCAGTTTAATATCAAGGCTACACTGCACTGTGGTTTAAGTTGAAGGCCATTTAGTGATAACTAATAGGAACCCCTAGCTTGTTATGCACAGTATGCAACAGATGCCACATGGAGTTGGTTCCTTCTTCTGAAGGGTTGTTATTCTGAAAGGTTATTTTGAATTTTAACGTTAAATTTTTTCTTCTTAAATGTTGTTTTTCTGAAGGGTCACTATTCCTAACTGGACATAAAAGGATCACCTATTTTGGAAGGGCCATATTATTCCCACCAGTGCCATATTATTCCAACACCAGAGTTAGACATTTATTTGGGAAATGAGTGTACAGACTTTTGTTTCAAATTATAATAGTGAAGTTAAAGGATGATAGCCAACTCCGTCAGGAAGTTTTACCCTTGCCCCCTCGTCGTAGGAAATGGGAATTTTTCAGAGAGTCAGACACAATTTTTATCATCACTATTACTGGCATCATTACAAGAGACAGAAAATGTTAGGCTGACCTCGTCTATACTTTGTAGGCATTTTTTTTTTTTTTTTCTGAATATTTGTCAGACAGCGATGTATCTCCTAAAATTCTTGGTCCAGTACTGCTGATTTGGAATGATCCTTCAGAGTATCGACCCTTAAACGTTTTATTCCAAATGAGAAACCATTGCAATAATGACCCCCAATTGTGGTGGAATCAGATGAGGACCATTCAGAATAATGACCCTTTGGGATAATGATCCTTCAGAATGATAACCCTTGATTATTTCTACTTTGGAATGACGACACTTTGTAATACCATCCTTTCGAATTGTGGACCGAAATTATGTGCATGTATCATGCTTTGTCTTCCTGCAGTTATTTTGAATGTTAGCTTGTGATATAGCTGCCTTCAATACTCAAATGAAAGTATATTTGGAAAAAAATATGTGAAACATATTCCATGAACATGGAATATCATACAGTACAGTAGCTAGCATTGCATTTACAATATAAAAGGGGTGCTTTGAATAGACTTGGCTCATTACTCCAAAATGTTGCTATTTCGGTTTTATCTGTTATATAATTTTGAAAAGCCCTATCTCAAAAACGGTAATAGATACAAACACAAGTCCGATAGAATTGTCATTCAGGGTTTCACCCTTCTTCTTATTGTACCCAGCTCTTTTCTATATCATACTATGCATGTACACTTGGCCTTTAAGATGTGTACTAAAATTGTTATAGTAATTATTATAGTAATAGTTCGTGACCAGAGTTGTATCCAAGTTACTCTTTTCCCAGTGAGTCAAGTTAACTACACTCATTTTAGCGACTCCCGGCGCAAGTCCTGACTCGAGTCACTGTGTTATTTAAATGGGCGAGAAATCGGCCAGAATTTTTCTAGTCAGGCAATTTTGCAAGCTGTGACTCGACTGATAGTGACCCAAATACAGCAAACCATTTTGCACTTTTTGGGCTGTCTGCTTGCAGATTGGAGAAATTCTCTCACATGTCTATGGTCAATGTTACTCTGTCACTTAGTTATTGGAGCAAAATTGTCAGAATTGTCTTACAAATGAGGTTAATTGATAGATATACAATAGAAACAAATTCTTCCAGTTTTTCATCTGTTACAGTCGTCTAGTTATAGATATTTATCTTAGATCTGCCTGCATTCTCTTTGCAGACAGGTTTGAGAGTCCTGACCTCATTGTCTTGAATATATAAAGATGACTGACTGCATCCTCAGACAGGAAATACCTTTTCACTCTCTCATCTGTTTTCCTGGAACATTGTCAGCGTTCATTAGTTAGTCTATAGACATGCCAGTATGCTCAGCTGGGCTCTCTGTCAATGCGTAAGCCAGTCAAGCATGAGAATTAAATATCTTGTGTAGGCCGATGGTCTGACAAAGTGTCTCCCATCATCGATGAGTTTGAGTTCATAAAACATCTGGGGGGACCATTTGCAAAGATTGGAAAGCATCTCAAGAAGTGTCACATAATTGACAGTCTAAACTAACACTTGTTTTTGGTCATCCCCTCTCCCTCTATACTAATCACACAGTCGAGCCCGATTGTTGTATTTTTGGGGATTCCAGATACTTCAGATGGGTGAATTGTGGGCCGGCCCAACTCAGGAAGAAAACTCTCTTCTCCAGAATTTTAGAAAAATTAAGGAAATCCCAAACATAAATCCATGCATGTGTAAGGTTGAAACTTTTAGCATCCACTTGCACAGAGATATAACTCATTGTTTGAAAAAATTTGTTGTCATAGTCATAGCCTCTCCTCATATACCATGAACCTGGACAAAATACAAATTCGATTAACATTATGTCACATACGATGGTGGACCCTGGATGCACTCCCCTATTCTGTTTTCACCCCTGCCCAGGACTCTGACCTGGCTGAAGGTGTCTGTCGTGGGGATGGTGAGAAATCCGTGGCAAAGCACATCAAAGGGTAAAGGCAGTCATCCCAGACTGAATTAGTATGCCCCCCATGCAAATTCATGATTGGCTCTTTTTCATCATGTGATATTAATTTTGTTGTCGAATCGCTTGATTTTGCAGCCTAACACCTTCCTTTATGTACAGTAGTACTGATATTCAGCAACAGCGTAAAAACAAATGACTTAAAAGAGAAATGAGAAGAGAATTGCAACATGTTGATGATTTTTCAGACAACTACTGAACAAAACACTCCCTTTAAATTAGTTGGTGAATTGAGCATACAGAAGAGAAACTGAAATGTCTGTGAATTACTATAACACAGAAGTTTTTTTAGAATATCAACTTCAGCATGAGGTTACAGTGAAAGTTGAACTGCAGAATACGGTCCTAACTCCCAAATGGTCATGTATGTTCTTTGCATTGTAGATCTGAAGGACAGTTTACATCCATTCATAGTTTGAACCAGTGCCATATGTGCAGATAGTAAGTTACAATATGTCATAAGTAGTGAATTATGAATCATTCTCATTAGCTAGTATATACAAAATGGAGCCTCCACATCCGATGTCGAACTGCCAAAGCATAATATTTCCTGTCTTTTAATTGACAATGGCAGTCAGCTGCTGCAAGCATGTGGCAATCTAGTCAGAGGAGGTCTCTCAGGTGAACTGGATTCTGGGATGCATGTTGCCACGGGATGACACGCGAGACGTGCTCGAATGCGGAATCGAGTGGCACGAAAACATGCCGAGAGAATCAATCATTTATGAACATTATTGCTCAATGAGAGTCGACAATAACCATCAAAAGGTGCATGTTGTGTGTGACTTGATTTAATGACTAAAGTTCGCAAACCATGAATGCACATATGGAAATATTTGACATAAATTTGGTCACCATCCTTCCGCTGTGAGAACGGTTAAATCCATGCCTGCAGAATGCCTCCTCGCTTTGCAGGTTTTACCAGTGTTATCAGCCAGGGAAAGATTTCACTTCGATGAAACGATGGGTGTAGTAACACATGTGTATGGTTGAGAAACAATAGAAGACACATACTTAGTTAAGGACTGATCATTGGTTCTTTGCAGTTACAATGGTTAACTGTCTCTCGATTGAAAAGATTGGTTCATCATGGGAAATAGCATTTCCAACACATTTGAATCCCATTGGGATAAACTCGTGACATCAAGTAAATCCTTTTTACAGCACCTGATTAGAGATTGAAACTAGGATAAGTTGGCAGACACTTCATTCCTGCTTTAACTGTGAGCTATAGGGGTGTTGTGTTTGTCTTGTTTCATTCCTACGCCTCTACGTGAATTCAAACTAATGCACGAATTTAAGATGTCGGAGGAAACACTAATTTTGTCCTTGTAAATGGTTTGGGGAGTGGGGGACGAAAAAAAAAACACTTCCCAAATGGCATCATTACATTTGACAGTTTGAGGAGCCTATTAGGGGGTAATTTGGATTGAGCCGATTTGGAGCACTCTGTTTTCAAGGTGAACAGCAAAATTCATTAATGTTTCACTATGTCTATTGATATTTCTCTTGTGAAGGCGAATACGGATGTAATGTGTCCTAGTTATGGATTAAGGTACAGTAACTTTTAAAAAGTCTGATGTGATATGCAAAACAAAGTTCAAGATGTATATCTCATCTCCTCGCTTTGATGGATATATGCCAAAATTATACCTCGACACTCACAAGCTAGCTGTAAAGGGAATATTTATGAAAAAGAAGTTTCAAGTTTATTTCTACCATATAGCATCACATAGTACAAAAAATTTCTGTCGAAATTTTGACGATACTTGTGAATAATACATTTGAAAGGTCGGCTGATTTTGAAAACATGCGATATACTGTAGAAGTTGGAGAAATGGACAGGCTTGATGTGATTGACCAAGGCACCACAATATGCATAATCAGCTTAAGATTTTAATACTCTAGTCTGAACCAAAGCAGTCATGAATACTGTATATCTAGGCATGCTTGCAAGACCAAATGAGAAAGTTAATCCTACTACGGTTGCATCTGTCTGCACTCTTGATTGTCAGTTCATGTTGTGTTTTGTAAATGGATAAACAATGGGTCTTGCTTTGTAGCTTGTAGGGTGTGTAAAATTGGACCCCATAGGGTAGCTGTTGACACCAAATATTTAAGGTTGAACAGAATGTTTCATTGAGAATGAAACTTGTAGATACTTCACTTAGTTCACCTAGTCACTCAGAACCCCCAGATTTTTTTTCCTGTCTCAAAGAGTCCATCTATTAGTATGGGAACACTTTTGTTGGGGAGGGGAACAAATATCTAAATTTTGGCTCCAAACAAAATGTCTTAACTCTCAGTAATAAATGCAGACTACTGCAGTTGGCATTTTTTTCCAGATAATCTGCCCAACAAAATATTCACGATTTGCCCCTGAAGTTTCTCTTCTGTACTCCTTTGTGTGCAAGTTGTGAATAATTAACGGAACTAACTGCATATCATTGAGCGATCCTTTAATTGACAGAAACTGTTAAATGTGACCTTTTCCTTAACATTCATTTTTTTGGCTCATACATGATATTTTGCAAAAGTTTGTTGATGTCTTTTTCTCCTCATCAGTCATTTTTTGGAGAATGCATTTTAGCATCTGAATTTTAGGAAGATTGCAAAAGAGATGCAGTTTGACTATAAATTCTCATAAAGGCTTTCAAAACTGACTCCTAATTATCCTACTGTAGTTTCTTCTACTTTTTTAATCTCTCTCCTAAATTTCCTATTTTCTTCCCAGAAATCCTACATTACACTGCTCTTTCTAATATTTTGACTCATCACAAAGCAAGAAAAAAAAAAAGAAAAGGAAAAAGAACAGTGGTATATTTTGGCCTTCAAATAGTACATTACATTATTGTCAATTAAATCCACGGAAGGTGAGCAGAGAGGGTGATCGAGATTATGATTATGATAAAATTGAAGAGTGCTAAAAGTATCGTCAGCACTCAATTTGTGAATAAGACATACTTTTGTCCTACTTTTGATCTTCATAGATTAGTCATTGTATTCCCCTATATTATTGAGAATTGTCAAACTACCTTTATTCTACATTTTTCATGCCTGCATGGGTCCACTTGAAAGCAGAACCACAGATCTATTATCCATGACAGTAACCATGCAGTTGCACTTACACCTGTCTCTTGAGTTGTTTTGGCTGTTTGCGCGCCCCATTTCCTCCATCATTCTTGACTTTTAAGTGATATTTGCTTTCCTTTCTCCTCCACCAGATTATAATATTTCTTCCAGTTCTGACAAGGGCGAGCTAAGTGCAAGGTCAGTACACTGAAATTACTTTTAATTGAACATGTTCAATATACTGAGTCTTTCAGGAAGAGGTTGATGTGCTTTTTCTGTCAGTGAAATCACGGTGGATGAAATTTGTACATCAATAAAACTGAGATGTCATATTATTGTCATAATATCTACAGAATAATATTTTAAGTAGATGCACCTTACCCTCTCTTCCTCATCTTGATAAGTTTGGAGAGATTTATAATGCCTTCCTTTAGCAAATGCCTATCACGGGAAACTTAAAGTACTGTAGTGAAAATAAAGTTCAATACACAAATCCAGCAAACAGTGCAACATGCGAATGACAATGTTTTCATAAAGCATTGACTGCAAGTTTTGTTGCGTAGGCCAAATTAGTTGGATTTGATTTACAGTTCGGGTCAGGTCCTTAGAATGATTTTAGGTAAATTCTACCTCTTTTCCAGTTCTAAAGTGTAACCACCTTTTTTTGAAAAGATGTCTCATCAGTAGCCGTGTCGTCAGGATTCTAAGAACCCCCCAGCCCAACCCCACCTCCCTACCAAACCCAGTCCCTCCTTTCACAATTCGATGCCGAGTTTTTGTACCCATCCTTGTTGGTGATTGACTTGGAGATGGCATTCCGGAGGTATGCATTTACCTCTCAAAAAAACGATGACTTTCGTGCTCTTACGATTGGGTTTTCCCCTCTGAGAAAGAAACAGCATCACCCCAGCTGTTAGCTGGAACTGACCGCGTCAAAGGCAGTGTTATGGCTGGAGATCACGTGGGAGATTCTCTCCCATGGACTGATGTACAGTATTTGTTGGGATATGATTAGCTAATGGAAATTTGTCATCAATTGATCTTGTTAGACCCTCCCTTTATCGCTCTTAGTCAAATATCTTTTGCTGTCTTTGGAAGTTTTACATGGACGTACATACCGTGATATGAGGTTTTGCCAGTCAACGCTGCCTGGAAAAGATTTTGCATTCAGTAATCCAATTTTATGTGGCAAGATTCGATCTCGTTTACAATCCTGTTTTTCTGACAGTTTGTTAAAGCTTGAGCCTTAAAAGCATCCAGGTGACAGTTTTCATCCAAGGAATTAAGATCGAAACATACAGAAAGTTGTCAGGTTTAAGTTATGAATATTTTGTGTTTATTACACTAACATACATCAAGGTCATTTGAGGACATTAGTGGTCAAAAGAAAGAAACCTCTTTACCTGGATATTTCACCAGAGAAATATCCAACTGATCTCATTTTAATATGGTCACAGTTGTTCCTCACTGAACAAATTGCACTTAAAATGCTTGTGGGTGAGGCTAAGCTTGTTTAAGTTCAGCAAGGGTCAAAATATTGCAAAACAAATGTTGGAAATGTACCATATCAAAACCGGAAGGCTTGTACAGATCAGGACTTACTCGAAACCTATTGTTTTAAGTAGATGTTAATTTACAGGATTCAAAAATTATTAAACTTTTATTTCATGTGAAATACATTAAGAGCATCTTGTTGAGTGGGAGGAGCTTATTGGTTTTGGTGATGGCCAAATTTCATTTCTAGGGAAGATCTGGGTCGAATTTTGCAAACTTTTGTAAATACGATATATTTATCAGTAAATGAAACTTGGACAGTTTGCATACTTAGTGTGTAGGTTGTGCCACACTGAGTAAATGAAGCGTGTTTGCTCTTTGTCGAAGGGAAAGGTCAGGTGAGTTCAACTTGGGTTAAACTTGCAGTTTTGTATGCTGACATTTATGAAGCACAGTCTACGTTCTTTTCAGTTCTCATTGTACATATCGGCAATTACTACTGGGAATGCCAGGAAAGAGCTTGATTCTCCTTTGTTGATGGAAAATGACATGTAATCATCAAGGTTCTTTGTAATATATATAAATTTGTAAAGTAGCAATAAATAATTTTATCCTGTGGTTTTCAAAACTGCTCTCATCATGCAGGCATGTTTTATCACAGCTTTGAGGATACTCCATCTGAGGCACTGCCAAAAAAAAAGAGATCACGTTTTTGCAAAACTATTTTTGTTATAAACTCTAGGGTTACTCTGTGTTTCCATGTTATGTAATTTTGGGATAGTAAACTTCACAAACATTCATAAATCTAGTCTGTGTTTAATTCTTTTCAACCAGACAAGAGTGTCGAGGAAAACCTAAACTTGAAGATCTTCCCGAAGAGGGCAGTATGACATCTCGGAGTGCTACATATGGAGGTAGATATGTTTGAAGCACGATTTATGACTGTACCTGAGCAAATAGCATTAACAATATTACATTTCATATCGTGTTAAAGTAACATGAAAAACAAATTTTGGAGTATTGACTGCATTAATCATTAAAAATGTTGAAAATAGTCACAATTTTCATGAAAATCCATCAGACATTGACCATTTTACAAACAAATTTCTCTTTTACAATTGCATCATGAATAAGCATAAGCCAAACATGCAAATTTGTGAAGTTCCCCGTGGGAGAGACTCACCTGATATGCCTTATGTTATCCTTTGTTTACTTAACCTTTATTTCAAAGGACAATTGACAATTTGACATGCCCTGAGGATTTTTTTTTTTTTTTTGAAGCAGACATTTCCTTCTTTAGAAATGTTGATATGACTTACTTATGTGAAACCCAGTAATTAAGAGATAAAATGTAAAGGTCTAACAAAAAAATACTGACACTGTGCAACACCCCACTGTACATCATCTGTTTTGCATTTTCGTCAAACTTTAGAAAGCCATGTCTCAAAAACGGTAATAGATAGAAACATAATTCCAGCAGATCAGCACTCAGGATCTCAGTGCAACTTCTGAATGCAGCTCACTCTTTTGTAGATGCATGTCACTTGGTCTTTAAGCAAACAAAACTTTTCAGTGAATGATAAAGTCAGTAATTTACACAATTCAATGAACAAAAGGCAATTACAAAGATTTTGTTGACTGTAGTCGAATTTGCTGAAATGTGTGGATGCTACAGTGGCTCCTTTACTGTATGAACTGCAAAAAATATCTGCAACTAGAATTCTGCCACTCATATCATGTTATTGTTGCGTTGTTTCAGCCCCAGTTTTTAATGTTTCCTCTGGATAAAGGTTGTTGGGGAAAGACAAATGGAAACTTAACAAAACAAGCACTTTAAAACATGTGGCTTAACATTGAAGTTTTACAAATATGTTAGTGAGGGCATATATTTTGGGGGTCTCTCAAAAAAATGAAGTTCCTTCTCTTTGCAAAATCTTGTTGACAATTTTTGTACCAACATAAGTACTACTGTACAAGGCTTATATTCATTGTAGCAAATGGAAGTTGGGAGGTCATAATACCAAGTAGGCAGATTGTTGTTATGTACCAAAATACAAGGACCGTGATGAGTGCACAAGAATGACAAATAAGCAACATCTGTCGGTAAACTTGTATGGACATTCCAATTATTATGTTTAACCCCTTCATCGTTACGTCCACTTCAGGCCGTATGAAAGGGTCGGTCCATGTGCAGGTATGACGTTATATTGCAATGCATACACAGAGCTGTAATCGTGCAAGTTGACTGGTGTGAACTAGTGTGTGCAGAGATTCCACTGCATACATGTCCAGACAGATGGTAGGAATGTTTGCAACAAATTCAAATGCAAACCTAAGTTTAGTATTTAAAAAAAATGCTGTCATTGATCGGTGTACTTCATCTTTATATATATATTTTTTTTAAATTGTTAAAAGTAGCTGTTGTATCACTAGCAGGTAGTCACATCAAATTTAAAGTATGCACATGGAAAGAAGAAAAGTAATTGCGCTGTTGGATTTGACCAGTGTATCTTTTTAAGTTCATCTTTGAGTTTTCTGTGTTTTTTTTTAGCATGTGTTCCATATTACTATTAAACACCCATTTGAAGTACATGGGTGGTCTTTTTCCCTCTGAATTTTCATGCAACGTGTGATCCAGTTTCAAATTAGCTTTTTGTGAAGAAGCATTTTACTGAGTAGGAAAAGTTGAAAAGGGTGCTGGGTATTTATCAGGTATGGATGAGTGCCGGATGAACTTGGCAAGTGCCAAGTAGTAACACCTGGGACCACCCAGCATGGGCAAATCCCTGAGTGTATGTAAAGATACGTGCCCTTAGTCCAGATTAACTCCTTTTCACTGTCAAAGCTCAGGGATATGCAGGGAACAGAACATCCCTGATCTTGTTGTGCATCCTTTACTTAATTTTTTTTTCACAGTGTCGAAGCTAAGGGATAGATATGGCTCAGAACGCACCTCATCTCTTGATTCACCGAGATACAGCAGGCCACACACCACAAGCAGCAAAAGCGTCGGAGCTCTGCAGAGCCGTTTCTCGGCCGACAAGAAAGATTCTTCATCTGGCGTCTCTTCGGTAGGGAGAGCTGCTGCAGTCAACTCCAACCCGAAAAACTCTGGGTTGGAAGAGAAGAAGAGGTATGGCACCCCCGAGAAAAGGCTGAGCTCTGAGAGCGGATATGGAAGTCTGGAAAGAGACAAAAGTAAAGATTTAACGAGGCAAAAAGAAAGAGGGAAGAGTGACAGAGGTGGGAGCATTAGCAAAATAAGCGAGAATGGTAGCTTAGCGTCGTCCAAAGACTCCGACTTCCAGGTCGCAGTCTCTGTGGCGAAGACCATAGCCCAGAGGAGCAGCTCCGAATCCGACGATGCAAAGAAAACCCGCATGGAGCTGTACAAAGAGAAGAGGAGGAAAGAGTTGGCAGAGAAACATGGCACTGGTGGAAGCATCAGTGAGAACAAGTCAAAGAAGCCACCCAGAGATCCCTTATCATCCCCTGTCCACAGAGATGTCACGGCCAGTAGGAAGACATCGGGCGAGGAACAAGATTTGAAGAAGAGCCGTCGAAATTTGACAGAAACGGTTAAGGCTGAGGACACTCTAAAAGCAAGGTTTGTACTGCATCCAAGATTTTACAATTTTATGTTCAAATACTAAAAGCAGGTCAGTTGCATGTGTCAATAATCAAACAGAATGATTTTGAAAATTCATCGCATTGTTTTTGGTAAAGTGAATTTTCCAAGTTTTCTCTGGAATTTCTCCTGTGAATTGCAAATCTTACAGCGTGGTTGATGCTAATGTATGTAATGTAATTGATTGGGCATGTTACCAAAGACGAGTAGAAAAGGAATGTTGCCTTGCAGTTGAACATGATATCAGTTACTGAAAGTCCTTTGTTTGGCTTTATATTTGCTATAGTTACAACCAATTTTTTCCAAACTGAATTTTCTGCTTGGATTTAGACTTGCTTGGAGTGAGTTTTCATAACAGCTGACTACCAACCAATGTAATTAACTAACCTACTAATGTTGATAGCTCTAATATATGAGAAATTTAAATGATGCCTTGCAAAATAATTACAGGTGTGATTGTGTGGTTGTACACAGTAAGTAAGTACACATTAGTAACACGAACAAAACAGTCACTGGTCTATAGATCTTGAAAAGAACATTAATTGTGATCAGTATGTTACTATTTTTGGAAAGATCCTCTCCAAAGGCTACTGAAGACAATATCTTTCATTTTCTTAATTGCGATAGGTTACATCTCTAACAAATGTTAACAGTATGAATTAATATTGACATTTAAAGATTTGAATTTTCAGAAAGTGAATAGCACCACCATTCCACAAAAGTTTATGTCCCCCCATCCATCCCATCTGTGAAGTGGAGACAGTACATATCTCTGTTTAGAAACAATTTGCTCACACTTACTAACCCAATAGGAGAATTGTTATTTGTAATTGTATGGAGATACATATTATTGTGTAAAGTGACAAAACTTTCTTTGAGGGTATATAATAAATACCATAAATTCAGGCACCAAAAGTTATCACATGTTTTTACTGTACAGTCTCCTACCGGAATCAATGGTTTGAAATATGTATCCGTGTCAACCAACGAAGATGCACTAAAACCTACACACCTAGCCTGTCACCCATGGATACAATGCTATCTCTGTGTGAGATTTCCACACAGCAGAGGCTCAGGCACTTGGAAAACAGTGCTGGCTTATTAATAGATACAGCAATAAGGTCATTTTACTGCAGTGGCTGGTCAATCAGGAAACATTCCCAGCTATTAGAAGCTATAGCTGGGACAATATTAAGATCTGCAACCATTGGTAAACAAAATGAAATTCTAAATTGTACTCTTGAAAAGTAGTAATATTTCAAGTTCACAAGTGCAACAATTTTAAAATTTATCCTGAGTTTAATGTATGCTTTTTGCGATTGGTTTAATTCAGGGTATAGGCAGTGAAGTTGAAACTTCATAGCTGTTCATTATTGGCAGAAGCATTTCATTAATGAAGATTTTTTCTAATGGCTGGATAAAAACTGCTGTAAGTAGTTACAAGTACAGCTACAGTCTTGAGGTGGGGGGGGGGGGGGGGGAGTGAGCAATGCAGCACAATGTTAAATCTTTGAAAAAAAAAGACTCTAAATCATAATGTAGACAGGCATTATTACCTCAAGTGCAGCGTATTGGATGTTGATACTGTTTTTTCATCACTTGTGAAATTCAAAGCATTGGTGAGGTTGAAATTTCATAGCTGTTAGTTATTTGCCAAAGCTTTTCATCAATGAGGAATTGTTTTGATGCTGGGTAAAACTGGGTAAAAAGCACAATTTTTTTTTTAATGTTATCAGTTTATGCAGATAGACTCGAGTTCCTAATCATCCAGATCTGTAAGATCTGCACAATCATAAGTATGTTGGTTTTAAAGAAGTTGATTATTTTTCTCTCAAGAATTAATGCAAAAGACCTCTTACATTAGTTACCGTAGTAATATTTGAAACAACTGAAGAAAAGTGTGAGGCTGTATTCCACATCATGGTGGTGGTGGTGCATTTGAGATGCCTCCTCCTTCAAGAGATAAATTATCTGCTGGAAGTTAGTTTCTCAATTTCTGTTCCTCTAAAGGAAAACATGAAGCTCAGGTGGATTCTAAACCTTTGTCAAGTTGAATGTCGGTTGATCATGTTAGACATGCAATCGACGTTGCATCCATCACGTGTCGGATATCACTCTGGACCTTGACCTTAAAAAAAAGTACCTTAATAATATTTAAGTAGACATGCAGGATTGTTTTTGCTTTTCTTTTTCCTTCTGTCCAAAGCACATCTAGAGATTTTTTGATTCCAAAAATAGTAAAGTCTCTTGGCTTTAGTTACTAATTAAGTCTGATGTCAAAAAAAAAGTTGCTCAGCAAAAGCCAGTTATGCTATCTGTCCTCAGCTGTTTGTGTGGTGGTAAGATTTTAAGTGGTTCACACCTCCTTATTCCAGGTGATAAATTTTACGCTCAGTGTTTCCCAAAGATGAATGAATTGACCGGCTATGTGCCTCTGCAGTGTAAGGGAATTTAATGTGTAGCCTCTGCCTCACAGGTACAGTAATGGGATTAAATCTGTATGCCGGTGTGCAGGTAATATTTGTGTATTCTCAGAACAGCCTCTCTGGAAATATTCCTTGTCTTTGAGAAACAAATAGACTTGTTAGCTTTTGCTGTGTTGTAACCACGGAAAGAAGAACTTTGTGAATGTGTGTTCGTAGAAGGAATTATAATTATTATTAGTAGGTAAGAATCAGCTCAGCTTCTCATGTTTTTTTTTTCTTCATAACAAGTATGAAGAGAGGAGAGTAGGACAACAGAGCCAATTCAATAAACATCTCTCTAAGAGCGAACTTGTCTTTGACTTTCTCTCTGTTTCAATGGAAACGGCAAATTTGTCTCTGATAAAACTAGAAGTGAAGAAAAGGAGTTTAGCAGTTTGTTCATGTTACTATATTTTCATTAATTTACTGCTACAATTAGCTGAAGCTGCAGTCAGATCAGGAAACTATTTTCTCAGTTTATATGGTTTTTATTGTAGGCTTTGAACTTCCAAAGTCTGGTGATTAAGTTAAATAAATTCTTGACACCATAGATGATGCTAGAAACATGAATGTAAGCCTTGCAAAATTTAACCGCCATCATTTGAAATCTCCCGTAATTGTGGCAAGGACGATTCAACTGAAAACAATTTTTTTTAATTTCCTGCTATATAGGATCCTACTATTTCAGTCATCCTGAAAAATGAGGCTATGATTTAGTGGGGGAGGGGGTGGTGGCAGGTGACTTTTAAGTCCTCTGGTTCCTATAGATGTGGGTAGGAGATTGCAAACTTAAAGAAGCTAATTCTTTGTTGTAGATCATATGTACTGTAGCATTAACCAATGTTGTAGTTCACCAACTAAATTAAAGAAGTTTGAAATCCATGCTAGATTTGTCCATTCAATCTTTGACAATTCATCAACCCATATTTCATAGCTACAGGGTAATTATGTTTATTTGGTCACCATTCATCTGATATTTTGGTTTCCCACCTCCTCCATTGCAATTGTCACATTTTCTGTCTGCTCTTGTTTCAGTTGGTTGACCCTCAAAACAATTTTCTTCCCAAAATTTGTCGCATTGGGAGCAAAAGTTTAGTCAATGAAAGATGCAACAAAATTAAGTTGAAAAGGATGACAGTTTATTTTTGATCATAACTGCAGACACCAAAATGTCACAACTTGGCCCTCTGAATAAACAGAATTACCCTCATAGAATCCATCTGCCTCTACTTTCAATACTGTAGGTTCATTACTTCTTGGAATTCCTGTTTAATAATGATCTGGTGTATTTTTCACTAACATTCTTTTTCCATACTTCTCGCTGTATCACCTTCCCATTCACTGCATGCCCTTTGAAGACGAAATCGTAGAATATCAAACCTGTCCATGGAAACCCAGCAGCTTGTTGAAACTCTGGAATTGTCCCGAGCAGCTAGACTCGAAAGGTAATGTAGCGTATATGTATTCAGCCTTCAGGAGCCCTTGTATTGTTATAATTGCAGTTACCGTCTGTAGACCCACAGAGAAACA
Organism: Stichopus chloronotus; assembly: GCA_021234535.1. Classification (NCBI taxonomy): domain Eukaryota; kingdom Metazoa; phylum Echinodermata; class Holothuroidea; order Aspidochirotida; family Stichopodidae; genus Stichopus; species Stichopus chloronotus. The sequence continues at coordinate 10,341,297 of CM037848.1, forward strand.
AATTATGGATAAAATGCAAAAAAGTCTCGTTATTAAGTGAACTCATTGATGATTGTTCTCATAGGATGTTAAGAGGAAATAAGGATTAGAGTAATGGCTAGGAAAGAATTAGCTGCCTAGAAAGAATGGCGGTGAAATGAGAAAGAACTGTAGCCTATAGTAAACCAAGTAGTGTCCAGTTTGCCTGTTAGCGATCACTGCCCAGCCTTGTACATCACACTGCTGTATTTCTTCTCCGTGCATGCCTCTAAAATGCATTCTATTCCATACCCCATCTCTCGCAGGTGGTTATTGTATCGTCGACTTTCATTTATACTAAGGGATGATTTTGTCATCGCCCCCATGTGAAACTGTATACCTTTTATTTTCCTGGCACTACTGTTAAGATTTCAAATGAAATAGACACCTCAAGCCCTTGAGGTGCAAATAGTGGATAATAACTGTATGGTTTCAATGTGTTTCCATGGTAATTTAATTATGAATCGTGGATATTACTGCCTGCTCATACCCATTCATGTGAGAGACATAAGGCTTGTCATTATGTGCAACCAGCATTTAAATCAACACAATTTAGTCCTTTCGTGTTTTAGCGTGTAAGTTCTACATGAAATTAATGATCAACATCTTTGTATCATGTTGCACTCAAACGCTGGATTTAGGTTGCTTGTTATTGTATCAAAAAGCAATCATGCAGCAATTACTTTTTTTAAAGTCCTGATATCGCATTTCCATGGCCAGAAAAATCATTCTTTTTTGACATTATAAACAAGTGGAATTGATTACATTGGACTTCCTTCTCTAGTCAATTGCATGCCCCTCCTATCCTAGGGTGAATCATGCCAACAGATATTGAATGGGTTGCAATGTTCCTCATTCCAGGAATTTGTACCGACAAGATCTTTGCATGACTTGGGTTGTTTTGTTTTGGTCTTATTTGTATGATCACTTGTGTGCAATAAACCTGTGGAAGACCGATCAACTGTAAACAAAAAAGTACGTGAACTTTGTGAAGAGATGATTGAATACATCACTTCCAGCAATCGATAGGGAGTGATTAAAACTCTCTGAAAGTGGATTTGTTTACCTCAAACACTAGAAAAATCAAAATTTATTCCTAACTTTTGAAGAATTGAGCCAACCCTTGAAGTTTAATGATGATACAAGCAGATGCTCCCTGTTCCAAATCAAGGATCAAATCATGCCGACCAGAAGTCTAAGGATCATATTATTACGATATTCGTTTGACGTACAGGATTGGTTTTACTTTTATGAAGTCACACATGCAGCTTAAGAAGTGTAAAATTAAAAATATGCAACTGATTTTTTGTGATACCTTTTGTTGTTATGCACTGCATGGCCTTAATTTCACGAATTGTTAACTGTTTGTGTGTTAGGAAAGAAGACTGTTACAAATATTCTTCTTGACCTTATTAATTACTGTATAATTTATTACATATAAATTTATTATGTTTAAAACACCAGTAATAACAGTTATTTATGTTTGTATTATTAGTTTTTAAATTAGTAGTAATAACTAATAGTAATAACTACAGTTATTTATAATCATGTTACCATTAATAATAAGAGAAATGTGAATGCTGTTAACAATAATTGCTACTAATAGTAATTTATTACTGTATCAGTGTTCCTATACGTTTAGTAGAAATTTACTACCGTACAATCTCTTACTCCTAGTGCCAATTACATACTTTGAAACATCAGTTCAATAATGCTAATGCTCTTCTTCTAATGGACACAAAGATATGCTAATCGTTATTATTTAGAGAAAAGTGCACTGGTAATAGGTACTCCCTAATCTCTACGTATCCTGTTTAAATATGAGACATAGGTTCTCATTACCTGCATGAGCCTTTGGAGGCCAGTATACTTTCTTCTGTTAGTTTTGTCGTAATTTTATGCTATTTAAAGCTATGATTAAGGTAGCCATCAGAATATTAACAAAGGTTTTCTTATTCCTCTTGAGTTCTCTGCTGCATTGGCTTTTTCTGTCTCAGGTGTTCTGAGTTCTTGCAGTATCCCTAGATCCGTCATAGTGTTGATTTATGGAACATTCCCAGCTATGAACAGTACAGTAGAATTGTATTGTTTTTTTGTTTTTTTGGGGGAGGGGGAGATGGTGGTACCAGAGTTATTGATCACCATCCTGTGAAGGGATATAAATGTGGCGGTGGCTCTTACCTTTAAGAAGAAACTTGATTTTGTCAGTGGGATACAGATTTACAATGTGGCTATTATTACCATATTTTCAACTACGTAGATACCGTACTAAATTTTTCCACTTTTCTGTGCCTGTATATTTACATTGAAAAAACAAATCCTTATGCTGATATTTTTTGGGCTACATATTCCTTGCCCCTGCTCCAGCCCTCCATGTTCTCCCTCGCCTCCCGTAGCAGTGGCCTGTGCAGTAGGGATCATACAAACTGGTATCTGTAGCTATAGTAAGTTCCAGATAATCACTATTGCTGAGTATGATATATACGTGACATTCAACTGAATGGTCTAACTTTATCTTTCATCCCTAAATAATAAATCAATTAAAAGAATACACTGTCTCATGACATTTTACTTTTTCAAATTTTGTTGTGCAGTCTAGCAGGTCTTTGAAACTTTACCAAGTAATAGAGAATACAATTTACAGGTTTTTGTTTAATTACTGAATTGTTTAATTAGGGGGTAGTTCATCATTAAACTCAACTTGTGGTTTTGCTGTTCAAGAACTAACAAGTCAAACCACAGTCAGATTAAAGTTCAACTGATAATTTACTAGCCTACAGTGTAAAGAAGAATCTGAGCAAGTCAAATGAACTACACTGTACAGTCACTTGAGCTAGAAAGTAATATTTGTAACAACAAAAATAATGGTATTGATTTAATTAAATTATGTGATTTGAAATGATAACAGAAGCTGCAAAAAAATAATGGCAGTAAGTGATTTGAAATACAATGTTTCTGTTATTAGTCAATCAATCAATCAGTCAGTCAATCAATCAATAATCCATCAATCAATTAATCAGTAAAACAATCAGTCTCACTCTATAGTATCCCCCAAAAGTTTAATAGCAAACTGGAAATGTGCAGTATAATAAGTTCAATTTTGTTGTAGTTTGCTAAGTACATAAATAAAATATGGTTATTCAGTATCTACAAAAAATGAAAATACAATAAATTACCATATGGATCCATGCAATTAAATTGTAAGGTATGTAGGATGGGTTCATATGTACAATTTGCCATGTAATTACCTTTGAGGTGTTATCACCATGTTACTGAGATACGTAGGCTTAATTGTGTGAGTCATTCTTGATATGACCCTGGGGGAGTGAGGGAGGGGAGGCAGGTATAGCGTATGTTAGCTATTTGGTTGTTGATCAGACTACTTTGAGAATGACCTTGTCAGCGTAGCATTGTGAATTGGTAGCAAAAAAGTACTGTTGATTCAAAAAGGCATCAATTATTTGCGAGTTAAATGCAGCTCAAGCCACAGTGTGGAGATATTTGATTACCCATTATTTAGTGAGTATCGTTAAACTATCGGGATAATGAGATTTAATGGTGGCCAATAATGCAAGTAGTTGTTGCAATTGAGTGACAATTAGTTTATCTTCTAGATTTATTGCAGTCTAGTGATGTGAACACTAAGCAAAGACTTTCAGAAAGTCTGCACATCACCAAAGTATGCATCCGACTACGTTTTCTTTAATTTCTTTACGATAATTCAATGTTGTAAAATACGAAATACCTCTTTAAAGTTCAAATAGCAGTAGTGTAATTTATTTTCAAACGCTGAGTAGTGCATCCTAATTAGAATGTAGTAAACTTATCAAATTACTTGACAGTGGGTTTGCCGTGCTGTATACTGCATATGCTAATTGTACAGTAGCTGCATGTCTGCCGATTCCCGGGTACTACTGTGCATGTATGTCATCATCACCATTATAATACCTTTCCTTACTTTACACTACCAGCACATTATTTTATCCACATGCTGCTGGTCTCCATAAGTTACTGTTCTTTATCTGGATTCTACTGTACCGTGCAGTGGCCATGCAAGCTGGTAGGTCGAGCCAGCTGTCATGCAGTGGATCAGGACAGGGCACCGATAGTGTCATCAGCCTAGTGATCCAAGAATTTCTGTGGTATTTGCTCTTCTCGAGGACTGGATTGCAGGCCGTCAACTTTTGTGTCCAAACAATTTTATTACTGTGCAAACTGTATAGCAGCATTACTCATAGGTGAAATAAACTTAGTCGAGTGCCAATTAATTGCGGCATTGAGGTATATTTAGGACTATCCACTAAGCTTCAACTGGCCTCACTGACCTCCTACATGATGCTCTCTCATCAGTTTTCTCTCGTCAGTTGCTCTCTAATCACTTTTCATTGAAAGTTATCCCCGATTTTTTTGGGGGGGAGTGGTGTTTTGGATTGTATTGCCTTGTTAATATTCATTACGTAACTGATTTTGAGTTGAGGATAATGTTTTTAGTTGACAGTGAAGGAAGATTGGTATCACTTTGCAAAATAACCACAAGTTGCTCGATTGCCAAAGGTTTTGCCGGTGAATTAACTTTTTGGCATATCTCCAGAACACACTGTTGAAAATGAAATGGTCGATATCCAGACATGGAGGCATTCGACTGCAGCTTATTCTTTGCTCATCTCCTCAATTGGTTCCGCAGATTGAGGCGGTCAGAGACAGAAGAGTCCGGGAATACGTATAAAATTTTAGCGAGGCATCGCGAAAGACAGTCGAGTGTCTCAAGTGTTTCCTCCGATGTCTTTCCGTCAAAGGATGAAGGTAAGAAATAGTATCCATCAGAGCAAAACCATATTACTTTTATATAGAGTCATAATTGAAAATACCAGCATGTTTCAGGATGAAGGAAATACCTGTGATGTTTTTCACACCCAGTTGATAGGTTTTAATAAGTCACAGTAGGTACTTTTCTCGACCTGCAGACCTTAAAAACCTGAGCTCCTAAGGCCTATTTTTTTTTTGGTTGGGTGATACACACACATAAATAAAATGCATAGGATATACTTGTACCTGCTATTAGCAAATGAAACGTCCTTGATATGTTGCCTTACGTCCTTGATATGTCGCGTTACTTAAAATTTAACAAGAAAAAAAGGTGGTAAGGTTTATACAGATATGACGACTAGTACTTTTTCATTTGCAGTCGTGGTTAGGTATGTACTGTGATTACAGTGCAAGAATTTCTTCTGGGGGCCCTTTTTTTTTGCCAGCAAATTAATCAGGATTTTGGAAATATTTCTTATTTAGGAGTCACTGCAAAACTATGTGGAAGTAAAAACAAAATATATTTCACAAGAAACAGATTAGCTATTGATTGAACTTCTCTGAATGTGACTCATCCATTGCTGCCACATAGGTTTCATTAGACGGACATGTCCCCTAAATCATATTTTGACCACAAAATAAGTCTACTTACTTAAGTTGAAATGTATTTAAGTTGCATTTACTTGTAGAGGGTGGGGAAAGATGCACAAACAGAGAATGTAGGACTTGGAAATGCCATTTTCATTGATTTGGGAGGTGTTTTTATAAAACAAAAATTTTCCAGCACATTCCATGCCAACTAATGATGGCACTCCACTTATGATAGTATATAGATGTATGTCAATGTGTGCCCCCCAGGAATTAGACCCCAGTGACCCCCCTGGATTCATCTCTAGGTTAAAGGGAAGTAGGACATTTAGAATTCACCAACATGACATACTGAAGAAAATAGCGGTAATCATTGTCAAACCATTCAGTCTCATCAATAAACATCTAACAAAGCTTCATCTCCTCAAAACATGCATATGATGAGTAATGGAAGATGCCTCATTCGAATTTTGAAAAGTTTCGGTGAACAAATTAGTGTTGAGCAACAGATAACTGAATTTCTAATTGCAAGGAGCTCATTTCTTGAAGAGAAGGCTACTGTCCTTTCTTAGTTTGAATAATCTATCATTCTGTGTCCACAAACATTGGTTTCAAAAATATGGATGTCTTCCCTATTAACAAAGCCCTATTTCCCTTTAAACTGTGAGGTCTCTCTGAATTTCATTGTGATAGTATAGTATTGTGTGTAAATTCTAGAATTCTTGGATCTGTAACTTGTGGTTGTTTTTCACCGTAATTTGAGTCATCGTTTTGAGTACCTTGTCGTTTTCACTACCTTCCAAACAGTGACAAAGAGGAAACATTTTCGTTTCATGCAAGGCGATCATAATGTTCATTCACTGAATGCAAAATATATTGACACCTCCAATCTCCAGTAATTGGAATATTGCCGTCACGCTTGCATAGTGATATTTGAACAGTTGTAGGTAAATTTGGGCAGGTATCTTTTTGGGTTGGTTGTATTTGAACAGTTACTCTGTAACTATGCATAGCATAGATCTGTCTGCTAAATGCAGCGTGTTTACCAGTACGAAGCGTAGTGTTCAGGGAAACTCTCAGATGTAATTAAAGTAATTCCTTGTGATGTATTTGGCAAGATAAATTGTAAACTATTAAAACAAAGTCAGCAAAAAAAAAAACTGTGGAATGTAATAAACATCATTGCATCATCTTCAAAAGATTTTCAGACAGAAACAAAGGAGTTCAGAGTGAATTGATTCAGAATGTGTCCACAATGCTAGGTCCATACCGTAAATGCTGATGAAATACAACATTTAAGGACAACCACCACCACAGCAGCTGCCGGCTGTTGAAATTGGGGTTATTAAGACAACATCCACGACTGCAAGAAATACCGTAAAGTCTGTTTGAAAAGTATACTTCTGATCTCTATCAAGTATAAAGATGATGTTCAGCATGAAAGAGAAAATACGTGGCAATGCACTGCATGCATAGGAGAAAAGAAATACGATCAATTACCCTACAGAAAAGTATATATACTATATGACGTGCTTTGGGAGAAAAGAAATGTCAATTGTTCAACTATCAGCAAAACATATTGCAGTTATTATTTTTGTTCACACCTATGAGAGAGGACATTCGATCAATCAGTGTCCAGAAAATACCGGTACCAGAGTCCCACATATTTTCACGCTAAATACTTTTACCTCCATTCAGGATTCATCAGGTCCTGCTAGAGTTCGAACAAATTTTTAAAGTTTTAATGAGTAAATTACATGTCTTGGATACTCCTCTTCTTGGTCCCCTCTTCATCTAGCAGACTACAATTTATTCAAAGGCAGTCACTCACCACCCAAGCTACTTTTTTGGCTGGGGGTGGGGTTAAGCAAAATTCTCAATTGGTTCTGGTCTTTGATCAGTGACATCAAATTCAAAGGATGCAGAGTTGCTGGTCATATTGCCCAACATGCACAGGGGCTGGCCCTTTGTTTTGTTTACACATGTGGAGGAGTAATTTACGCAGGGGTTGGGAGGGACTAGAGGAAAATGGTTGGGTGAATTGGAACCGTCTGGTGGGATGAATCACTGTCTTTATAAGTAGCCTCTTAATTAAAAAAGACATTCACTGAAACCTAATGGCAGCCAATGCACATGCTCCATATACACTCTCCAATCATGAACACATTTGATGAAAAAGTATGGCAGAAAAAAAAAAATTGCTTTAGAAACTGGAAAAAAAAAAAAAATTATGATTACATAGTGATAAAACAAACACCTGCAACTTCAAATCCTAACGACACAGACGCTTGTAAATAGCATATTCAGAAAGAGGGACTGCTTTGATGTACTTTAAAAAAAACATCAAACGTTAATTGATTTCGCAGCTGATGCGTAAAGTGATAGATATTACACACTCAGTCAGAGACGATATCCATTGGTGGACTTTTCGGCTTGGTGGTGGTAGACATCGGCCTTTCTCGCAGACACGGCTGCCTGTGAATCGATTATGGTGACTGCAGAATATCGCTTGTGTCAAAAATATTTTATTTGAATTATAACCATGGTTGTCCCTGGAACAATATTTCACCATTACCACATTGCAATTCCAGTGACAATGACAATTTCCACCCGATGCATTTTTTTTCATACCAATGCCTGATTTGATCTTAAAGGATGATAGATAGATAGTTGTGAGATACATTTTAGGAAACTTTTAGCTCATTCCGCGTCCTCCAAATCGGATTTAATCGTATCTCCTTGACAGATTTGTGGTAAAAAATGATCTACCAATGGCTCATTCTGGTCATAAAGTGCCCTAAGCTAATAGAATAAAAAAAGAGGTGTTATTTTTTTTTTTGATATTTCCTATCTTGACATCCCCCCCTAGATAATGTTTGTGAGTATGGGATTTATACCTGCTCAGCTACCTTGAATAGGGGATGTTGTTTGGTCAAGGATCATCGATGTTTACCTTAGCTCTGCGGGTAAACACCGATGACCTTCAATGAGTAACATTCCATCTGCAAAGCCAGGGGGTGAGGCATAAAATATATAGTTGTAAATATTATCTATTGGGGACATCAAGATCAGAAAAATAAAAAAAAAAATGCTGCTTTCCCTCTAGGTACTCCACTGAGGCACTTTCTGACAGAATTTTCCATGTTTAGATCATTTTTTTTCAAAACAAAAATCGTATGGTTGTAAGATTTTGCAAAACAGCTGCTACTTTTCGCCTTCTTCAAAAGTAAAAGTAGTCACCTGAAAAGTTCTGTCTTTGGATTTGGGAAGATCTGGTTTGCTACGAAAAACTGACTTGTATCGTCATCTTCCAGTAACTTAGCCGTGGGTCAGTTGTTTTTTCTGTTTGCTGCACCGTGGTAACTCAGACCCTTCCTGTGGTGCATATCACTGCATGGTGCTTCATGCTTAGCTGAATGTGATCTGCAAGTTGTCAGGTTTGAAAAAAAGCCGGCATCTGATTTCGTTGTAGCATGATCTGTAAAATAAGCTGATATTGATCTGAAAAATATCTGTGTTAATATTGCAGACTTCAAATCAGGGTTCCGTCAAACTTTAGGATTCTGAGTGACCGCTGCAGTGATTTTTCAGTACAGTATGAACACCACCGTGGGGAAGAGGTGGACAAAAACCAGTGCAGGTTGTTGTTGTTCCTTGCCCACTCTTTTAGCTACAATGCTGGTCGGAGAGCAGGACCTTTCAGAGAGTTTGCTCGTAACACTTAGATCTTGTTTAGGACTATGGACGAAGGTCTCGTTTAGTATCAACTAACCAGATAAAATTGAGGGTTGTTTTTCATTGTGCAATACTTTAGAGTTCTATTAATTTTCAGACATTTTCCATTGAATTTACAAAGAAATCTGTCCCAGCAAGTGTCTTGAAAGTTGCCCCTCATGCTGGTCTGCAAGCATCCATCTATAGCTGGCATGGCTAGAACCCTGCTACAGAGTACTGTAGACAGACAGACTACCCTTATTGAAGTTTCAGATCAATATCTGACTAGTTTTCACCCAGCAGAGTGTTCCTCTAAACTGAGCATATCATCTTTCCTCGCTTCATTAAAAGAGTTTCTGGTGACTCTGTCTCTGAAGTATTGTCTTTTGCGCCACATAGCTGCGGCAGGTGTCTTTGTATTTCTGTGACACCGCTGATTCTCTTTGTGTAAATCGATTTGGTACATCTCAAGTTCTCAGCACTGTATACATTTCATACCAGCATGTCTCGATTGACGATCCAGTTGCATTAAGGTAACACTTATCTGCTACTGTGTGTGTTCCATTTTCCTCTATTTGACAACCTGGTCCATGCTTCGTTGTAATTAAAGCTTGGTCGTGAAGCATAACACACTTATGTTCGATGGCACTAGGAATGTTTCGAAAACTTAACACCAACCTGAAATCAGAGCTAAGTAAAATCACTGGTAAGCATAGCGATGGTAAGTTGGTTATACTCTTTTTCTAGCTTTTGGGTCGAGGTTAAGTTAAGATTTCGGTGCAAACTGACAGTGACATTAGGCTGATGTAAGAAGCACTGCAGTATTACTTCCTCAGGTTGATGAGCGTCATCTATTGAGCTGCGAGCCAATGGTATGGAATCAAGAAAAAATTGTCACTGGCTTTAAGTTGTATCTCTGTTTAATCTGATGAATATTTTTGAGCTTTTCAAAGATTGGACATTTCAAGAGACAGATGTCTGCCCAAAGTATCACAAATTATCGGTGGTCTGATAAATGTCTCGTGACGTCAGTCAACTTCTCGATAACCCTCTCGCAAACGTCGATAGTCCACAGTCACGTTTTGCTCATAGCGATAAGACATCGGTGGCGGGGCGCCGTGTGTGAATGTATCCCTCTTCCTATCATAGGAGCATCTTTCTCTATCCATGAGTGCGTGCACAGAACGTAACCGTATGCCAGCAACCATCGCAGAGAGTCAACAAGAAGGGACAGATGTCACATGAGACATAAATAAGTCAATCAATGTCGAGGATTCCTTTGGAGGAATTTATGTCACGTCACACCTGCCACTGAGATTCCGCATTGACTGTGTACAATCAGAATGAAACCTGGTTTATTTATTTTTTTTTTTCAATTTTTACAACCGACTCATTTTCGTCACCACCCAGTGCATGTAAAAACTCCATATCACTTATTTTTTTTGTAATTAGTAATTCGTAAACATTTGGACTAGAAGTAATGTCCAAAATGTTGAAATACCTTGTGGTTCCAATGATGGTCATGTCTCCTCTTGTGCAACTGCAAGAGATAACACCACTACATCCTGCACCGTAGTTCAAAGGAGAACTATTAAACACCATGTATCTGACCCAAAATGTATTAATTGGTCTTCTTTTTTTTTTTCTCTCTCTCTCTCTTGGATTTCAAGTCAAGCTCCATGAGCTTGGAGTGTTTATTCCATACACCGAAGTGTGTGATACGTGATCCTCCTATATTCTTTTATGTATCTTCAACTCTTCAATTCATTCGTTCCTGGTTTGATTCAATCCCACACAGAAGGGGATCCTAAAGAGCCTCTGTTGGATGAAACAGCAACAGATAGGATAAAAGATACAAAACAGCAGCCAGAGGAAAGTCAGCCAGCAGCACCTACCCCTGAAACCTCTGACAGTGTTAAAGAGAAACCAGTATCAACTGGCACTCCAGGTAAGAAAATTTTTAACATTTCATTTTTTTTTATTTCATTTATTTAATCTCCACAAATATAAAACAGAAGTATGTATAAAATGAGAAAGGACATCAGAACAAACAAAAATTTTTAAGGGTCTAGTAACCTGTGAAGCAAAAAAAAAAAAAATAAACCAACAATGACAGAAGTCTTGAATTATTGAAAAAAGAAAGCTTAAGAAGGCTAAATAAGGTAAAAGAAAAGAAATAGATTGTCATACCCAACATTTAAACATAGGCTGGTATTTCAGCACTACATAAATGTGGACAAATGACTTCCAAAAATGAAACCAAAAGTAATTTTTCCATTGTGGGGCATAGGCTGAAGTTGGTACCATAATTTTATAGCAGTAGTTGTTTTAGAGAAAATTTGCCATACACAGATGTCGCATTAAAAATGTCTTTTGTACTTTGGTACACAAGATATCATTAATTTGCTGGCAAAAGCAAACATAATCTGTCTGAAGGAGTGTTTGTACAGCAGGGGTCTGCTTAGGGCATGTAATGAGTTCATGCCAGCATGACCTTGTTTCGTGTCACATGAGCTTCAGTTGAGTGAATCCTACAATAAAATTCTTGGCTCCATACATGTACCACCAGATTGCAGAAATGGTGTCCCTGTAGGTCGTGTGAGATGCATTCACAAAGTTTGAGGAATCTGCTTGAAAATTTGAATTCTCAGAGAAAAAGACACTCTGAGGTAGGGAAGCTTTTAAGATTGACGATGAGTATTTGGTATGAGTGTTTCAAGAAATAGAGCCAGTCGGAAAAGTTGGTCTCTTAGCGAGTGACGGATTTCCAGTTTTTTGCCTGGACCTACTTGACAGAAGCTGTCCGACAGTTGCGGTTCACTTAGGTACTTGTGGGAAATGTGCACGTGGGAGATGACACAGATACCTAGAAGAATTCTCCTGGCTAGATAAAATCAAATTAAATGGCATTTACGTTAGTAAATACTGTGAGAGAGCTAGGAGTTAGGATAATGTCAGCAGATAATGTCTGTATTCCAACAGTACAACCGCCATCAGTAACTATCAACTTTAAGACCTACCACAGCCATAGCATACGTTTGTCCAGATTATGTCTTCACAGTATTTATGAAGTTTTATAAACTTTCTCAAATAGAAGGGTAGAATCAATATTTAAAACCTATTAGGGATGTGGCCGCTTTGGACAGCTGAATTATCAACGATTTCATTAACTTTCCCTGAACTTTCAAAGTTTCACAGAAAAAAGATGTAATATTTGGTGTTTAATTAACACTAGAACATGCATTATTGAGTGGATAAACCCCGATTGGGAGTTCGTGCAAGCAATGAACTAGGGCACAGTCCAAGTGCATCCAGCAATGTAGCATTAATAACCCCCCCTCAGAGTGCCAGCTTATGCATCTTTAGGTGGTGGTAAAATCTTGGTAAGGCAACATTGGTGCAAGAATGATGATAGGTATGGCAAACATGTCAAAAACGAAACTGCCAACAAACTGTGAACTAATTTCCAAAAGCAGGGGGATACCCAAGTGGTAGTGACTTCCATCTCGATGTTATACCACTCCCAACACTGCAGGTGAAACTGGTCACAGGATGGCATCATCAAAAAATGGTGGCTCCCTTTAGAAATACAAAAGGGCAGCAATTAAGCTTGATTGTTAACAGTTTGGATAATACATACAATTAGTTTGACAGTGTGTTAAAAATGTGAAATTTTGCACAGCTCAACATGCCCATTTAACTGAAAATCACGTGTTTAAGTTACAGAGGGCTCTTGAATTTTTGAAGAAAATTGGTTTGAAAAATAGCAATAAAGAACCTGTTCATTTACAAAACCAAAAAAGATACTAATTGTTTTGAAAGTTTTGTAGCTGTGCACAGGGGTGGTTCTCAGGTTTATTTTGATCAGCTAATGGCCAACAACTTTGCTAAGCTTACTTTCATTTGCGATGTATAAATTCCAGTGAACATTTTCAGCTTTCTCTGTTGGATCCTCGACGTGATGTGTTACTTTTGGAATGTACTATTGAAGATGGTTTGTGTCATAGGCTACCATGTGGTCTCACAAAAGCACGGTGGTAAGGTAAAGGTCGTGGGTAGTGCTTAAAATTGCACAAGGTCTAATGTACTACAAGTTCTATTATCAGTATATAAAGCACTAATATTCTTGTTACACATCCTGTGCATATACCAGCAGTGTCTTTGAGTGAAATAAATATCAGGCAGTGCTTGTTGGCTGCTGGTGGAATAATATTGTGTGTAAAACTGCACCATATGGCACAGACCATATCCAAGATGCTGGCAATATACAGTAGTGACCACATTACAGTTCACTGGTAACACGCTGTTCTTGGATGTGTATATTCTAAAGGGCCTTTCACACTAAAGCTCAAGGCGATGAAAAATGTCACCCAGTGATACTTTTGCTTTCACGCAATAGGCAAAGTTTTGTATTGCTCATGTTATTTTTACAGCTAACACATCTTGTTCTGTTAATCATGTCATTTTGTGTGTGGCAATGTTCAGCACAAGCAAAAATGTTGCCATGGTGAGCAAAAGAAGTGGAACTTTTTCAGCTCCATTTTTTTGATGTTACACCGCAATATATCGTATCACACATGGTGTTAAAAGGTCTAACTAAAAACATTTTTCAACTTTTTTTTAGATCAAATATAAAGTCAAACCACATTTTATCATTTTCCTGTTTAATCTCTCAATGAAGTGCATTTCACTTCAAACCACTGGGAGGATTGTAATCAAATCAGTAAAATTTCTGTGATTCACGACTGAAAAATGGAAACCAGTAGGCCTAATAAGTGAGTCACATATTGTATTTAAGTTGGAGTTCACACTTCATTATTTCAGGTGTATAATTTACATGAATGTCATCAAATATAACATTTTTAACATCGTTTCTATTTTGATTTTCACAGCAGCAGCGGCAGAAGAATCCACAACATCAAAACTAAGTAGCAAGCAGTCGAGAGACCGACGGAGGCGACAAAATGTTGCCATCTCCGCAGAAGATGTCAAAGAGGCAAGGAGAATTGGGACAAAGTTACAGGTGACTGGATTACCTACAGATTTGCTACTATTCTTATTATTTGGTGTTGTTTATCTTTCCTTTATCACACTTCTGAATTTCTTACAATGACCGTCAAGCTTTAAATGCAAAATAATATTTTCTTAAAGCAGAATATTTATATTTTATTGCAGCATCATTTTTGCTCTTGCTCAATGTAAATTTATGGCCAATTTGCAGTAGAAGGCCGACATCTGAAAAATTAAGTCATTATTATTTTATGGATTAGATTGGCATGAACTTTTCTGGATATCCACAGAAAGAAACATTCAGTGATGTTATCTGTTTGTGTGTGTCTTACATTGAATGATTAACAGGACTTCATTGTGTGAAAGTATCTCTCTATGAAAAAGGTTTTGTGTCGACCTGTAGATTATGATCCCTGCTATTGGTTTCTGTTCATTCAACTGAGAGCTAACAGTGAATACCTATTGTAAGCACATAATAATCTAAATGATCACTTTTGATTTGTGAATTATTCCATGCACAGAATCTCATGCTGTCAAGTTGTTTGAACTTCAAGCTTGAGATATGAGTAGGCCCCCCTGAACATATCCCACTGTGCAGTGGAAGTCAGAGGTCATCAAAAGAGGTCAACAGAGGTCAAACTCTGAAAAAACATGTGAACACATCATCTCAAAGTGAAAATTCACCTGAACCTTAAATTTTTGTGTCCACATAGGGTAACCAAAGTTAGTAGATGATCCCTAGTAGCCTTTGTGAGCATGCTCATAAGGTCCTTTGAGATCAACAGCTGTGAAAGTCTGAAAACATTTATAAATATGATATCTTGAAGAGTTTCCTACTTTGAACTTCATATTGCATTGTTTTTTTTTATAGGAGTCAAAGGTCATTTGAGGTCAACAGTTATCAAAATATGGAAGTCTTAGGAAGTCTTATTGACGTGATATCACACACAGATCAATCAGTTACAGATTCTTGCAGATCTGGTAACAGTGTTATCCCCAGAATTTCCTCTGACACTGATAGCTCAATCATCACTTGACTTCTAGTTACTTCTCTTTTTTTTTTTTGTCAATAAATTTTGTATTCTAGGCTGCAACTGGTAATGAAGACCATACTGATGCCAAAACTCACAAAGCACCCTTCAAGTGGGAGGCTAAAGTGGAAACGACGAGACGTCCATCACTTGAAAATGTCTCCACGGATTCAGAGGTGAGCCGATCCTCACCGATCTCTCGCCGGAAAATAACAGCATCTGCGGGCAAGGTAGAGACTGTAACACTTTCAAAGACGAGTCCCACAAGGTCCACTAGGGCTGGTTTGAAAGATATTCCAAAATCGTCTTCGTTTGATCGACACAGACATCTCAAGAAAGATACCTCAATTTCAAGTACGGATGAAGATAGTTCATCTACTTTTGAGGTGTCCCTGAAGAGGCAAAAACCGAGAAGCGGAAATGTTGCACCCGCAGCACCGACAGGTTCCCCCAGTCGGAAAGGGAGGATTTTACCAGTTACCCCTGGATCCAAGAAAGAAGCAGAAAGCACCATTACTACCACCACAAAGCGGGAGAAGAAATCAAGCGATAATTCCAACGCTTCTGCAGTCTGTGGGACGGAGCATAAGAAAGAAGAAAAACCATCATCCCCGAAGAAAGACCAAGGCAAACCAGTGGAGAAATTAGAGAGGACAAAACAATCCTCAGGATCTCCTAGCCGACAATTGCCTTTCACTCCTCAACCAGTGAAGGAACCGAAAGAGGAGTCGCCTGTAACCGAGAAAAAAGTGGAACAAGATGACAGAGTCTTTGGTGAGATAGAGGAGGAGGTGATTTCAAGAGAGATTGTAACGAGGGAGCAAGAGACGAGAAAAATATCAGTTGATGTACCAGACTCAAAGGAAGATGAACAACTCAAAATAAGAAAAGACAAAACAATTAAAGATGAATTAAGAGAACAAAGTGGAAAGATTGAAGATAGTTCAGGAAAAACCGAAAAGTTAGAAAATGCGGTGGTTGCCACCCGCTTAGAGAAAGAAGAGCAGAGAGACACTTCAAGTGATAATACCGATGACACCGGGAGGAAAAAGATGAAGAAGAAGGATGACAAGAAGTCCGAATCATCGATTCAAAGAAA
This sequence comes from Stichopus chloronotus, assembly GCA_021234535.1. Classification (NCBI taxonomy): domain Eukaryota; kingdom Metazoa; phylum Echinodermata; class Holothuroidea; order Aspidochirotida; family Stichopodidae; genus Stichopus; species Stichopus chloronotus. The sequence continues at coordinate 10,357,563 of CM037848.1, forward strand.
GGCAAAGCCCAAAACATTGCAGGAAAAGAGAATTCGAAGTAAAACGACGGAGATTCCTTTCAGACAAACTGAGTCGCCTCCTTCATCACCGACAGTGAAGAAAGTCAAATGGAGAGACCGCCAAGGTTCGTTTGATTCTCCCCTGATAGCAGGAGAGGAAGTGAAGAGGCAGGCGCTGAAAACGAAAGACAACGAACTGCTGGAGATGATGAAGATGAGAGCAAAGCTGATCCAAGACCACGAGAAAGAGGAAAAAGCTGAGAAAGGGGAGGAAGAGTCGGAAGAAGACCAGAAACGGGAAGAACCAGAGCCACCGGCAGAGGAAGTAATTAAAGTATCAGTCATGGACAGGATGTCTGCCTTCAAGAAAGGAGACTCAGCGCCGCTTCCTAAGACCTTGATCCCCAAGACTATCCTCAAGAAGCCGACGAGCATCGACGTTCAGCCGAAAGTGGAAGCAGCGGATACTGTCATCGTGGGGTGAGTTTAGCCTAGAAATTGCAAGTAATTAGGGCAAAATTTTTCGCTAATTTAAATCAGACCTGTTCTCCTTCCAGCCAATCTTTTTCTGGATGAATCGTCACAGGCAAGCTTTGTTACGTGTCTAAGTGTCAAAGTGGGGCTTATGTGTACTGCATGTATGTACACATTTGTATACATGTATGCATACACACGTGTGTGTGTGTGTGTTTGGATGTGTATACCTGCGTGGGAGGTTTGTTTGCTTTTGCAAACGTGGGGGTGCCAAGATAATTGGAGTTAGGATGTGTTTGTCCTCTGTAAACCTAGTAAACCTGGTATTCTCAAGTGGATGGATCAACAAACTGATATTTGGCATACGGCATATCTGTAATTAGTAGGCTGAGATATCCTAGAAGCGGTGTCACTTCGGTTTATTCAAGCAGTGTTAAAGCGAAAATGTCTCAATATCGAAAGTGTTGTTTTTACAGGAGATATCAGTCTTTCTCCTTATAGGATCCTCCCAAAGTTTTGGGTCAAAGGTCATCTTTGGATCATTGAGCTCTCTGTGTGTATGGCTTATAAGGCCTTTATTCTCGTGCAGATTTGTAATGTACAACTTTGATGAGTTTCCATGTTGATCATTGTACACCGCTGGTTGCGTTCTCAAATTTGTGGCCAACGGTCATCTAGGGCCATTAAATTTGGTTGTTTAATTACACTTTGAAATCTTCTCTTGCAGATTAAAATGTAAAAAAAAGAAATGAGGGTTACCATTCAGTGAAACTATCAGTGGTGCTTGTTTTGCTTATTTAAAAGAATTTTGATCAAAGGTCAGCTAGGGGTCACCAAATATCCATTTTGTTAAAGCTCTTAAAAAGCCTTCTTTGAGTACAGATTGCAATGTGTAGAAATTTGTCAGTTTGTCATATGATATTTGCATAAGGTTACTTTGTTTATAGTTCCTTGTGCGTGTGTGTGTGTGTGTGTGTGCATGTGATGCATAAGAATGCGAGGTATGTTGCATGATAACTCAGCAACCAATTCTTTGACTTTTCTTAAACTTGGTGTGTACAGTTTGTGTATGACATTGAGTAGATGTACCCTGTTGTTTTTGGTGGAGGTCAAAGGTCATTTGAGATCACTAGAGGCAAAAAAGTGAATTTCCGCAGGTTGCTATAACTTGGTGTCCATTGGTCAAATTGTGATATCAATTTTAGGATTAGATTGGTAGGAGAAAATATGGTTACATTATCTCATTAATATCAAAGGGTCAAAAGGTCAGAAACTGATGTTTTATTGATATCACTCCAACAAATCATTTTAAGGGATGACGTAGTGGAACAGTTTGTTCGTCTATGTGAAGTGTGTATGATGACCTCATATGACCCCAATTGAGATCATTTGCCCTTTTGACCTTTGTGACTTTTTTGTGATGTGCAGATAACTCATGTTAAGACAAATCAAAAATCCAATTATACTACCCTCCTATGGTGCTCTTAAGTCAAGCTATTGACATTTTAGTAACACTTTACGTTGTACATGAAAGTAAGTGCAGCAGCTCAGGTTGTGCTGAATGCAGAGTCAGTGTTATACCTATATACACATGTATGTAAGTTCATGTGCCATGCTAGTTCATGTGTCATTGCTCCTATGTAGAAGGTACATACACACACACACACACGCACACACACACACACACAAAACTACTGCACTGTACTTTTAGTCAATGCGAATGGAGTAATTCTTCCATCCATATCATCAGTATACCTGGTTGAACTCAATTGATATCTGCAAAAAAAAAAGAAAACAAAAACAGAACTCAATGGTATGAGCAAACTTTGATATCTGACAAGAAGGCTGACCTTGACCTTGATTTATACCACTGTACTCCTCCCCCTCCCCCACCCTGCAATTTCAGACCTCCTTATCTGTGGCTGGGTTTGAAATTAAACCATCTTCACACAAGGAACTATAGTGCCTTTGGACTCGTTTTTTTTTTCCAAGATTTCTGAGTCAACACTGTGCCTTTCATTGAGCCATTGAGTGTATGGGCCATACTTGAATGCCTTCTACAGGTTAAATGTTTAAGTGTGATGGTTTGTCTGTAGTAATATGTGAACGATAGCAGACCTGTATGGATGCCGGCATAACACTTATAGAAAACCTTAATTGATTGAGTACGTGCAGTTGTGGTATGAGCTACTGCACAATTGGTGCTCTAGTTTCATTACTTCATTTTTTTCCCCCTCAGTTGTTTGTCGCCACCATCTTCCTTCATTACTTCCTCCCCATCTTCCTGCCTCTCCTGGCTCTTTCCTATAAGCCTTCACCCCAATCATCATATACAGTAGTACATGCATATCTGTCAGTTTACTTAGTATGGATCAGTGGTATACACAGTACTGATGTGTAAACTAAGAACAGGTGAGGACGCATGGTTTTGCCAGGCTGTAGCTATGTTATCTCTATTTCTGTGGATACAAACGGTTGCTGTTGTTTTAAGCTTACAACAATGGTCAATGAGTCATATTGCTGTACACTTTAACCAGAGTTCAAGGTATACCTTTTCACTGGAGACAATAGATGTACAGTGCCATTTGTCTCGCACAGTGTTTCGGTCGTGTGGGACGTGCATCAGTGTATGATACATCAGAATGTGACAACCGCCCTGCACAAGACAAAAAAGATAATAAAAACAAAGACTGGCTCGATCCCTGGATTGAAATTGAAAGTGAACTTTAAGTTTATTCATTGGCAGAATCTGTCAATAGGGTTAGTTATAACTAATTGCAATGCATGCCCGGTGATTTTACCATATTGCAACTATATCCAAATTAGTACAGTGGTTCATGTAATGAACTGAATCTGAAACTTGTTTTCACAAATGGATCGCTTAAAGTTGTTGATCTAATGGGCGTTGTAGTTTTCTCGGTGTTTCCTCAATCACTTCAGAAATGTTAGGGAAATGCTATGCAAAGCTGCTGATATCATCCTTTCCTGTGATTTAGTGCTCAAATAATGTGTTTGGCACAACTTTCATAAAACGACCGTGACCATCACTGCGGAGCAATTAAATTTGTGAAACTTGCCACTTTGCACGAGAAATTAATGCTTTGGACAAGTCTACATCAAACACTCTTTTGCTGGTACAACTGTGTAAAGTTTTCAGGACGCAGATACCTATGCTGTTTGTTCCGTGCACTGCAGGTAATAATGATAGAGCCTTTCTTGCACACCAGGAAAACTTGATCAGGAAGGTCTAAAACATGTGGGAATACACAAGTGAACGAAACTGAAGTTAATTGACAGGAGCATTACCTGTGAAGATTAACGTGACTGTATTATTTGTGAATTTTTAAAGTTGTGTCAAGACATGTCCTTCTGGATATCTGATGGCCCAAGGTGTTGCCCGAAATGATCTCGAGGTCTTGCCCAAAATGATCCAGTGGCAGAAATAATATCTCATTTTTGAAATAGTAGCTGCTGGCAATGACTTGGCAAGGTTTCTTTTAGCCACTTCCTACAGGACAGAACACAGGAAGTATTTGACTTTACAGATAGTATGCTACAGTAAATTTTATTTTGTATGTACTGTAAGCTCATTGTGGAAATGAAAGTTTCACAATTCTTGGCTGCATGTGACTATACAGACAGTGAAAGCCATACCTGTGGAGAACGGATCGATACTTCGCTGGAGAATTGATTTTGCAGTGAAAATCTGAATATTGGATATCTCTGTCATGGATCCTGTCTTTTGATATGCTATACTTTACCTAGCAGTTGCCCATTCCCTCAAGAAAGGAAGCTACTGGAATAGTTATGAACGTGTTTATACTGCTAAACTAAATATCGTGCAATACATCATAATTTTAGGATGCATTGCCAACAGCACAGTACTTAAATGACTCCTAAACAGTTAAGAAGTGGATCCTTATAGATACTGTGATTGAAACATGGCCATCCAGGCTGGACGCACAGTCAAAAAGGCCCTCCAGTTTTTTCGTAGCAGTTCGTATTTGTTTGCGTTCCAGCCCAAGGAGTTTATTCAATATATATCTTATTGAAGGAGTGGCATAGTGTTGATATATTTAGACTCACACCAAGATAAACATTTCAGTTTTTGGTTGCAGATATTTTGCTCTTGGGTATTTTGCTGTTTACATTCTCACCAGTCTGATTTGTCCACTCTGGTGGTGCTTATACTTTTCCACTGGTGACTGTCCCAGCAGAACTTTTTACTCCTTGCATGCCTCAGTAATCTGTCAGTCTGCTGTGTGTACTGTGAACCCACAGGGGCCCTGAATTCCATGATGAAGGTGTAAGCTATAAAAGTCTTTTGGTGAGGATCTACGAAATAGTTGTCAGTACTTCTTGTGACATTCCAGAATACACTCTTTTATTTTGCTCAGCCTGGGACTGATTGAGTCAGGGGATTGTTCTCCAATGGCTTATAAACTACTTAAGACGTTCCAACTTTCATTTTCTGCAAACGCACCGGTGATGAAGAAATTCACTAGATGTATTGAAACCATTTTAAGATGTGAATTATCTTTGATTGCTAGCATTCCATGGCTGTTTACATCCCCTCTCAAAAATAAATTGGGGTAACATGAATGCACACAAAAACTTCCTCTTGAATTGATGACTTTCCTCGATTTACATTAAAGATGGATACCAAATGTGTACTGAAAGTGACTTTGACAATCACCAGATGTTTATTTAAAGTGTTACAAGTGATTGTCTTTTACCTGTATCAACTATTTGTTTTAACCCTCAAAGCTCTGACAGCATTGGTTCACTTTGTCTTCTTCAGTGGAAAAACATCTGAGAAACAAGATGAAACGAAAGAAGAGACAGAAGAAACGCCTGACCAGTTGGCCAGTTTAAGTCTCTCTGACAAGATGAAGTTGTTTGCTAGTTTATCCCAGCAAGTTCAGGAGAGTGTTCCATCCCCCAAGTCAAGGAGACGGTTCCCGAGGCAACGATCCGACGATCGGTCGAAGACTCAACCCGTGACGCCAGAGGAACTTCATGTCATTGCCAAGAAAGCAAGAGAAGAAGAACAAGAGGAGAAGCGAAAGGCCAGGGAGGAAGAGGAGAAGCAGAGGGTAATGGAAGTGGTAACTGAGGAACCAGAGGTTGAAGCTAAAGAGGATGAGTTGACGAAGATGAGCCTTGCAGAGAAAATGAAACTCTTCCATGACAAGGCAAAATCAGTCGATGCACCGCCACCTCCAAAGATAGTGCACCCAAAGAAGAAAAGACGAACAGGGTCGAGATACACAACACAACCCATAACTTTAGATGAACTTCATAAAGCCAGTGGACCATCTCCTTTAGTGCTGAGCTTCGGTAAGGGTGTAGATCCCGAGATCGCTGCGGGGTTGTCCGTCGCTGATCAGATATCGATGGTTTATCAAGCTCAGGACGTGACCACAGCCAACGCTACGGTAATTCCGTCCGCCTTGCCACCGGCTGAAAAGGATGGGAACAAACCAGCACGACCAGCAAGTTTGCCGGAGAAATCCGAACATAGCAAAGAATCTAAGTTAAAAGAAAACCAAAGTGAAGAGAAACTTCCCTCTCCTTCCAAACAGACGAGTCCTCCGTCCCCTTCTTTTCCAAAATCCAGTGCAGTAGATAAAAGTATCAAGAAAGCTAGATCCATGGACCAGGAGGAGATGGCTGACGTTCTGCCTGAATCGGAAACTCAAACCAAAAAACAGACAACTCAAAAAGAGATACGAGCTGCTGCTGAGAAGTCAAGGGTGAGTTAGATTTGAATATTCATGAATGATTGTTTGCTTGTCGTATGGGCAATGTAATTTTGTAGACACACATAAGTTTTGGTTTCTACATTGTGTGTGCATTCTACACACCACATTGGTTATGAGGTAACTGAACCGTTCTTTCTTTGGTGGAGGTTAAAGGTCATTTGGCATCAGAATAAAAAGAACATCTGTACAATCAGCATGCTGGTTGAGTAGGAATTGGACAGATCTGCCATGTGAAATGGAACCCCCCATAAAAAACTTTGTAAGGGAGATTAAACTTGTTTTGTGAGGAGATGAAAGATCATTTATGTGAATAGAGCTCATTACTACTTGTGCACTTGAAAAAGGTTATAGTTTGAGGATCTTCGGAAAGGGAAACTTTTTCACACTGGAGAAACTTTTTCAACCATGTAATTACACCGCTGCACTTGAAACATGGGCATACCCCTTTCTGGAAATTGAAACGGAGGTGGGGGATTAAATAGAGTTATAGATAGAGGCCACACAAGGGAGGTGGACCCATGGGGCAATGTTGGGGACCAAATAAAAAAATTTTAGGGAATGAGCAACAAAAAATTTTATGCTTAAAGCATGCATGCAAAAGTACATACCTAAGCAGTTGTGCGCTACTTATGTTTATGTGGTAAATATATATGCATATATTGCTTGTGTGAAGAATTTCTGTTTTAGTCGATATTTGTTAAAACTACTAAATTTCTAGAAATGTGTACCTTGACCCACCCCGTACTTGAGAATCAGCGAGACCACGACATTTTACCAACCCCAACTGCCATTACTTTAGTCCCTAGCATTGAATGAAGGTACCTTGAGGGATCTGTGGTGACCAGACTCAATAAAATTATACTTTTATGATTAAAATGGGAAAGCATCACGGATATCATGTTAAGCTTACCGTGCTGTGCCATTTCTGGTTTGGTAGAGATCTGCTATATCCACATTGTAATTTGAGCTGCATATCTTTGTGGTCTCACAAAAAAGAGCAGCGGCCTAGCTAATCCTCATGTGATATCATACATGTCTATCCCTTCTCCAGAGTTACCTACCTTGTAACCATTATGGTACATCTGGCTATCATGTCATGTTCTATCATATAAAACATGTCTTCTCGAGACATGACTTTTGCACATTATGCAAATTCTGTGCGGACTAGGTTGGGGGGCCAGACTTGTTGAGCAGCGGGCACAGACCTTATTTAGAATGAGCACTTTCATAGTACCCTGTATTAGTCTGTGTCTTGAAATGGATGGCCACCAAATATATGGGTAACTAGGTGAATTGGTATGTGGTTATTTTAAAAGAGGTACATAGAGATGCAATTGCCATTGTACATCACATTTCTCGAGGAAGAAGCTTCTAAGACAGGACAGCTGCCCCCTCTCCCCTTGTTGGTCCGGCACCGCTGAAAACTACAGACCCTATGTACGTACACATTTGCCTGACGTATAGACACCATGAGGTGATGTTCAATGCCAATGACACTGACAGGAGCAAGGTGGTTTCAACGGTGCATGCCTCATGACCATGTTACAACTGTTAAGTGCCGATTATCATAGTGAAGGTTTTCCTTTGTGTACTTATTATGCATTAAAGGCATTGTAACCTATGTAGAGCCTGAACACGTGGTGGATGTTAAAAAAACTATGAAACAAAGGTACTAACCATCGAGCTGTAACGATGTATTTAGCTCCATAGTGGTACTTTGCACACAGAGATAAGAACACGTTCATCATAATTAATCTACATCTGCAGAGACAGACTGCTGTCACTTGTTGTCTTGCCAGTGCACCTTTACGCATTGTGTGATCACGATAACTGGAGGTCACTTGGGGTCATAGCGAAGTGAAACTTGTCTAAGTTTTCATCAACAGACTACAGTACCATATAAAAAAGACATCCTCAACAATTAAGATGAATATCAAGACTAAATCTTATTTATAATCAATTCTGATCATAATTATGTGGATGCATGCTTTCCTGATTACTGTTGAAACCTTTCAACCTTTTAACCTATGCAGTAGTTCTCCAAGTTTTGAAACTTTCAACCTTTTAACCTGTGCCACAATCTGTTTACCAATTTTGGAATGTACTTAAATTTAATAACATCCGTCTCAGCAATCAATCGTGCTGGTGTCGTGAGTGTACAAGTGGCAGTTGAATTGTTTGGAAGAAACAACTTTGGTCCATTCCAGGCTAGCATGCAACTTATGATCTTGCTTTTATTACTTTTCCGTTCTTTACTTGCCCTTCTTGAATTCCTCCACCAGAAGGAAAAATTCGCCGATCTCTCCAGTTCAGAATCTGAAGTGGAGACAAAAGTTCTTTCCACCTTGGACAAGCAACAAGAGAAAGGGATCATCAAAAGACACTCTGTTCGACAGCAGGCCTACGGTACCAAGGAATCTGAACGGTAAACTCTCAAGTTTATTTCGATGATGTTATACCTAAACCAAACCAAATCATCTTCCATCGTGTTACTGAATGCTCATCTAATATTTAAAACCTGCTTTTAAATTAATATCCCCCTTCCATGGCTGTTTCAGATTTAACTTTTGGTTTTGCACAAAATATATTTCAATGTTCTTAACAGATTTTCAAGACAGAGAGTGAGAGGTTTAGGGGAAGGGGCCCCCTCACCTCCAGAAACTTTATATAATTGAGATGCTAGATGATGCAAAATGGTTCCACTGAGAGATGTTTGCCTCATTTGTGGTGGTTCCAGCAGCCTGTCATCAACATTTTTTCCTACCAATCAGAGCTTTTGTAGGGCACAGGATCTTTTTTTTTTCTTAGGTGGTGGTTACTTTTTCAGGGGGTCACAAGTTTTGCTTGGGTGGGCTTCCCCCCTAAACCTGACCTCTCCTGGGGGGAGGACACTGCAGTTGCATGTGCTGAAAAACGTTCAGAGCAACATTTTTATGCATCACTCACTGCAGAAAGTGTGTGATGCATAAAAATGTTCATTTGTGTTTGAAGAAACAACCCTGATGTCATTTGTCACTGTACACAATCTGGAGAAATTGTACAAGGATCTGTCTCTATGGGTTTGGTCAGGTCAGAAGAAGGAAGATTTAGAATATTTACAAGAAATGGATGTATCCAGTAGCTTGTGATTGCTCTAAGCAACACCTTGTCACGCGTCGATATATGGTGCATACCTGACTCAGCTGTCATATATAGTCAGACCTTATTAGCCTATAGTAGGACCATCTGATTGCTGTCATCGCCGACCATTTGATATTCTTCCTGTGAGAGGAAACTTAGAGACGTTCCTTCTGGTAATTAGCTTCCATGTGGTGCGGTGTATATATATGCGAGTGTGATTTGAGTGTGAACGTACTATTAAAAATACTTCTCTCCGTATCATTCGAAACTTGTGGGTTGATTCTGATATGACCCAAGTAAGGATGGAAGTCAGTTCTTCCCTATGTCAAGAATAGATCGTTATGTTTTGTCTTAATGAAAGTTGCATTATATTTCTTAGGCTCACCTGTTGTAGCAATCGACCTCTGTTCTTAAAAGATTTCTCAAAATTATCAACAGTCTGATCAAGTCGGATTTGTGACATAGCCAAAAATAAAGTCATCATTTCTTCTGTGATATTGGTGTACAAAGCACAGGCAAGATTAGAAGCTTGTAAATAGAAAGATACTTGTTGCATCATTCTGTCAGTCCAAAGTGATTAATTTTAGTTCTTTTAAGGAAATATATTGAAAGTTCTCACCTTTACATGTTCCTCATTTTGAAGTACCTGGGAAATGTAATGATGGCAATTGACATTTGTTTTTCAACATGAAACAGTCGTAGAAGTTCTCACAATTTGACCGCAAAACATTTGCAATGTCTAATCTCCAGAAGACACTCTGTAGTTGACGTGTTCATAGGCTTGTAGCGTGTGTGTGCTTCCATCCATCCACTGCCAAATTCGTAACCTGTTTCCCCACGCTCCTAGCTGTAAACCACCCTGACAGTCTGAACTGAATGAATTGAAATATTTTTATATTGTTGGGGTAGGGGAAAGGGGGTTGGGCAGGGAGTAGTAACCTGTCTCTTTGGGATGTCATCTGCATAGCATGCCGCTAGAGCAGATTCCCTTGAATGCCGGTGCATGCCCCACTTGTGGCGCACAATGTGGTGAAGAGTGTCGTGAATGAAATTATTTGAAGAATATTTAAAAACTAAATTTGAAAAAAATGATCCAAAGTTTTTGAAAGTTCCCTTCGACACTGAGTTACTTGACCAGTAACATGGACATTTTAATGGCATGGAAAGTTTGTTTTCTACAGTGAAAAAATTGATTTTGTATCTGAACCCCTTCTGAAAAAAACAAAAACAAAAAAGTTAAAGGGATTGTGATCAAGTCCAGCATATTGCATCAACATGACTTTTCCACGTGGCAGGTTCATCGAGTTTAATCAGTGAAGCCTGCACCAGAGACTACATCAGAGAGGTATGAAAGACATATATTTGTAGCAGCATCATTTTCCCTTTATCTTCAAAGTGTTCGCCACCAAGTAACTTTTTTTTTTTCAAACGAATTCCTTTCAAAAAATGACCTTGCTGACTTTCCATTTTTTGTTGGGGTCATTAAGGGTGTCTCTGCATCAGTCAAACTCAAACTCCCCGTTATTGTGGACATTGGTTGCTTAGTGATGATAGATCATCATACTGAGGCTTTGTTTACAATAGATTCTCACTGCAATCTGTTATGAAAATACTGGAGGAGAGATTCTGTTGAGATAGCTTTGAAAAAGTGTAAGTGAGTGTATATATTAAAGATGAAAATTTGATCTGTCTTAAATTGCATATCTAAATGCTGCCCTCCATATGTGCTTTTAGCTGTTGCATGATGTTGCTTGAAGTTTTACTAACAAATGATTGAACTTATGGATCAGTTAAAAGCAAAATAAATGAAAACTGAATATTGGATGATGAAAGGATTAAGTTGTCTGGTATGTTTTTTTTTTCTTTCAAATTTTTGTATTGACAGGTGTTGTATAATGCACATTTTATTTGCCTGGGAATTGTTGTCAATTATTTGTTAGCACTTGGCTAGGTCTTGTTTAGAGGAGTTTGGAGGACTGCTGCAGTGCACTGACCCTTCATGATCCCTGGGGCTTGATATGATTTTCTGGCACATGTTCTCAGCAATAATCCTGGTGTATTATAATTGAAAATTTTCATTTTTTGTAAATTTTGATGTTAATTGGTATTTATAATCAACATGCTTTGAAAGCAGTGTACACTGTGACCCCCACTCACTTAACACTCCCTCTCTGTTGCTTTTTCGTGTTTGTTTTACAATCTTAAAGTTTTCATAGGATTAGGTATGGGTATGTGAATTATTTTAAGCTCAAGTACGAACCGTCACGAATTAAAGGCATCCTCCTGTTATATAATCTACATGCTAATTTGTTATTCTTTTATGCAAACCTTTACTTTAAAAGAAAACTTTCCACTGCACTGACGATGATTTCACATCTAAAAATAATCAGTGTCATTTGATATGTGACATTACAGTTAGCCCTCCCTTCCTTCCCTCTAGCTATTTCTGACTCTGGATTCAAAGTAAGGATTGAGTAGTTCCTGTTGGGGATGACAGCTGTATGGTATTTATCTGGGGCTCTTCAAAGGCCAGCATGAACCTGCAACAGGTAGAAATTTATCAATGTGACAAATTCAAAATTCAATTGAGTTTGAAGGACTCTCAGTCAGCTTCAAATGCTGCATGTTGTAAATAATTAAAACAAAATGGAAGCCAATCAACAAACAGGACGAACCAGACTTTCCATGCCAGGAGAAGGGACTGAGAAAGATGATTCTGTGTGGCAATGCGGGAGGGGGGAGGGGGGAACAATACGCAGTAATGACGCCGTCTGGTTGGAGCACCGCCATTGGTTGGCTTGTAGTGCACAGAGGAAAATTTTGTAATAAAAATAGATGTCAGTTTGTAGGAAATAGCGTTCCCCAGTCCCTCTGTCCTAGTGAGTTTTCAGGAGAAAAAAATTCTTCATTTCATGGAACAGGTTTGGAAATTTTAACAAATCCACCCTGCTTTCAAGGAGTGTTTGTGAGATTTTTGTCGTTACACGAATTTTGCAAAAATTTGTTTACCTTCAAAGTTCATTGGTGTGGGGGCGGGGGAAGTGGTGATCAAGCCTTTTTAAGACTTTTGGTGGGGACCCCCTATTGGTCACACTACTGGATGAAATAAGTGCATTTCACATTTTGTGTTAAAAATTGTGATTATGTGAGAGCAATGACACATACATTACTAAGCCCAGCAGGAACTGTCTCTATGTGGTATGCCGGTGACGCTACATCTATACCTCAGTTTTTTCTGTACTTGGGTAAAACATCCTTCCCACAGAGTTTGGTTTTATCGTGGAGTGGTTTTATCCATACCTCAATCCGTCTGTACCTGCTGCTCTACTTGCTACTCCCTCTGAGGTCTTCATAAACAACCTTGCACTCCACAAATTTACGCTTAGCATTCTGTTATGCCCAACATTTCCATGCAGCACAAAGATGAATGCCATTCAAAATTCAATGGAGTTTTGTCAAACATCAAATGCAGTAACTTTCTCAGTCTGGACTGTGTATGCTTTGCTTTATTGATTGTTACATGTGACATGTTCGTTACATCTTGTTCAAGTGCTGTTGAATTGGCCTTGTAAGCCTGTGTCAAATCTCACACTCAGTCACCAAATTCAAAAGACATCAAATTTTACCCCTGTACGTAAAATGGAACACCCACGGACTGATCCATCTCCTCATCTCGTACTCTTTCACCTTTTGATTGTGCTCTGATTCATTTCCTTCTTATTTTTAAGCACTAGTTTACTCCTTGTCATTTCCAGTCAACTTTCACTGTCAATCTCTATTGATATGTCTCTCACTTGATCCATATGGAAGGAACTCCAGACTTTTCTTGGAGGTGGGGGGTATAATGAATATTCAGTCCCTCTGACTATGCATGAGTAAATACAAACACTAAACACTCCTCACACTGAGATCACACTGAAGTCAGCTTGGCAATACTTCTGCATGCCACAAATGCTCTACTGTGCTATATTTTTGGCCACTAAGTAAGAGGTGGACAAAAAAAAAAAAAAAAGAATTAAGAAGATTACTTACTGGAGTTTGATTTGGTTGATGAACGAGGATAATTGGAGGCAGGGGAAGATTTCAACACAACAGTTGGTCTCAGTGCTTCAGTAACAGCATGGAATTAGAAAGGCTGCTATGATCGAGTGTGATTTACGGTGTGCAAAAGAGCAAAGGTCCCTCACAGCACTTTAATGCTTGATGTACAGGCACCTTGTAAAATTTACAGAAAACTGTCAGAAAGCAGCAAGGTAGTACTTTTATTGGGGTTAACTTCCTGGTTACCACCTGATGTAGTTGGACACCATTGGTTGTGGTCGAACGGTCAGAGGCTTAATTTTGTCTTGAACCTTGTTTACAAGGAAAGAGGTGTAACATACAATTTTACTGGGATTGTACCTGGACATTTCGGTTATTGTAGCCACAAATGAGCCTACAAAATTGATTTGGGTGAGTATCTTATTCTGTACTAATTACTTAATGGCTGTATTGCATCACCCTAAGCTATATTTTTACCTCCAGGAAAGAAAAATTCTCAACTGGTTCTAAGTTACAGTACTCTTAAGCCGTGTTCCCATTTGAGTGAGCGCGGTGGATCATGGTTTTATTGCATCGAGTGGTGTCGAATAACTTGATCCAGAACCGCGTTCCCATTTGAGTGAGCGCGGTAGATCAACATGTTATATGAACACATTGCGTAAGCACGAAAAGGTCACCAACGTTTACAAGTCGGATATCGCACACTAGCACTGTATCACAAAAATGTACATGTGCGGGTGTTGCTAACTGCATGCACACCACAACAGCAGCATAGTATTGGTCATATCATAATTTCGCAGCTTAGCACTAACTTTGTTCCCACTTCTACGACGTACTTAGGAGCGTGAGGTATTAACACATGTCAAGAACGTCATTTGTTTTTTAATATGGAGGTAAACATTGCTGGTTTGGCAAGTTTGCTCGTGCTTCTACCTCAGTTAAGAGTTTATTACATCGAAGGTAGTTGACCACTTGAAGAATGTTTCTCTTGTTGCACTAAAATGCCATTCGGCAGTTTATATACACTTTATATCAGGGGTTCAATTTATCGGTAACAGAGCAGATGTAAGAAGAAATTGTTTTGAAAAGCAACATACCGAAAATAAGTCAACGAACAGACCAAATTTCTTATAAATTATCAGGGCGCAACTTTAAAATCCGTACCATATGAACGTGCTCGCTAGTTCTTTTAATTATACCTGATACCTTGTCCGATTGCTACCGATTCTAAATTAGTACCATTATCAGAATTGCAGTAACTTAGCCCCTTCTCGGTCAATCAGTAGCGAAATACAGGCAGAAAATGTGCGCTGTACATGTACGCTACACTACTGCACTATGGTGTATACACTTGCCCTACTAGCGACGTGCCCAGCGAGGCTTAAGTTAGAACTAATTACCCGCGTTTGCCACCGGAAAGCAAATGCATGCCGGGAAGGAATAAACCGGAGATCCAGGGTCACTTGATCTACCGATGTGTTCCCATTACGAACTTTGATCCAGAGCGGTCGATCTGATCTACCCCGATGGGTGCATCAAAATCGGTGGATCTTGATCTTGAGTGAGCGTTGTTGATCCGCGTTCCCATTAGAGTTTGATCTAGCGCGGTAGATCTTGATCCACTGCGCTCACTCAAATGGGAACACGGCTCTAGATTGCCAGCAAATTCAAAAGATGCAGAGCAGCTCGTGTTACACAGCGTACACAGGGATCCATTGTTTTGATTACACATGTGGAGGAATGTAAGACAGGCTGAGGGAGGGACTAGAGGTAGGTGGTTGGGAGAATTTAAACTGTCTGGGGTGATGCATTACAGCCTTTAAGCCAAAATATCGGCTAAAGCTATGATCCTTGCACTAAAAAAGAAAAAAAAACTTGACAAGTATTTCAGTACAGCATCAGCTTGTGTAAGATAAACCACTCTTCAGGACTATAAATATATTTATATACCATCTTTGCAGCAACCCAAAATATCTTATCTGCCAGTCCATCGTGATGACTGTCATGAATACGTACAATGTAGGCAAGGTATCAAGAATATGCCACTGATTTTATCTTCTTTCATTTTAAAAGAATTTGGTAGCAATATCACGTTAATTTTAACTTGAAGAGAAAGTTTTATTATGTTGATGTAGTGTATACTCACCAGCATGCTCTTGCCTGTATCCTCCAGACAACGAGAAGCTTATTGTTCTTGTGATAGGTAGCTTTTGAGCAAACTGCAGTTGTACTGTAGGGCTATGTTATTTAATAGGACATTTACTGAAGGGCACCAGAGCCATCAGTAAGGGCCCGATAGCCATGGCCGTCACCGCCATTGAACATTTTGATCCCAGATACAGTTCTGCGTATACACTGCCCTTGTTAGCAGGACCATGCATCTTCTTCAAACTAAAACAAAAATCAGAATGCCTCAAAGCTCCATTGTGTAACTTTATTAGGATTGCTGTATTCAAAACATGAAGTATTTTGATATACTGTCTGCATAGAAGGTTTGTACAGTAGCTCTCCCAAGTTAAATATCCTTGGTTTTTCCTTTACAGTCAGCAGTGCCTGAGGTGGTAAGGTTACTCTAGTGCATGTGATTTGCTAACATTTACACCAACCGTAGGATATCCTTATTTTATTGCTCATTTTGCTAGAGACACACAATTTACAAGAATAATATAAGTAAATATTTAATAGGTGAAACAAAAGATTGGTTTATTTAAAGTTGAGTTGCATGTACAATAAAATGCCATCTGCACACTTTTGAAGGAAACATTTCAGCAGATTTTTGTTTTAAAGCATAAGTTTTTCCACCATCCACTGTGACCAATTTTCGACGCCATTGTTCTGTTGTCATGGCATCGATGAAAATCAAACTGGAATTTGTTACCATGAAATTTTGGTTTCTGAAGTGCAACATGTGATGTGGCTTCATTTTAGTATGAAGATCATCTGATCGCTGTAGCCTGCAAAGTAATCCTTAAAGCAGGAAGTTGCTGTTTGAAGAAAAATAAATAGCCTTGATCGGTACCGTTTTATCGTGCATTCTCTTCCATTTGATACCAATCTGGAGAATAACATCTATGCCATCTAGGAAGCATTTCTTTCAGGAGGAATTTCATCAGTTACAGTAAGTACAGTAGAATGAAAAATGACATTGGTTTTTTCGGCTGAAAAGTGAGCGGGACGGCCAGACTCCGCAGTAAATGTACGTCACATCTGTGCGAATACCACTCTGAAAAGCCAAGTGCTAATGCATTTCTTTTGGAAATTAGGCTGTATTTGGACGAAAAGACCATGGTATGGCACTTTTTATAGGTTCTTACAAAGGTACAAAGTGCCGCACAGCCAGTCGTTTGGTGTACATTTAAAAATGAAGGAATGTACAACAGTGCATTCCTCTTAAAGTACTGCAAGTCTTATGAATACATTTTAGTGCATTGTGAGTTCCAATAGATCAACAGTCATTTGTATAATTAACAGGACCTTCACAAGTGGCTTCTGCAATCTAGGTTTGTTGTTTTGGATTCTGCAGGCAAGGACTGAATTGTGAACTTGAAGGTGTCAAACACAATTACAGAGATGACTTCCAAGCCTCTAGTGTACAGGAAGAGGGGCGTTGTGTCGTTTTCGTTTTAGGTGTCAGTGTGGGGTGAACATATTTCATGGTAGACTGGACTAAATTAGTATTCTTTATGTAGGTAATGTAATAAGAAGGGTGCTGGGAATCATCGCCCTGTGTTTTGCCCCTATTTCCATCACTTTAATCTTTACCCTCATCACAGTATGCAGCTCACTCATTTTGCATATAGCACCAGTGTAGTGAAACATTTTGAGTTTTCTGAAGTACCATAAGCTCTTGAAAATGCCCCACTTACAAATACTGTAAACAAGGTTATATCTGTTCCTTGTATTTGTATATTTGCAGAACAGTTTGACCGTCCTGTGTCACAAAACATGATCCAATACCAGAACAACTAGTCTTCGCCGTGCCTACAGTGCTTATCTAACTGTACAGTAGGTGCATGCTTTATCAGGCTTTGGTCTTTCACTGCTATGTGTCCATGATTCATGAACACTGCAGGTTCCAACTGTTTGGTTTCACTCGCTTAACTTACACTTCAAGCATAAAAACTATTTGTCAGAGGCTTTTGAAACTTTGCTCATGATTCATCAGTTTAGCTTTCGTGGTTCATCAAAGCTGAACGTCTCAGCGAACTTGTACTTCTTTTCAAAAGCTGTGAACCACGTCCACCTGTAGTTTGGCACAAGTAGACTTGAGATAATTTGACATCATATAGTAAGGTATTATTTGCCTACCAGGGTATTGCATGGAGTGAGCCCTTGTAGGTCGTCAAACCACTCAGTTGGAATCTTAAGGTCAAATAGAACTAATTACGAAAAGAATGTGGATTGGCTGATAGCTGCACTGTTCCCTTGATTTTATCTGCAACCTTGTTGAGATATATGGATCCCTTCAGGGCCTGATAAACACCAAAACCTCTTTAGCCTGCAGCCACTGGAGCTGTGTTTGTCTGTTCTTGTTCAACAAATTTATCGTTCTTCACAGGGAAATCAGACTGTGTGTATCTGACCTGAAATGGGTGCAAAATTTCCATCCCATCAACCAGCGGAAAAAAGATATCAAACCATGGTTTTTTCGAGGATTGCATGGGAGCACATTGGATTGAAATGAGTTCAGTATATGGTTCTCGAGACACAGCAATGTACAGTATAATGATGTATAAAACAATTGAGAAACATGTTGATGTAAGTTGAAAAAACACACCATTTTCAGGCTACAGTACATAACCATGGCACTTTACAAAAACAGAAGAATAGAAAAAGCCAAAGTAGAAAGAACATTGGAACATGCATAGCAAAGAATTAGAGCAAATATGCAGTATGCGTAAGGTAAAGTTTTCAATCTTTTCTTAAAAATAACAAGTGACCCTGATCGAACAAACACCGAAAGGCATATTGTTCCAAAGCCTTGGTCTTGGAGCAGCCACAACAAATGACAGCTACCCCCCAATTACTTTTAGATTCTGAAGAAAATCTCTGTCGTACTGTAATTCTCACCAGTGTTTGCATTGCGTTGGGCACCCAACCGACAATGTCAGGACCCTGGCAGTTCCAAACTAATTGTCACCAGGATGAAAATTTTCCCCAGCGTTTATTTTACGTGTGACACAAAAAAAATAAAATAAATTAAAATGTTGCTCTTTTTCTAACTTAGAACACTTCATCGTCATGCACGTATGCATACACAAGTATTGGGGTTTATAAATACTGTATTGACTGGCAAATGTATCACAACTTCACAAGGACTCGTATAGCCCGGAGGGGGTTGTACTTTCTGGTACCTGTGTCCGTGAATGACCATGGACTTCAGGTACAGTTCCTTATCTCAATGTATAAATGGCAGTCCTATGGCAGAGCGATAATTTACAGCAAAAGTGCCTGATAATCTTTTTATCGGATGAAAAATGACAAAAATGAACTTTCACTTGAATCTGTTATATATTGACTGATCATTTTGATTGATAAATTGATTGATTGATTGATTGATTGATTGATTGTTGTTATGTAAGCCTTTATTGCTTTCATCATCTCTGAATGCAGGAGATTTCAAATGACAGTCATCAGTTGCATCCTGTCACTATCAAGTATGCACACGCTTTTTAATCACAACAGTCATGTACACCATACAGTATATACAAAATACAAACATGTGCATGTTGCTCTATATAAAGCCGTACCAGCTAATTTGACTCTGTCCAGGTATCAAATTAAAGATGTTATTGATGCCAGCTGACATTTTAAATCCTATCTTGTTACTTTGAAGTACCCTTCTTTTCAGTGTCAAATTATGCCTTGTTTATTAGTTTCAGTCCAGGAAGTAAGAAACTTTCAGAAGAAACTAGATTTTTGTTTTTTTTTTTGCTTTTGTTTTTGTATGCTACAGTAAGTTTTCCTTCACAGTTCGTGATTCAAGCATTCTGCAAGCTGTCTTAAAATATTTGATTCCCCTTACAGAAATGACATGCAATGACATGCTTATCCACTTGCATGGAAGTTGCACAGAACTTGCATGGAATTGGAATGTTTTCATGCTTATTTTAAGCATGGTGACAGCATGTTGGAAGCATGGCATACCATGCTTAAGCATGGCACGCCATGCTTATTACCGATACAGCATGGTGGAAGCCTGGCATACCATGCTTATTTAATAGCATGGGGGAAGCATGCCATGCCATGCTTATTAATAGCATGGTGGAAGCATGGCTTGCATGGGAGCATGTAACTTGCATGAAACTTGCATAAAATTGGAATGTTTTCATGCTTGAGCATGGTGTACCATGCTTAAGCATGTCTACCATGCTTGAGATTAAGCATGGACGGTCTTGCTGTTGCAGATACACCATGCTTGAGCATGGCGCTCCATGAGTGAGCATGTCGCACCATGCATGAGCATGGCGCATCCTGCTTGTGCATGGTACACCATGCTTCACCATTTACACAACAGGCAGGCTGCATAAAACCATGCAAACCATGTTTTTCTATGGCATGGCAGTTCACCCTCGGACCACAATTGGAATTGTTGCTGGATGTGCACTAGAAATGGGAACTGTATACCTTGAATAGAAAAGAAAAAACAGTTCTGAGCATACATTTTTTTTTACATTTTTCATACTGCACATGCATACTGCACAGATTGAATAGAAATAGTGACACAATATAAAGACCAGAAAGCCAAGAGGCTTTGTGATTCCTTGTGACATGGTTATATTATAACAAACATGAGTAAGAGTATCCACATGACAAGTATGAGATCAACTGCAGTTATTGTTCTTGAAACACCACATCAGTAAGCCTTTAACCCAAAATGAAGTTTATTTTGGTGACCTCAAATTACATTTGACATCCACCAAAAGCAATAAGGATCACCTACCCCGTGTGGCCAACCCACACATCAAGTATGACATCTGTCAACTTCTGGAGATAATGTGTTAGCAAGTTTTGACCTTGGGTGACCTCAAACGACCTTTGACCTCCACCAAAAACAAAAGGAGTCTTCTACTTAGTGCAAGTATGACATCAGTCAAGGTTAGACTCCAGGAGATATTGTGTTTACACATTTTTACACTTTGACCTTTGGTGACCTCAAATGACCCTTGACATCAACCAAAAACAATAAAGGTATTCTGCTCATTATTACCAACCCACACATCAAGTATGACATCAGTCACTATTACCCTTCTGGAGATATTGTGTTTACAAGGTTTTTACAGTTTGACATCTGGTGACCTCAAATGACCTTTGACCTCCACAAAAAACAATAGGGATCATCTACTCAATATGACCAACCCGCACACCAAGTATGACATCAGTCACAGTTACACTTCTGGAGATATTGTGTTGACAAGGTTTTTACATTTTGACATCTGGTGACCTCAAATGACCTTTGATCTCCACCAAAAAACAATAGGGATCATTCACTCAATATAACCAAACCACACTTAGTATGACATCAGTCACAGTTACCGTTCTTGAGGTATCGTGTTTACAATGTTTTCACATTTTGACCTCTGGTGACCTCAAATGACCGTTAACCTCCACCAAAAAGTGTAGGAAATATCTACTCAATATGACCAACTCACACACCAAGTATGACATCAATCACAGTTACCCTTCTGGACATACTGTGTTTAAAAGATTTGTAAAGTTCGACCTCTGGTGACCTCAAATGACCTTTGACCTCCACCAAAAACGATAGGAATCATCTCTTCAATATGACCAACCCACACACCAAGTATGACATCAGTTACAGTTACACTTCTGGAGATATTGTGTTGACAAGGATGTTACAGTTTGACATTTGGTGACCTCAAATAACCTTTGACCTCCACCAAAAAACAATAGGGATCATTCACTCAATATAACCAAACCACACTAAGTATGACATCAGTCACAGTTACTGTTCTTGAGGTATCGTATTTACAATGTTTTCACATTTTGACCTCTGGTGACCTCAAATGACCGTTAACCTCCACCAAAAACGATAGGGATCATCTACTTACTATGACCAACCCACACACCAAGTATGAGATCAGCTATGGTTACCCTTCTTGAGATATCGTGTTTACAAGCGAAGTGTCACATAGACACATACAGCTTTGTTTTCCATTCATTCAGAGGACCTCATTGTGCTTTATTTTGTTTTTTCTTCCTCAACCCTAATCTTAAGAGGGCCAGAGAAATCTATTAAATTTTCTACAGAGGTCCTAAAATCTATTGTTTCAGTCCTCGATCCCACCTGAAAACAAGGGCATACATACACCCATACACGACATAACCGCATAGATTCCTTTTGCTTCTGCAAGGAATAAAAAAATCATTTAACTTTGATTGTTCACACTGTAAATTTGGATGAGCATAAATCAACGCTTTCAATGTATAACAACTCCCAGGAAACCACTACAAAGATGTAGTTTTTCCATCTCAGATTCTCTCATCCTTACTTTTTTTGTCTTTTCATGAAAGATATTTCGTGAATTCATCCATGATTCTACAAAAAAAAAACGATCTTTCATGTCACTGTAGTCAGAAGTACAGTTACTCTCAAAATACCACTAACCTATTGCACACAGAAAAGATACCTACGTAGCTCCCGGCCCGGGCAGCTGTCTACAAGTACAAGCATGCAGCACGCGCTCAAAATTCTGTCAGAAACACCTGTCAATCATCTTTTCAATCATTACGTAGCAGCTTGTTGACAAGATTGTCGTCTGTGATTGGTTATTCCATATGTCCCGCGTAATTACCTCACAGGAACATGTAGCGGTTCGCTCATGTTTACTTTTATTTTCGTTGCCTAAACTACTAAATGTGGGCGGAGCCTATCACAAATTCGCGACGACCAAATCCCATTGAGTTAACCATTGGGGCTTTCTCACAGTGGCTGTACTGCTGTAGTGTTAAAAGCCGTAGTATGTACTATGCACTTAACGTGTACGTAATTTTTGTGTACAAACTGTGCTCGCCTTACGGCGCGGCGATATACACATCATCTGTCTCCATGAAACGTCTTATTATTTATTAGAATGAAAATTATACGTTTACTAATGAACAGAAATGAAATGTTTTTTCCATGATAAAAATCGCGGGGAAATGTAGTAGGGCACGAAGGGAAAACAGTAGGAAGAAGAAACCCTGCTTTACTTCGGCTACACCCACCCCAAATTGTTAAAACATAAGACGGAGTAGTTGCTGGTTGATTGGCAAGTTTTTGTAAGGTGGTAAACCCTACGGGTTGGACGTCGGGTGCTCGGTCCCCGATTTTTTTAGACCCGTAGAAACACTTATAATTTATTCCTAACGTTAATGCCTTTAGGCCCTAATCGAATTCGCATGACACTGACTTTGATCTTTCTTGGTTTCATGGTTTTGGGTTGTTGGCTTTTTCAGCTCCTTTTTTATAAAACTTTTCAGAGAATTTGTGTGTCAGCCACCCCCCCTTTTTTTTTTTTTTTTTTTTGAGGCCTAGACAGGAACCGCGAAGGCCCGTTAGCAGCACAGCAAATTGCAAAATGTTTTTGCGAGCCTCATTACTGTATGGATGAATGCTAATGGCGAAGGCCGAGGCTATACTGCTATGTTGCAAAGACATCGCTTAAAGACTTGATTTCGGCGGCCGGGACAAGACATTTTAGGGTTAAACATTCTACTTTTGTTGATGGTAATAATAATAAAAAAAGTTCATGCGGCTGGAAAAATGTGTGCGTGCGGACAGATCGACAAACTAACGTTGTTTTTTTTCTTGGTCATGGTCACTGTTGAGTCTTGGTCTGAAATGTAGGCTATACTTAGGCTCGATATAGGCGTGGCTACATGCCTATAGGCTATGTCAATCGTTGAAGTTACACCTTGACCTTGTGCACTGTAAGCTATGCCAAAATAATGCAGCGTTAAGTTACAAATTAATTTCATTAAAAACTTACCTGTAAGTATGATACTTAATTGTATAATAGAGTAAAACGTAGGTTCTTATCAAGGAGTTTCATCCAACTGTTTTCAGTCGATCTCTAGAGCTCTGTGCGCTACCTAGCTGCTATACGCTAGCTAACGGATATACATACGTGTACGTACGAGCGCGCGCGCTCGGATCGTACTATACGTGTACGGCCCGCTGAGATGCGCCGACGTTACTGTATACGATTGTACAACGTTGTCAATTCGATTTTACCGCCAAAGCATTATGTTATCAGTCAATCGTGCGCATGTCCTAGGGGGTCACTCGTACGCCATCCATATTTGCGATAGTATGCATATGCAACAGGCCTAATATATAAGCCTTTAGGCGAAGTTATTTTTAAAATAGTACAGAATATTCAAGCCTCGGAATATCGTTCCAAATATCAGTGAGTTACATCAAACACAACTAGACCTTTTTCTGAATGTCAAGCTTCATGAGGATTTCGGGGTCACTCAATTTGGCAAAATTAGTGAAGTCTGTTCACCATCATCAGGCCATCCAACATCAGTAACTTGGTTAGGCATAGGTCATAGGCCATTATATATAATAGCCTAGGTCATAGGCCATTGTAATAGCCAAGGCTATATGCCTGTTACAGATGTATCTTTAATTCCAAAATTTGGTTACTTTTTTAATGAAAAATATCGATTTCAAATGAATGTTTTCATGATGGTGCTCGACAGTGTAAACATTTATTTTGACCACCGCGCAAGGTGGACTCCAGTATTTGTAATGTCACTTTCATGTATCACAATACGACCCAGCCTAGCAATAGAATAGATGTTAAAGTATATTGACCGAAGCTATATGAACAGATAGCCAAGACCAACAATGAATAATAATTCTGTCATACTGACACTCCGATAGTACCAGTACGTTCAGGATGTAAAAAAATTGGGGGTCCAAGGCCCAAGATGGACCCAAAGGATAATCTTGTGAAATGTTCAGAAATGCTTAACCCTGTCCCCATAATTAATATTAAACAGTGTCGAAGACCTGTCACAATTATGCTTATAGTTAGTGATCTCTTTATGGTATTCTGGAGTTTGGTCCAAGGGTGCGACATATGGCCCATTTTATGAAATTCTAGTTTTTATTTTACAATTTTCTTGTACAATTTTGATGGCTTGTCATACTGACACTTGGTAGTGGTATCTTTAGGATGTACAGAAATTTGGGGTCCAAGGCCCAAGATGGGCCCTAGGGATAATCTTGTGAACTGTTAAAAAATACGTATCCCTTTCCTCCAATTACTGTTATACAGTAACAGACTAGCAGAATACTGTATAGTATTCATGTACCATGAGGATAAAAATAAATTATAAAAGTTTATTGCTAATAGCACCTTTTTCGTTTCTCATGTTACAACAATTATTGCAGTTTCCCATTGTAAGTCTAATGGTATACTGCTTAATCTCAATTACTGTTGCCATATAAGTCTAAAATTATAACAAAATAAATTAAGTCCAACTTTTCAATGGATACTTTTTTAAGTTCTTTTTTTTTAATGTTATTCAGGCAGCGCGGCATAACAAGCTAGATCGATCCATGCAATATTAAAATTATGCTACCATGCTTGTGCCATGCATTTCCATCAAAGGTCTTGTGCCAGTCACGACATGCTTAAACAAGCTAAGCATGGTACTTGCATGGAGTATGCATGTCATGTCTCTTGCAAGCAAAAACCATGCTTAATTTAAGCATGCAGTTTGCTAGCCGAGCTTAAGTCATGCAAGGACCATGCTTTCAACAAGCTTAAATTTCTGTAAGGGTCATCCTGATGGTGTTCCCAGGAGTCAAACATGCAGTGACAGTTTTCAGAGGAAGTGAGAGGCAACCATTTCTCCTGCTGCCTGTCTGCCTGCATGGACACTGATTTTGCTGATATAAAGGAAAGATCTCAAGGTCCACAAACTTCAGTCACAATCATGATTCATGACAGAGTCACAGTCAAATTATAGGTTACAACCATCCCTGTTCATGAAAAACTATAGAAGAAAAATGTCACAAGGGTACTACTCCCATATTGATGGTTGTTACAATTCACACATTTTTTTTATACAGGGTTGTTAGACAGAAAAATGTTGTGTTGAAAAAGTATGGTGGTGGCAAGAGAAGGAAATCCAGTGATTTTTTTTGTTGGACTGTAGTAACAGTACGCACAGTAGTGGTTGTCAGGATGTTCTAGTCGTGGTCGGTGATTTGTATTTATGTCTCTTTGTGGTGGTCAGCTCAGGGGAGTAATATGGCTATAAAGGCTGACCACCTGTGACCACCGGCGACCACTGTAGCTTCAGCCCTGGTTGTAAGTGACTATCACTGAACAGTCATTACTGTACGTTCTTCAACTCCTGTTGCACAGGTAGATACAGTATCAACACTTAGAGTTGTTCCCGAGCTTGTTCCTAGCTATCAGTACATGAACTCCCTGTTAGTACCTTTCTAGCATTGGTACTGTACAGTGCATCCAATTGCTCGCATTTTGTAAGAATAAAATAAGACTTATAATGCTCCAAATCCACCAAAGTGCTCATGGCGCTTTACAAAAACAAGAAGAATAGAAAAAGCAAAAAGTAGGAAACTTAAGAAACATGCTTAACAAAGAATAACAGCTAAGATGCAATATGCATAGAAGGGTTTTCAATTTTTTAGTTGCTACAGTATTACTTTTACAATACACAGTATGGTCGTACTAGATTATCCTACTCTAATTGTGATATGATTTTATGCAGCCGCACCTTATTAATTATCCACCATCAACCAACTTTTACTCAATACAGCATGTTATTAGGGTATAACTCAGTCATATTAAAAATTATTCAATATGTGTAGTTATACTGTATGCCCGTGCATCATATTGACACAGCCGGCTTGTTTAACATCAGTCAATTTCAGTTGTAGATATTTCTTGTCATAGAGGATTTTAATAGCCCTGCACAGACATGAGTGTCTGTTTTGTGTGTGTCTGTGTGTGTGTTTATTAGCATATGGGTGTGTTTGGTTTACAGGTACACTATTAAAAAAAGTTCAATTAGCCCACAGCTGTATGTAACGTTCAAAATGAATCATTGCCATATTTATGCTTCACTGCACAGGGACCAGTGTACAGTACTGATTTCGCTTAGTTCCCGATAACGCTCGTTGACCAAAAATTCAACTAAATCAATGCATTTTCCCACGAAAGTTATCTAAATCTATCTATTTTTATCAAATCACCAATTAGTGACTACCGAACCGTATTTTGTCGAAGTTTCAACGAAGTTTGTCGAACAAATTCCAAACGATGTTCATCGATGGAACAGGGTTCGATAACGAGCGATATTGGGCGTAGAAAACCTAAAAGATAGACGTGAAACGGTCGTTTGTTATAAATATTACCATAGTGAGACCCAATGAAGTGTTATCTTGTGGACATCGAAACAGATCGACTTTTTTGCATGTAGTTAAACCATAATCGACCCGATATTTTTTTAGTTCTTCCGTAGCATTTTTTTGTTTGCACAGTAGCCTATTAGGAAAAGCCACTCACTGTGCTGCACGGTGTAGTATGCAGTGTCGTAATTGAACAGCATGTGTATAGGCTTGTGCAACACAGGTCAGGGTTTGTGACACGTTTGAACAATCACGGTTTGTGATACGTTTGAAATACCTCTCTTAGCGTGGAGATTTCTGCAGCGTACGGTAACCAGGCGGCTTGCGCAGGGACTAAGTTGACCTAACAGGTGTAAAACCAAGAAGCCACACCAAACACGCTCAAATGAAAATTTTCAGTGCATGTCATACAAGGGTTAAGTTATCACAGACAGACAGTTCCCAAATTTTTAATATAATGATCTTGGTGTCGTCTGATTTCTTTTTTTCAAATGTTCGAAACTTTTTCATAGTTTCACAAAGATAAGAGGGGATTAGTTGCGTGATCTTCAACCATTAAATGAGGCAGCTTAAAACATCGTAAGGCTTTCAAGAACAAGTGAAGAAAAGAGGCTGCAATTCAGTTTTGAGTATCTTTTCCTTATTAAGAAAACACTTTTTGAACGTGCAAAAACCATTGAAATTCATTTCGCACGTTCCGAAACCTTTAAGTGCGTTTGAATTTTTTTCTGTTTCAAATATTCGAAAGTTTATCACAACGCCCGAAAATGCTTTCGTAGCTTCAAAAATCTTTCCGCGGGTTCGGAAATGACTTTGCGAATCTTTTCGTAACGTACGTTTTTTTTTTTCTTTTTCAAATGTTCAAAAAATGATCACACGTTCAAAACAAGAAACAACAAATGATTAATAGCGTGTCCTTTGAAAATTACAGTCATCAATACACTTGAATCTCTTAATTATGAAAAAAATCTGACTTCATAAACATTCTGGCGCGTCGGGAATGCTTCGGAAATACTGTGTGTTTGAAAAGCTTCCCGTAGGTTAAATACAAGTCTTTGTACATATGTTCGTACACTTTTCGCACGTTCAAAACAAAAACCAAAAAATGACTTGATTAGCCTACTTGATAACGAGTTCTCCTAGTTCAAAGTGCAACTGAATTTTCAAGGATCAATACTGGGATTGCCGAATTTATTTATTCATAAATGTAACGAAGACAAATGTGATAAATGTATCAAAAAGCCTTAGTTATAATTTCAGAATTTTCCTAACGGTATTGTGGAAAATAAATGTTTATTTCCATCAAATCCTGCGGTTACGAGATGACAACTATGTCGTTTTCCTTCCACAGAAATAAATAATGTTCATGATTCAGTAAAAAGAAAAAAAAAACACCGCACCTGTTGGCTCCATAAGATAAAAAAAGGTTTTGACTCCCCTAAGTATGCATTGTCCATAATTGAAAATTGAAATAAATCCATGTTGATTTCCAACGTTTTTTTAATTCCATTAAATCTCGAGATTGCAAGGCGTGCGCACTTCAGTACCGATCTGATAAAACATTGTAGCTACATTAATAACAGTTTCTTGATGATCTCTAGTTTTTTATTCCTTTCACAGCTCATGAAGCTGTTTACTTCGATTTCATTGAAATTCATTTACGTACGTGTACTAACTGTTAATTGTTTTGTAACAATCTCATATACCGGTACCGAACAAATCAATCACACGGTTTCTTTTGTATAAAGAAGAAATTTGACAACATTTTCAAATTCGGACAGCTAAGCGAGCACTGCAAAATTATTAGGCGTTTACCGTGTTTTTCTTTTTACCGAATCGCAATTGAAAGCAAAGGCTAGTCCAGTCTGTTATCTTCCCGTTACATTTCTTTTAGTTTTGAAAAGCGGCTGGGAATAGTCTGCCAACTTTTGTCAACTCTGGACCACCCTCCCCTATTCTCTTTACCGCGACTGCACACCTGTTTGTTCCATTTTTTCCCTTTAAAAGAATGGCCCGTGTAACTTTTTTCCACCTTTTACTTTCTTTAAGAAATATCTGGGTCAACACCTGGTCGTACGCCGACCCGGAATTTTTCAAACACCTGTTAGATAAGGGTAAGGCTGCATAATGAGCTCAGTGCTCACACCTCGTGCGGGAGATCCCTTAGTAGTGAAAGAATCTGGAAAGGAACCTTTACACTATTAGCAGCACCCAATACCAACTGGGTATAGAGAAAAACATTCATGTGTAACGTTATACAAGCATACGAGCATTCATCAGGCTTAAAAGAAAAAGTACCTTTGTTCAAATGGACTCTTCTTTGAGGATACGGATAAATTTGAAATTGTACAAAATATTTTTGTCCACTGAAAAAACAGGTTTGATACTACAATGTAATTAAATCATCTGACTCTTTCAAAAACATTTCGTAATATGTTCGATAATCGTTTTTTTTTTCTGTTATGTACAGGTTTTCTACCAATATTTGAAAACTTGTTGCAACTTTCTTTTGTGGTGCTAGCCTACTTGGCACTTGCATACTGCATATTGTTAGCAATCAGTACAGCAGTCTCATGAAGGAACAGTTTTATTTTACTCTTTATCGGTTTTATGAAATAAAAAGCTAGTCGCTTTTTGTTTTGCTCAGGCTGAGGAGCACTGGACATAAAAGCGATCATTTGTCATCACAAAGAATTGTGCTCACTGATTGGCTACAAATGTTTATGAATGAAGACCGTCGTTTGTAAAATTTTAGGGATTTCCCGCATATTACGTATTTTCACGGGAGGATGTCATGCTATTGCCAATTGAAGTACACCCTGTTTTAATCATACACGTGGATGAGCCAACGGAGTGTGTATAATAGAGCATGCGCGCAGTGCTAATATAGTGGCCATGGGTGTCAATGAAATTATAAACCAAAGCGTGGGGTTTCATTTGGGGACATTTCCTGCCGTGTACGTTTTGTTCGGTTCGGGTTTTGTTGCAGTAACATAAATTCGTCTGTTTGGAAAACACCAAAAAAAAAAAAAAAAATTAAAAAAAATATCCAACCTGGGTTTTGGTGTAAAAAATAAAAAACATTGTTCAACTCAAAATTGCTCCGTACTCTCAAAGGAGAGTCCACTTAAAAGCAGATACTTTTTATTTCCCGCGCTAGTGAACGGTAGTATAACGTTAATGTAACCTTACACATAAATGTTTTGTCTCTACCCAGTTGGCATTGGATGCTGCTTGCAGTTGGTTTCTTTGCAGGGGGGGGGGGGCATTATGCAGCTGTAAGCTACGCTTGCAGGTGGTTTGAGAAATTCTGGGACGCGCGTGACAAGGGTCGTGACCCAGATATTGTAAGAAAAATAAAAGGTAGAAAAAGTTTCCAGGCCATTCTTTACCAGGAAAAAAAGTAATTGGAACAAAGTACACCTGTGAAAGTTGGGGGAGAGTGGCCCAATGTTGACAAAAGTTGGCGGACTATTCCCAGTCATTTTTCAAAAAGAAAAAAGGATAGGTAGCGGGGAGATAACGGACTGAAGTAACGGTGTACACTGGTACACAGTGTGGTGCGCTACCTCAGTAAAAGGACAATCATCTGGCTTTGCAGTGGCCGCATATTGGTCGCATTGCGCGAAGGCATCTCTTTCTTGTTCAGACTTTTTTACCCTTTCTTTTGACGCCATCCAAATTTCATTCGAAATTTGACTATTTCCACAGGGATTTACCAGAGACATATATGTGCAAGTAAAAACAGAATCGAGTAGCTGTGGTCACTATGGGCATTGTATGCGCTATTTGCCTCTTAAACAAGGATAGCCTACATTTCACACTTAAACAAAATAAGGCGATTGAATCCTTCAGAATTTGGTCTAAATTACAGTACATGGAGATTTCATATCAAACAGACCTAAATAATTATAAAGTAGATTATATTTTAATTTTAAGTCATCAAACTATGCCCTTTTTCATAAAAAAAAACTTAAGATGTAATTGATTAGATTATTTCACAATTTTTCAACAAGTATTCAATTTACTGTCAAAGTGAATAATGTGAGCTGTTAATGAAAGAGAGAGAGGGGGGGGGGGGTACGACAGACTATCACGTAGCCGCTGTCCGATGTATCTTATCAAATCTGTAAATGGAGTTCGTAAGCCTCCCAATCTGGAAATTTAATGGAATTAATAATGAAAACTTTGACATCAAATGGATTATTTTGTTTACGGACACTGCATGTTTCGGTGAGTTATTTCTTTTATGTATTATATGGAGCCAACTTAAGTGTTAGACTAGGTAGAACAAGGTTTAGACCTGCTTCTAATATTTAAATAGGAACGCTGCAATTCCGAGAAACTGAATTATATCGCTCTGAATTGGTGGAAGTTTTTTTTTTCTATTCTTTTCTGAACGCGGACATGAGTTTCAACAGGAATTTCGTTTACGCCAACTCGGAAAATCATTTAAAGTGACCGAAGTATAAAGTCCTCAGCCTTAATTTGTCTTACATCCTATATCACTCGCGTTGGCTTTTGCTACAAATTGTAAGGTCACTGTGATATGAGTCATAAGATTTTGTCGTTTTCGCTGCACCGGCCAACTAGCGTCAGTGTTGGCTTGGTCAATATGATCATACACTCATTTGCCTTAAATCATGAGAATCGTGTCCCAGACGTACGCATTTTTAACTTCGTTTTCAGCAATTTTTGCACAAATTAAATGTCCAGTTATGCGAAAGCTGTACTGTATGTCACGAAAAAAAAAGTGTGCTGCCAAAAAAAATGTGTGCTGCCAATGGGACTTTCAGGTACGGTTCCCCCAGTGTGGGTGAAAAAGGCCAGCACTCACCACTATTTTCTATTTGGTCTTCTTGCTGTCGCGTTGGTTTCTTTTACGAAAGTTGCAAAGCATAGATGTGCTACAGTTTACAGTCTGATCTTTAGATAGCGCTATAAGGCTACTACAAAGTATCAAACGCGCATTGACATGGCCTTGCATACATCTGTGATACTTTTTTATCAAACGTCGGACTCTACCCTCCATGCGAAGTCAATAAAAAAAACGGCTGTGTGGCGAGGACTACAGTTTCAACGAAACCCTCCTTCTGGTAAACATTTGCGGTTTGGTGTCGATAGGTGTCGATAGGCGTCGTTGAAACTTCCAAGAGATTTCGTTGACAAATGCGACCTTTGCGGTGAAAATTTTGTCAACGAACTTTATCATTTGCTTACGAATTTTATCTTTTTTTATCGTTTTTTAAATACTTTTAAACGATGGTTATCTTTCAACGAATTTTTTTCAACGGGAACTAAGCGAAATCAGTACTGTATTTGCCATAAAGAAGTCCTACTGTAGCATTATTACTCATAGCTGAAACTGTGTAGGTGATGGCCTCAGGAGCAGCCGCAGGAGGCATTGTTGATTCTCTTTACTTCACTCCCCACTTACCTGTCTCCTGCAATTACTGCACTTTAATCTATCCACTACATCTCATTTATACTGCAGTGTAATGCATGCTCTCTGGAGCATTGTGATGTGGTCACACCTCTAGTACAGTAGAGTATGTGTCAGATCTGAGGCTGCTGTGTAAGATATGAAATCAATTGGGGTATATAGGCTGCATGAGCAAGAGGGACCGAAATAACTGGTCTTCCCTCTCCTATCACCCTTAGAACTATTTAACAATCAAAATCTCAGAAGATTAGGGTCCCTATTCCAGTCTGTTGCTCCCTGTTTAACAACCTCCTAAAATATATCACAATAAAGCTCTTTCTTATCGTTACTACCCCCTCCCTTTTTCTCCAAGATTCTGTGGAATCTGCTGATATTGTAAACGTGGAGTGGCCTCTCTGTCAGACTTTTAATCATCAAAATCACAGGTCACGTTCCCATACTGTACATGACTTCCTATGCATCCATTACAGTATCTGCAACCATATTGCAGTTATCTCTGTAAGTCTTCTTACAAGTACCATTGTAGAGTATATATAGCCATGGATTTACAAACACACTTCATGTTGAAGGTCTGTCTGACCTAACTGTAGCTTTCCTATTTATAGCCTGGCATTCAAATGATCTCTGTGCCACTCACTATCGAGCTACATATCACCAACCATCCCTTGTAAATAAAACGAAGTTGGCAGAATAAATCTCGCTGTTTGCACATGCGAGCTAGTCCGGCCCATCTGGTTGCTAAGCTGCAAAGGATAATTAGCGGCATACATATTGTTTACGGATCCTATGCAAGAATGCAAATATGTTGAAGTAATGGAATGTTTAGATTATTGTATTCTGTTTCATTTTCTCGATTTTACAATTCAAATACTGGTACTGTGATCGTGATTAGTGCAGGTACAGTACACAGGTACACAGACACGCGTCAGCTGCTTGACCCATGTCGTTCCACGATAGTTCTGCTGTGCAGTGCATGGTATATATGTAAATCAAACAGAAGTGGGTTGTAAATTAAGGTTTATGTTATCACCTGCAGTCCATTTTTTCTCTTCTTCTGCTGCCTTCTAATATACAGTACTTTGACCATTTGAACAGCGATTTTTTTGGAACGATTTTGTGATTTTGGAACTTCTGTTTTTGTTTAATAAAATCTGAAGTCATTTGGTCGTTCAGTATGGGACAACATGTGTGCAATGAATGTGGCCTGTCTGTCTGTACATTTGTGGTATCTATCTGTCTATCTGTCTGTCTGTTCATTGTAGAGAGAATTACAGTACCTCCTGAAGGGAAGCTTAGTACTCTAAGCTGAGCTTGTATTTGGAATGTTACAGTACGGTATGTGTACCCAACAAAAAGCCCTTTGGTTTTGGGGAAGGTCATGTGAATAGCAGGGATTAAATCATGAATGCAACACAATAGCACTCAGAAAGCAAACTGGCACCGACTTGATGAAATTTCTAAATATGATACATCAAGTAAGGAGGGAAGGCCAACCAGTCTCAAAATACGAAGATGTGTAAGTTTTCTTTCAGAGCAAACGTTCATCTCTGTGGGTCAATGGTACCAGGTTTCTGGAAATCATGTGACACCTCTCCCATCTGCCTTTAAGCAATTCCACAACAATTGTACAGTATGCATTCTGATTCTAACACTTATTTGTTAATACTTTTCTGTTCAGATACAAGACCCAACCAGCCGTTTATCCATCCGCCACTGAAACCCCTCCAAGTTTGGCAGAGAAGAGAAAGAAGCTTCTATTCCCATCGAGATCCTTTGACTTGGACAGGAGGAGGACACAACCAGTCACCCCCGATGAAATGGCCGAAGTTAAACATATCGGGCAGTCTTCTATTCACAAAACGTCTTCCATTGCAGACAGGTATAATTACAAAATAGTTTCCACTTGATTCTTGAAACAAAATGTTTGGGGGAAAAAAAGTTAGTAAATGTTTTGAAGTGGCCAATCCTTTTGATGCTGGAAAGTAAAATGAAATGTGAACCAGTAATTAATTTTAACGTATTCTCTGGTGGAGTTCTAGTATGCTGCTTGGCTGCACTGATGTTTGCCCAACAGCAGGAAGCCTCTACTGGCCAGCCTAAAATTCAGTGAAATCTGAAAGAAAAACGTTATAAAATCCATGGAAATCTGCATCATTCTGGTACAGCATTGATACTACCCAAACTTGTATCTGGTCATTTGGTGCAAAAATTAGGCATTCATCCAAAGTCTCAAACCATCACTATTATTGAGAGCAAAACTCTGAGAGGTACTGTACCCCTCCCCTTAGGTCCTTTCCCTAGGATGGTGCTCACCCTACGGTGTACGTACACTGTCAAAACCCCACAGCCACCACTCAGAATTTGCTGGGTAGAATCCTGGTTGGTCGT
This sequence comes from Stichopus chloronotus, assembly GCA_021234535.1. Lineage (NCBI taxonomy): Eukaryota > Metazoa > Echinodermata > Holothuroidea > Aspidochirotida > Stichopodidae > Stichopus > Stichopus chloronotus. Next base: position 10,392,193 of record CM037848.1, read on the forward strand.
AGGTACTGCATGCCCTTCCTTAATGTCGAACCCATGTGGTTGAAGGATATAGAGCCTTTGCACGCATGCAGTAGGCTCTCCCAGCTGCCTTGCACTTTTTCCGATCAGCTTCCCCTGTTTTCCGTTCCCAGTACGTTCGCGTCATTAATGGCTTGTTTTTGTCTTTTGGTAGATTGTCATCCCTGAGGCAGAGGGGAGAAAATGATTGGAAGAACCGTGTCGAAAAAGACAACGATCTTCCCGGCTCTCCGAAGAAATCAGACGTAAGTCGGCAGGCCGGCAGGTCTCATTCTCAAAGTTCACTCATTTCTCTTTCTTTAATTTCTACGAATTTGCTCTATGGAAGTTTTTGTCTTCAGTTTAAGATTATGGAGCATAGGTCGTTTTAGAGTATTACATACTGTAGAATATTGTCAGGGAGTATTACACAGGATGAGTTTTCTCATTTTGCAAAGCAAAGCACTTTGGTGCCTTTTTGAGCCTTCTGTATTGTACAAGCAAACAAACTCTGCTACAGTCGTTCATTGTATTTACATAACAATTCAGCTACTTTGCATAGTATGATGCAATTTGATATGGGATAAATTTTTCCTCGATTTTTGCCTATCGTAGTCATGTATTTTAAATATTTTGGAAATTGCAATACAAATTATTATCTGCCTGTGGTTATGAACTGAAATTATTACGAGACTCTGCATTCACAGCCGGAATCTGATCCCGAAAAGACTGCCGCCACCCCGTCGTCGATTTCCCAGCGACTGAAGGCGTTGCAATTGCAGGGAGACACGTGGAAAAAGAGAGTGGAAGACAAAGATGTGACCCAGTTCACAGTTGAGGGTAAAATGAAAGGAGCGGGGAAAGAACTCGAAGCTCCTGTGTCTCCTTCTCCACTCAGAAGGATCGGAAGTGGAAGAAAACCAGCCAATAAAGAGTTCAGAGGTATTTCAATTATGTTTCTTGTCTTATGTTTCATTTTTAGCTCAACCCACGGTGTGTGGGTAGAGCTTATGTGGTACTGTAGGGGGAGAAAATGTCTGTCTCTCTGTTCAAAAGCCTACTTCTTCTGCAGTTACTGGTGGATTTTTCTGAAATTTGCAGTGAAGATGCCACATTGGGATGGCAATACAAGTTGTTCCTAACTATATGATAGGACAAAGGGAAGTCATAATTTTTGGCTATTTTGATCATTTTTCCTTGTGCTTTAGATCCTTTTGAAGTCTCACTCCCTTGATTTGAGTGGTTATATTATGTGGTAGTGAGTTGAAGTGAGCTTTATCTGGAGGGGCATGCTCACCACCTTAAATGAATAACCTCAAGCTAAAGCTTGTGTAAGACAGTTTTCAGTTACTTTGTTTTGACTGTTATTCTTGGGCATTACTTGTACTCCCTGTAGTATCCAGTGTCCACTGTGTACACAACTAATGTACCATGATGGCAAAGTTCCCTGACAGCTAATTTTAGAATCTATTACATAGCCCCCCTTGCTGGTTGTGTGGACATTGCATACAGAGGGGTTATTGTTCGTCACCAGTTGTTTCCCTGGTCTAGCTGGAATGGTTATCAGAGAATGTTAGGGAGTTGAGGTTTGGTCTTGGCTTGGTCAAGGCCCTGCACCAGTGGCATAACCAGACATTTTATCTAAGGGGGGGGGGGGGAGACAAGTGATTATGGCACTTTCTAAGTGTAATGTAGCATATACCACTAAAATTTTTGCCAAAAGTTCCTCTCATAGTGCAGGAATTGGCAGTTCCCAACCTTCCAGACCTTGTGAATTGTGGCCAAATATTCTTCATTTTTGACAAACCACATTTAGAAATTTACACTTCTAAAAGGTCAGTCTCTGCAAGGGTTGTGAGTGAAAGCCACAAAAAGAAATTGTTGATTAATTTTTGATAACATCAGTAGTGCTAGTTTAGTTCAGTTTAAATTAATGTATTCAGGCACTTACAGGGGGGTTCACTGAGTAGAGATGCAACATTCTTATTTGTCAACAAAGCCTACATATTTCATCATACTAGATTCTTTTCTTTTCATTAATTTGTTTTTTACAGAATCAATATTAGACTCCACATGACTTAGCAGCATTTACTTAAAGGGACTCATTGAGTTGACATCAATAAAGTTTGTGGTGGTTTTGAAGGATATAAACACATGACAGTACTTACAATTAGCATAAGTAGTCAAGTTTCACATCCAATAGTTATGAAAACTGTCAAAATTTTCAAATTTTTGGCTGTTAGTTGCACTGGTTGTGTGCGTGTGAATGTAGTACTAGCATGAAAAGTGTCTGGTCACGAATTTTCATAAACCAAATTAAATCATTAATTACTTACTCATTAATGTTCCATTGTATGTGAAACATTGGGATCTTCTTAGTTTGACCATTTGTCACTTGTAAGTGAAGGAAACTTGACGGGTGTAGATAAATTTAGTGAATTTCCGGAAACAACTCAATGAGCCTCTTTAAAAAATGCATGGTGTGGCTTTCATCCAATATTTTTTTTACTCACCAATTTCATTGGGAGTATTGGGAGGGGACAATCAGACATTTGACAGCCCCCTCTGGTTATGCCACTGCCCTGCACAAACTGGTGGCATGTACTAGAAGTCTACTTTCTGATCCCTATCCCTGTCCCCTGTGGGCAGTGTTATATAGCTAAGATTTATCCCTGAAACCAACTTTGCTATTTGTCAAATAGCAACTCCCTGCTGAAACGGTCCAGCTGCGAAAGTTAATTGCTAGGTCAACAGTGTTTATGTGCTGGCCAGCCCAACATGAGTTTGTGTACAGTATGAACGATATTAGGACCATAGATGTGTTCCAAATTAATTTTCAACTGGACACTTCCTAACATCAGAAGGGTTGAGCAACTGCAGCATCGCTGCTCTAGTTAGAACTCTGTTTCCCATGTTGAAGCAAGGGCACATTTGGTCATTTAATAAGTGGTTTCAAGCTGGACACGGACCAAATCCCATTTTGTCAAAGTAAATGTTGGGATCATGAGATTTCCATGCCCAGTGTATAAAAATTTCGTTAAGAGCTGGTGGCCAGATGTCAAAACTTCTGATGTAGTCCTTTTTTTATATATAGGGGGCTACAAAGTTGTGTTCTCTGACTTTTAACATGTTTCTACATGTTTCCAACTTTTCACAACTTGTTATTTTTTATAGTCTGATCATACCTGTTGATTTTATGTCTTCTCTTCCATATTTTTTTTTCCCCACGCAGTGAGTTTGATTGAGGACAGCGAAAGTGAATCTAGCAACAGCAGCAACAATAAAGTAGCAGGTGATTTATCATATCCTTTTGTTGTAGTAGCATCACTGATTTTTCAGGTATGGTGTGACATTGCCCACCTTCCTGATGCATATTTTTCTTCCCACAAGCAGGTGCACACAGACGTACTGCCTGCGAGGTTGACAGAATCTAGGTTTTCTGACCCTTTTTTCCCTGGAAGACCAACCAATTGGCATTACCTGCTCTACAGAGAAACAAAATATTTCAGCAGATTTGCTGTCTAAAATGCTGTGCATCGGCACTGTAAAAGCAGTGTACCCATAAAAATGTATTGCATTGTGTTTACAGTATTTACACTTATACCCCCCCCAACGAAGGCTCATCGATCACATTGCATGTAGTGAAGTTGTGAATTCATGAGAAAAATGGATAGTGATACCGGCTCTTTGCAACAGAGTCTTGTAAAGTCTTTTATCCTGTCACAAAAGAGTGTTTCTGAAACTTTTGCTGATATCATTAGCATATCTGAATATCCTAACATGAAAACTGTAAAATCAGCAAAAGAATGTGCAACCCCAATGAATGCCCAATGCCCCTGCCATTCAAAAAATTTCATGCCTCAGGGGCATTTATTAGAACAAATATGGTAGATGCCCAGAGTAATACATTGACAGAGTTATTTCTTCACTGACTCGACTGAACCGGTTTTGTGTTGGTGACGGGATTTTCATGGTACTTACCCCTTAAACTTTTGTCAGTTGTTGGCCTTTCTCAGTAGAAGATTCCGTTATTCAACATGGAGTTCAGAAATAGTCGTTAAATGGTGAGAGATAAAAATCTGAGAACAATTATGATCTCCTATGTAGTTGTTGATGCTGGCTGCATTCAAAACCCGAACCATGCAACATTCTGACAATGCAACATTCTGATATTGCAACATTCTGACAATGCTACATTCTGATAGTGCAACATTTATCAATCAACATAGCTTTCATGCATACACCCTTGTTCAGTGATGCTGAATGTTAGAATATCCAGACATTTCTAGTTTTGTTGTCATAATCTTGTGTTGCCAATTTGTATTTCCCCTGGCTTCCTCATATTTCACTTCTTCTATGGCGACAGGTTTTCCTGTAAGTCTTAGGCAATGGCCATTCTTGTAAATGTATGAAGAACGTATTCGTTGAATTGTTATTAACGCATCAATAATAGCTCTTTTGATGGTCTCTTGTTACTTTCATACAGCTTTATCAATGTCAGACACTACCTCAGTTACCACGACAACCGATACAGAAGACTCTGAGCCAGACTTTCAGATAGTTCGCAGAAGTGTCCAAATCCCACAAGCAGACAACGAAACCTTTTCAAAGTTTTATGCTAGCAGTTCTACTGCTGTTCTTAACGAAGATCAACTAAGTGCAATATCAGAACAGAAGCAAGAAACTACCATCGAACTTTCAGTCTCGGACTTTGATGCATTGACAGAAGATGCTTCAAAGAGGTAACCATGAATTGACATTTGTTTTCTGCTGATCATCGGTAATGAAGCTGATGAAAAAGTAGAGACAATTAATTGGCATAGATGTCAATCATCAAAAGTAACGAACGTGTCGAGTTGACGAGTTATAACAAACTGCTCCCACTTAAGTTAACCGACAGTTAAAACTGTAAACAAAGAAACTGTAAACAAAGAAAACAAGACACGAGTAGCATCAGGCTTTATTCATATTACCGTAAATCAATGTTGATAAGAGGTGGACAACAGACATGTCTTTTGTGGTTCCAGAAGATCCCAAACTCTATTTTTCATTTTTGATAGCGAGGTGCTCGTTAACTTTGAAATAGGAAAAGTGGAACCAAGAGGAGTAACTTATTAGTCTTTCATGTATTTAGTATATCTTAAATATTTCCCCTCGAAGGGCCTTTTTACATTTAATTTTACGCATTTTAACGTTGTCGTAATTACGATATATGATTGTGCAAAAGATGAGCTAGCCGTTTCAAAATGAAGAATGCCACCAAACTGTCCGTGCATAGCATAGTGGACTCGACTGCCTCAGCATCATGAAAAGTTATTCATGTATTTACATGCCAGTGATCGTTACAATGCAATATCTGGCCTAACCCTAAACTGTTGTTTCCTCTATCATAAAAGCAATAGGCTCGCCGGATTAAATCGCAACGACCACCGTCGCTCGTTGAGGCCCCAGAGAAGGGTCCGGCCGTCGAACAACCCATTGAGAGCTCTTAAAACGAGAAGCAACATCCTGTCGGAGTACACCGAGGAGAAGATGGTTCTCGCAGAAGTAGAAGTCAAGCCTCAGAAGAAGAAAGACTGTAAGTTCAAATGCATGGTGAACGTAATGGTTTACGAGACTGCAAGGGTGCACCTCATGTTTCTAACGCTGTTGTAGTGTTAGTGCCGCATGTTACCACCATTTTCATGCGATCATTAGCTGTGTTGATAGCTCTGCTTGAAGTTTATGTTATCGTCACTTCATCATAGATCAAAATGTATGTGTTGCTGTATTGATAAGGATCAATTTGTGTGACCCTATCGTTAATGAATCATTTTGTGTGTAGTCTTGATAAGGATCACCTTGCTTGACCCTGTCATCGATTGACAATTTTATGTGCAGTATCGATGACGAATAATTTCTCAGAGGTTTTTGTTACATTTTGGTAGATGCTAATGTGGCTTAGGTCATTGTAAAAATTTGTAGAAAATTCTAATACTAACGTTTTTTTCTCTCTACTGGGGTGCTCTGTAACAAAAATTGTCATTGGTAGATCATTTTTTACCACAAATCTGTTAAATAGGTGTGCTTCTACTTGATTTGGAGAAAGAAAAAGCAAAAAGTTATGTAAGATGTATTTTACAATGCCCTATGCTCCTTGACAATCCCCCCCAATATTCCAAAATACACGTACATTGTCAAGAAAAGCAAACAATTATTTACAGTTTCGTCATGTGACAGATACAAGATGGAATTTGCTTCCTAGCTCTGTCTGTAGTTCTTTGCAGATGTTCAAAATTAATGAGAAAAAAGTTTTTGGCTCTCACTTCAGATGGCAACAAGTCCCTGGCAGCACTGACCTCAAAGGCTGCCCTCGTTGAGGAGAGAGGAAAACTTCACAGCGTGAAGGACGTCCGACAAATGGACGGAAAACTGTCACAACTACTCCCATACAAGGATCCAATGTTAATACAAGTTAAAGGTATGGGGCATGCATGAACAGTGATATATTTAAGGTATGACAGACAGGACATGTAACCTGTGCGCCACTTGAAGGTGGTGCTACTGAGCGCTGCTTACTTGCAAGGAGACCATTGTCCTGCACAAACTGAAAAAGAAAAAATGACTTTGACTGTGTCATTGAACATTTTGCAATAGTGAAGTAATAGCAAGGTAGTGTAATTTCTACAGTACATAATAGTGCCATAGTTTGTTTAAAAATTAATGAAACTGACTTGCATGATTTTGGAGCTGATTTTATGGTAAAAATCAGCTACAAACAAAACTAGTTCTCAGATGTTGAGGAAGGGGTGTGACCTCAATGCATGCCATAATCGGGCACCATTTTCATAAATAGCAGAATGAAAAATAAATGTTTTGCTCGGAAATTTCTTCACTTTTTTTTACCGACGAGCCTCTTATCATGATTTGTTGTATCACTCAAGTATCTATCGTGTGACTTACGATTTCAGGTCGGAGAATGATTCAGGTCAGACTCGTCGAGCCCAAAGTGTCTTCCCTCAACAGCGGTGACTGCTTCATTTGCGTCACAGCTACCAACGTCTTTCTGTGGATCGGACAGTATGCCAATGTGATCGAAAAGTCAAAGGTTCGCATTTGCAGCTTTGCTACGAAGAATCTAATACATTGTGACATTCTTTTGTGACTTCATCTGTCTTCTTTCCCTATGTGCCAGGAGAGAGGAGGTTCAGGAAAATTTCTTTTCTGTGTTTATTACTGGTTTCAATCTCCATCTGGTCTAGCCCAGGCTTGCTGTCAGGTTTTGAGACACATTTTTAGCAAGCTTGTTCTTAATGTTCTTAGTGATACTCAGTTTTCTTTTAATTTCAGCCCATTAACATTTTGTGACTTTTCATTCTCAAAGAACTGTCTAGATAACTTTTGTTGGTATTCCTTCTATTTGTTCTAAAGGGTAGATCTCTGTGTTTTTTCATGTGTTTTTCTTTTTCTCACAGGCTTCAGAAGTAGCACAGCATATACAAAGTAAGAAAGATTTAGGCTGCAAAGCGGCTGCTGTCGTCGTAATCGAAGAAGCCCAACTGAAGAGCAACGGCTTTCAGAGGCACTGGAAGAAAATGGTGGATGCCCTCGGAGGGAGCGACGAAGATGTCTATGGGGGTAAGATTACATAACATAATTAACCTCTTAACTTGGATTTGAACTGTGATAAAGGTTAAATTATCTCATTATCTTCCTAGTCAGTTGTCATGGTGACCTCATCTCATAACCAGGAGATGCAGACAACGTGTCAGAGTGTTTTGTTATTCCATAATCTAGAGTTACATATGGGCATATGGCCTTACACATAGCTTATGTCGTATCCAATAAATTGTGTGACATGCAGTGAGTGTAAATATCTGTGTTACCTTGCTGTTGACAGGCAATAACACTTATATATAGTCAAGTTGGCATTTATGTGTGTTCCCAGTGTTTCTCTGTTTGTGTGTATTTGACATCCTGACTTGTAAATACGATATCTAAGAACAACCAGGCTACCTGTCCAAGTTGACATGTATGGCATCTGACTGAAAGACCTGTCGGTCTTTGCCGACAGATAAATGTCATTTAGAGTCACCTAGTTTGTGATAAGGTCCTGTAGCATGTGGAAATCCCAAAGTTGTAATAGAAACTCCAGAACACTGATTGAACTCACTTAGAGTCCAATTTGGGCCACCAAGGATCAAAACATGAAAGCTGTGCAATTCTTGTGATCTGACATCACCAGTCAAGAGATTTTTTTAACCTGTCACAAGTTTTATTTACGATTCCCTAAAATTGGTTCGCCCTCTGGATTTGACTTTGTGGAAATCTGTCACTCAGGGTCATAATAGGTCTCACTCTTTAAAACCTTCTAAACATACTGTAGTATCATGTGTCAATTAGTGATAAAGAGGATTACAGTTTTTATCAGAGCTTTTCATCTGGTAGGTGACTTTCCACCAGTAGAATAAAAAGTATCCCAGTAATTTGCTGGAGAAGGTCAAAGGTCATGTAGGGCAGCAAAGGAGAAAGGATAAATCTGTCAAAAGTGCTTGCTGACTCCTTGGGGATTGTTGAATTTTCTCAAGAGAGATAAGACTTGGGTTCAATCAGTGCTCCTTCTGGACCGAAGGGTTAAAGATATCTCTGGCATTTAATTAGCCTTGGTTTCATCCAGACAGCAGCAGAGAACATAGTGTGCAGGAGGAAATAACTTAGTCAAAAGCCATTCAACATGTCATAGCTGTGTGAATGAATTGTTCTCCCAAAGAGCTGTGAAACCTTTTTAGATGTCTGTGCTGTATGTGTGCTCACAGTAGTTGTTCAGTCCTGAGGGGGCTGTTAATTCACCGGTTAAGATGCCGAATGAACATCATGGAGTTCTTTCACTGCGGCTCTCAGTATAAACTCATGTGATGATGCTCCTGTAATACAGCTGTAAAGTCAGTGACTTGTCGGAACTATGAAGAGAGTGACATGTCGAAACTATGAAGTGAGTGACACATGGAAACAATGAAGTGAGTGACTTGTCGAAACTATGGAGTGAGTGACATGTCGAAACTGTGAAGTGAGTAACATATCAAAACTGTGAAGTGAGTGACATATCAAAACTGTGGTGAGTGACATGTCAAAACTGTGAAGTGAGTAACATGTCAAAATTATGTAAAAAATGATACTAATATGAAGTAAAATGTTGAAAACATATAGAAGAATTTAAATTGTTACACTGTTTGTGAATGAAGATGATGATAAGTTATAGGTTATGATATACTTCAGACATCTGCCACAAGCTTTTGAAACAGTAGGTTTAATATAGCATGATGTTGTGGATGTGGTTTGGTAAAATACACTCAACGCTTAAATTTTGCTATTTTGATGTTGATTATTCTTCATAATTACTTTTCCTTGGGTCCTTCGGTAGCTTTCAAAGCCGGTGAACGTGTAAAGTGAATAATATCGCTTTTAATATTTTCAACTGCTTTGTCTCTTTCAAGCGACTGTTCCGTATCGCGTCGTTACAGGTAATGTTTAATCTCAGCAGGCTGCGATTCCTGTTGCCTCTGCTCAGACTAATGAGTGTGTCTTTTTCATCCCTGACTTCTTCCTATTCATCTTGCATCTAAGCTCTTTCTTTGTGATGGACTCGTTGTTCAGTAATACACGTACTGTACAATGTTTAGGGTGGGACCATGTTGTCCACCCTGGTAATCCTACCTGATCCTGGAATGTGTCATAAATACCCTGGGCTGCCCCCCCCCCCCCTCCTCCTGTCCAACAGATCTCAGAAAGAAAGGAGTAATGATGTGACAAACCATACTAACAGAGAGAACAAGTTAAGACTAATATATGTTCAGTTAGAATTGTCATGTGCCTTTACTTTTCCAGTTTTCAACTAAAAAAGACTCTTTGGTATTAACTGTCTTTTCTACCTTGATTGCTGTTGAAACTTTTTGTCTTTTTCTGTTCGTGATTGACACTAAACCCTTGATACAATACAAAAAAAAACAAGCAAGTATGTGATGTGATTAGATAAATGTTGTAGGATCGTTCAGTGTTTGTAGGTAGATTTGTGTGTAGGTTCCCTTTACTTGAATTCCATTTCACCGGGATATCCAAGAGACGGAATAGTCATTTTCGTCTCTCAGTATTTCCTGTCACGTCAGCATAAACAAAAGACTGTAGGATGGATGACGCTTCGATCAAATCAGCAGTATCAAGGTGAAAGTCATATTAAAATGCTTCATTGAGGCTCCAAGAAAAGATCCATTGTTCTGTACTAAGCCGAGAATGTGAGGAGAGGCGGGTAACATGGTGAACATTTCATGTGCATGCAGATGAGGATGGGATGTATAATTAGCCTGCATGAAGGTAAATTATCTGGTGATTGATATATTGCATCATGATTGAGAAAATCAGAGCTTATCCCTCTATTTGTTCAGATCTGCTCGCTCTGACGATCCACCGGTGATGTCACTGCTTGCAACGTTTGCATTATCCACCAGTGTTTTCACATATCAAGAGATCACTATTATATCTGCCGGTGATATCACTGCTAGAAACTTTGTTCCATCTACCAGTGGTGTCACAACTCGATGAATTTGCGTTATCTACGGATGTCGTCTCAGCTCGATGCTTTTTGTATAATCTACTTGCGGCATCACACCTCGATGAAATCGTGTTATCTACCAATGACCCGTCAGCTTGCTGATGCATCCTTATCATCCGCCAGTGATGTCACAGCTTGATACTTATTATCTTCTGGTATTGCCACAGCTGGATAAATTTGTATCATCCACTGATGATGTCACTGCTGGCTACACTTTTTTTTATTTATCATCTACCGGTTGTGTCACTGCTCCATGCAATTGTATTATCAACTGGTGATGCCCTGGCCCGATGCTTTTGTATCATGTGATGCCACGGCAGGACAATCGATACTTTTGTATTAACTATCGATGATGTCGCAGCTCCATGCTTTGGTTCGATTTCGAAAGCAGTGTCATAGCATTGTAATATTACAATTACCAGAAAGAGGATCACCAGAAGGAATGTGTATTGTGGCTTCTTGGTCTTTTATTTGAATTTCCCAGAAGTCTGCCAGGATGCATGCAAACACTTTAAGTCTCATAGACTCTAAACACATCACGGTTCTTTTTTCTCTTACTCACAAAACCCAAGAGCAAACACCTAAAGTCAACTAGAAATACCTTAGAGAGTACTTTGTTCAATCAGAACAAAGATAAGTTTAAGATACCTGGTATGTGTAGCCTTAGTTGCTGTTAGCTTTGAAGCAGAGGTTGATGGTATCCTCACGTTCTTCATTGTAATACCAACCATCAATGTAAACTTGCATTTTTGTTGTTCTGACTATCTGCCTCTGGTTCATAAGCAAGCACATTGGAATCTTTATCCAAGAAGTTGAAATATTCTTATGCTGTCCTCATCCTTTACTCGCCATGCATTTCTTCGTGAGTCGTCAAATTTCACTAACACGTCTTCATCTTCTTCTTCTTTGACCGTGTCAGAGATGGGTGCAAACGATGAGGACCAAATTCACGAGATTTACATCATCGACAGCAACATGGTTTATCGGCTGGAAGGGTCTTCCTTAGAGCCATATGAGGAATACTGGGCGACCATCCTCAAGCACGAGATGCTGAAAACCGATGAGGTATTGAAGATGGTATCAGTTAACATTGAAATGTACATCACTAAATTTAAGTAGGATGAAAAATTGTAGCAGTTCATGAAGAGAGGTAGTTTGTCGTGAAGCACTTGCACGGTTCGCATAAAGTTAATAGCTTTTAGTGATATGCTGGACAGTTCACGTATGGAGTGCTTGTAGGGATTTCCACATAGTTCACTTAACAGATAACATGGCAGAGACTTGGAAATACTACCAGCCCCTTGAACAGCAATGAGATTCTACACACTTAATACAATACCAAGAAGGATTTGTTGTTACACTCCACCCGCTCACACTCATCAAAGTGAATTAAAAAATAAAAGAATTATAAAATTATCAAAGAAAACATAGAACAGTCGAAAGCCATGCTTTTGCAACGTCACTGTTAACCCAACACACCCTATCTGACAATCTTGTCTGTTCATTAATTTGTGGTGCAATTGATCAGCATTCCATCAGGAATTAGAAAAGTCTTTCATATGAAAGTTTGGGATCAACACCATTTGATCAACACCATCAACACCAATACAACACCATTTGATTTTCGTAAATACTTAGCAGTTTAACTGTTTTTTAAGGACTTGTTGGCATGCCCAACCTGAGGATGTTGCATGACCCTCTTTGCACAGTATTGCTGTTTTTGTAGCTGTGTGGTAAAATGCCTTTGTAGTATCACTTTTTCTGCTAAACAGGGTGTTTGCAATAGTGCGCAGTGGGTGAGACATGACTCGTCCTCTGCAATAATTTATAAAACTTGTACTTTCAAACCTTTCTGTCTTCCAGATATTGGTCTTCGACTTTGGGAGCGAGCTTTACATTTGGCAGGGAAAGAAATCCACTCCCAAGCAGCGAAAGAAGGCCATCCAGCTAGCTCACTTGATCTTCGACAGAGGCTACGATTATTCCAAGTATGATCTTAACCCGATCTATCCTCAGAAGACGGAAGGTGTGCCAAAGAAGGCTGATAAGAGACCTGATTGGGTCCTGTTTGCCAAGGTGAAGAAGCCAAGTAAATCACAAATATCAATGAAGAAAGTAGCATATACTTAAGAGTCATACACTCGGTTTTAGTCAAGCTGGCCAACATGTATCCAGATTGCTACCCAGTTAAATGCCTTTTCTCATATTATGGCTGTTAGGCTACCAAACAGTAATGCAAGTTATATCACAAAGTCATTGAAAATTGAAACTTTTCTTCCATCTGATTGTAATTATGAGACATCTTTTCAGATTTGTGAACAGTTTATGAAAACTGAACTTCCTACCAAAGAGAACATTTCCACAAAAGTCTCACTCCAGGGGTTACAGGCTCTGTTACACATTTGCTGATAATTGGCCATCTGTCTAAATTGTAATACAGGGGGTACATACAGCAAAATGAAAAGAAGCAAAGGCACATGGTACAGTGCAATTTAAATGAAACAATTCATTAACAATTTTTTTTCCCCCCATTCATCTTTACAGACAAGTGAGCACATGGAGACGATATTATTCCAGAGCAAGTTCAGTGACTGGCCAAACGAATCTCGAATCATCAAAGTAAAATCTAAGGAAAAAGAACCGAAGGTATGATGCTACGTCATTCATTGAAATAGGTCATTCTAGATTCTATTTTACTTTTGTGTTGATTTCATTTAACCTCCGGCTGCCTAATGTATATAGTTGCTTACAGAGGGATGAAGAATGACTTTCTGGTGAAACACAATGCTTGGTAAGAATAATGGAAGTTAACAGAGATAAAGAAAACTATCTGATATCAATGTATGTTTCTTTTTAACTATCCTGGACTTCTATTAGTGTTTTGTGAATTTCAGATTTCAATGCTGTAATATAAATTTATTCAAACTTTTTACCCTGCGTTTGTTGCACGACCTGCAGTTTAAGGTATGTCTCGCGAAACGCGGGATTTGTCATCTTAGTCCAAAGAGGTGAAAATATGTAGGCTTGATTGGATGGACAAGGCCATTTATCAAGTTATGAAATGCCAAAATAAAGTTTAAAAGAGATTCTTACTTTAATTTTTGTATTTTAGGAAGTCTTGCCTGAGATTGTTCCATTCGATGCTAAGTTGATGGTACAACCAACAAAGGAAAGAACAAATGTAATACTAGAAGGTACTAACGTAGGAAGGGGTACAGGTGAGTTCATCGCAAAGATATTCTTTGCTTCTTTTTTTTAATCTATTTTGTTTCTCACCCCAACTCCATTTGACCCTCACTCTCATCTCATTCAGTACTATTACAATTTTCATTGAATGATGGTCACAGTTATTGTTAATAGTTTAAAATTTTGCTGTGCTGCTCTTTTTCATTTAAAGGTCACATATGACATGCTACCCTTCAGTTTTATTCCTACCTGTAATAACATTGTTTATAATTTAAGAAATATGTACCAGGGCTCATGTTAAGTTATTAGTAACTAATTTTGCTGACAGTGCTATTGAAATTTTTCATCTCTTTATCATCTTTTATCAAACTCAGCCTCAATCGTTTATTAATTTGGAGATGGAATCATCAATTGTTTTCTGCATTGAATGTCGAAGATTTAATATATCCTGATTATCAAAAGGCAGACTGAAAGTCATAGTTGACATTCCTCGATGGGGATGCATGACTTGCCAAAAGCAGGCCTGTGATGTTAGCGCATAAGAAACCATTCAAAATTTGCTCAAAAAGAAATTTTAATATCACTTATCTATATGTTTCTTTGTAAATACTTACCCTGAACTAGTTGTTTCTGAAAGCAAAACCTGCTTAAAAAAAAGGGTAGAAAGCGGAAAGAAATGAAGACTTTACCTAGGTTCAGCGTATAGTCCTTCTTTCCAAATACTGTAAGCCATGAACATATTGGTTGATGATTTATGAGTAGATTCTGATTGGACATGTAACCTAGGTTAATTGACAAAAGAAAAACAACAAAGGTTTCGAAGTTTTCTCAACTCATATGGTAAAATTGAAAGTGTGTTTCTTAAGACACTTCAGATGCATCATGGTTGGAATTTAAAGGGAAATAGGGCATTCGTTTTAGAGAGAACATCCGTGTCTTTGAAACCAATGTTTGTGACGTAGAATGATAGATTATCCAAAATAAGGAAGGACTGTAGCCTTCTTTTCAAGAAATAAGCTCCTCACAGACCGAAATTCAATTACTTGTTGCTCAACACTAATTTGTTCACCCAAACTTTTCAAAATTCAAATGATGCATCTTCCGTTACTCATCACATGCTTAATCTTTTGAGAAGATGAAGCTTTGGTAGATGTTTGTCGATGACACTGAATGGTTTAACAATGATTAAAGCTACTTTCTTTGCATGTCATGTCGGTGTACTCTTAACGCCCTATTTCCCTTTAAGCTGTCAGGTCTATGCACATCTGTCATTCGAGACGGATCGACGCTGAGCAGAGTGATTACGTAACGTCCCTCTGCCATTGAACTACCTATCCTCTTTTTAAACCAAAATCAAAGTACTACCCCCAAGCTGTCAAAGTTGCTCAAGACTTTCTGTGGTCCAGATATCATTGCTCCAAGTATTGCCATTCAGTCATATGCTTAATATTTTGAACATTTGGGTAATTACACATGTATGTTCCTTTTGTCATGATGTATCCCTTACTAACTGCATGATAAAGTTATTTGTAAAATTTAATGACATCTTTTCTTCTTCTCTCTGCATGGTGTGTTCATACCCTTCCATCTTTCCATAAATTCCCCCAACGTCACCTTTTTTTGCTGATGCTATTTTGGCCAGGTCTGGATGTCTTGCCGTGCAATAACAAGTATAATACAGGTAAATAAGCTCATTGTATTGTACAACTGTTAAAATATCCTGACTTAACTCTGGAAATTTTGAGCTGTGCTCCCTTACCCCCACTTGAGCCTTCTGCATGTTCTTGTATATGACTTGACGGTTCTTAATCTTTAATGAAAATCATAGTCCCTCTGTATTTGGTTTCCACACCATCAAATCTACTTGTGATTGTGATAAATAATTAGAATATTACACCAGCATCATTCAACGTAACAAAAAAGAAAACAAAGTACACATATTCCTAGCTTTATTAATATTGCAGTGTTTACACACTTCAAGCTTGTTAAGACAACGAGAAATTGCGTTGCAAATTAGTTACATTTTTGCAGAACGTATTGACATTTGTAAAAGTATGGCTAGCTTTATCCTTAATGAAGTTAAGCTGCTTCTTCTCAAAGTTTTTTATTGGATGTACAGCTTAGGATAGTCTTGAGCCCAATGTGGCATTATCACAGTGTATAAATTAACATACACTGCTTTGTCATGGCTTTCGTCATTTACATGCTGTTTGGTCAATGAGCATGCAAGGAATTTGTTATGTTACTCTGAGATACAGCTGATTCAGAATGAAAGTTAGAGTTACTTGTTTTTGTTTTTTCCTAACAGAAACATACCCTGAACCTTGCACAAATCTTTGATCTTTAGTTTTGTAGGGATAGGGAAGCAAATGATTAAAGTTTGGCAGTGACAATGAAAAGAAAAAGGTTTTTCTTTTTAGACAGAATTTTGGTCCTTCTTGAAACATTTATCTGATCTCAGAATTATTGATGATTTTGTCACCAGTAACCATTGTTTTCTGGTAAATATTATATCACAACTGCCTTTGAATTTTGCCATGTTATTCTGTCAAGGAATGCTTAACTTTTAATGTAATTTTTTGAATTTTTGAACAGAGTACTTTGATAAGGTTGAGCGGCGGGGTAATAAGATCACTACACTCTCCGTAATGGTGTGGCATGTCCTCGAGTACACACACAGCATCGTTCCGAAGGAATGCTTCGGTCAGCTGCACGAAGGGGACACATACGTAGTACGATGGCAGTACAGGATAGAAGCAGCAGGTTAGTATTATTACTACATTGCTCTCTCATTACTGTTGCTGTGGGACTCAACATTTAGTTTGCAATAAATTACAATAAAAGTATGTAGGCCAGCATACAGGAGAGCTTGAGTTCGGAGAAGACTTAAGCTGAAAGTGAAAGAGTTTTATAGCCATCATGTACCATGACAAAACAAACACTGTTCACTTGACGTGAGGTTAGGAATGTAGATCTAACATTTTCATGGCAACTGTTGGAGGGAGTGCCAAACTATAATCATTTTGCCACTATAACACGCATGCACCATAAAAAGAAACCCCTTTTCAGTAGGTACTGCAAACATTAGAGTAATCGATCTTTTTTTTTTCCATAATGGAAGGTGATGTTCTCCCTGTTGTCCAAATGCAAGCCCATTGAGTCCTATCACAGAGCAGACAAAGTATGCAAGAGATGTGTTGCAAATTTGTGGGTGAAGATAAAGTTTCATCATAACTTACAAAGTCACTTGTGTGTGTGACATAAATTAGTTCAAAACATGGGTTACTTTTGAAACTTCTGAGTTTGTCATTGAGAGCATGTCACCATTAGCATCAACATATTTAGCACAGCTTCATCGATTAAACACTAGTGACATAAAGGGTGTGAACTTTCAGGCAGATGTTTTGGGCACACGCATTTTCGTGTATTTGATTCTTCTCAAGGTCAACTATTTCCATAGCAACCAAGCACTTCAGTCAGTTCCGTAGCTAACATTTCATATATTTCAAAAGACCTTTTCTAAGGAATCTTTCATAATGTAACTCTGATAAACATTTGAGAAATGAGCGGAGAACATTTTCCTGTAGTATCCATGTCCTGTAGATAAGAAGCGGAAGGACAGTCTTATTTTTTGATCATTTCACCGCCATTCATTCCGTGAAATTACAGCAACTACACAAAAACACATTTTTCAGTGGTATTACTTTGTTCATATTTCATCAAAGTAAGAAAATTAGTGTCATTATCCAGAGGCTGTTCTCTTTCTTAGAGACGAAGAACAAACTCATTGACTTGGTTCACCATGTTTTTTTTTCTCTTTCATGGTATTTTCTTTGTAGGTGCCAGATCATTGAAAGGTCATGCTTCGAAGTGGGGTCAGGGTGGAGGAAGGGAGCGTTGTGCTTACTTCTTCTGGCAGGGTAGCAATAGTACTATCAACGAGAAAGGAGCGTCCGCTCTGATGACCGTCGAGCTGGACAGAGAAAGGGGTCCCCAGAGGCAGGTGGTCCAAGGAAAGGAACCGGCTGTCTTCTTGCATCTTTTTCAAGGAAGAATGATGGTGCACATAGGGAAGAGGGAAGAGGAAGAGACGAATAGCCAAGGTAAAATCATCACTTGGAGGAAACTAAAATAGAATAAATGGAGTGGTAAATATTGAAACTTAATGGAAAGAGGGAAAATGAAGGCAAAGATGAGGTAGATCCTGGGTACGTGATGGGATAAATGGGGGGGGGTTGGTTATCATTGTACAGTGAAGTTTGTGTCAGTGACCAATAACATGGAACTAGGTTGATAGTAGAAGTAAATGAGTTGATAGTAGGAAAAAACAAGTTGATACTAGGAAAAAATTAGGTCGATAGCATCGGTGAACGAGTTGATAGTAGCAGAAAAGAAGTTGATAGTGGAAGTAAATCTGTTGATAGCAGGAACAAACAAGCTGTTAGAGTGAACAAGTTGATATTAGGGGTGAAAAAATTGATAATAGGAGAAAACAAATCGACAGCAAGAGTAAATAAGGTGACATTTGAGGTGAACAAGTTGATAGTATTAATAAACAATACTAGGAGAAAATAAATTGACAGTAGGTAGTTGATAGTAGGACAAACAAGTTGATGTTAGGAGTAACCAAGTTGACAGTAATTAAATTGGTAGTACCCGTAATGAGTTGGTCTCTGGAATGAAGAATTCGATAGTAAGAAAGAACAGTTTAATATTAGAAGTGAGAATAGCGATTGGTGTAAACAGGTTGGTAGGAGGAAAATGGTGTCTTTTAGTTATGCAAGAAGACGTACTCCCGCAAAGGTTGTGATTCCTTTGCCGAAGTGTTAGTCAATTTTGAACTAGCCTGTTACATGTTGAACTCATCTTGTAGTATTCATGCTCCCATCATCAGGTTCTTATAGGTTGTACTACATT
Organism: Stichopus chloronotus; assembly: GCA_021234535.1. NCBI lineage: Eukaryota > Metazoa > Echinodermata > Holothuroidea > Aspidochirotida > Stichopodidae > Stichopus > Stichopus chloronotus. Next base: position 10,410,878 of record CM037848.1, read on the forward strand.
AAGGGCGAAATTGAAACGGAGGCCTGTTTGATCGAGGTTCCGTGTAAGATGAAGATGCTGAGATCCCGGACCTCCTTCGTCCTGTTGAACCTGGAGGACGTCGACAAGAACAAAGCTTCCATCCATATTTGGCACGGCGTCAAATCATCGGAGGTGACGAGGAAAGTGGTCAAGTTCGCTGCTGAGAAACTGAAGGAATTGTGAGTATTAGTGGAAATTACATCACCCATAAGCCTTTGCTGGTTACCTATCATCTGTTTGACTAAAAGTCATCTGCGACGGATTCTGTGAGCATCGACTGAGGTTACAGATTGATAAAAATGTTGAAGTTTAAGTGCAGAATAAAGGTCTCAGCTCAAGTTTAATAGCTTGGTTGATTCTTGTCATACTTTTTTGTTTGTTCGTGTGATACTCCCCACTTGAAGAGACATGTTGCGACGTAAAGAATAAGGACATGCCAAGTTACAAACAGTGGTAGGTCAAAGAAACACCATTCGATCTTGAACTTATTTGCAAAGTAGATGGTGCACCTATCTTTATAAGATAAGATCTCCATAAGATTGAATTCACTCAACTCTTACCTGGTGTCATGCAACTATTGTACACTTATCTACCGAGCACCAAGCCCTATTTCATACTTCTAAAACTGCACGTGACTTTACCCCCCCTCCCATCTTCAAAACCTCAGGAGTGTAAGATGAGCCATTTTCAAGCTGCTTATGTGTCACAAAAGTTGTCACAAAAAGTGAACTCTGTCTTACTGTTGTGGTGTGACTTAACTTTACAAGCCCTCCCCATACACCATGTTATGGAAGAAAACAGTAAAGTTTGTAAGGTTGTACCAACATTTTCATTTGGAAAGGAAGCGAAAGCAGGTAAATATGAGAGTTGTACAAGAAGTACATCACAAATTATTGCAAAATTAAGTGTTTCAAATTAAGCGAATATCTTTCGATATTTTTGATCTCAACAATGGAACAAGCTATGAAGGTGGGAGTTTGATGAATGGAATTTATCCTACCTCCAAAATTTATTGTCGCATAACTCTGGACTGTAGGTACACTTTAAAGCTTTCTTCGGTCTTCTAGAGCTTCGTATTTGTAATGTTTTACCTGCATTTGTTTACCAACTGCTGCTTGTGTTACGTGTTTCAAAAGCTTTAAGCCTAAGTCATTATTCCTCTTCAGCTTTTTTGTCTGAGAATGGTGGCGTCTCTTGAGGTTTTGCGATGATTATTTTGGGTTGTTTCGATTAAAGATGTTACTCATTGATATCAAATTCTGTTTTCAGTGTTCCAATGGAAGCTGGCTTAAGGTTAGATTGCCAAGCAACAATCGAAGAAATGGAAGAAGGGAAGGAGACAGAATTTTTTTTCAAAGCTGTCGGAAATGACCGTACCTCATACGATAGTGCAATAGGTGGTGAGTTATGCAGCATGCATAGACACTAAATGGAAAGATCTGATATCACAGCATAAGAGACATTGTACTGTTCTTGTCTCTCTGAAAACGGTCAGATGTCAACATGTGTCTGTGCCTTAAGGGAAAGATTGCATTTAAACTGCACCAGCATGGCATACAAAGAAAATAGCTTTCATCTTTGTGAAACCATTCAGTCCCACCATTAGATATCAATAATTAGTTTCACTTCCTCAAGATATTATGCATAAGACAAGTTACAAGAGATGCATCATTTGAACTTCTGAAAGTTTGGGTGAATGAATTATTGATCAGCAACAATTTGATTGAATTTCTGTCAGTGAGAAAGTTATTTCGAATAATCTGACACTCTGTGTCCACAAACATCGGTTTTAAAAGTTGGCATTTTTACATAAAACAAAAAATTTACCTTTAAAAAGTTTTGAGGGTTTTGAGCCTCTGAATTTCCTTTTGTGCCAAAAGTTAGATCGTACTGTTCATTTATCTTATTAGAAATGGTTGAATTTCTCCATAAAGCTCTCCTGCTATAAATCGTCTTAATTGAAGACAACCTGTACTTTAACTGTGCTGGTACTGAGTTTGGTCACCAAATCTTGTTGATACAACTGGTTGGTACATGTGCACCTCAGAAAGGTTACCCATTGCCACATATATTACATTGTGATAAGGGGGATCTGGGAGTAAAAATGTTTTTAAATATTCACTGATTCCTGCCTAGGTAGGTTGTGTGAAGTGTAGTTCTGCTTGGCATATTTTTGTATATTTACTTTACCTTACCTGATGGTCTTCGGTCATTCCTATCACCTCACAATGATACTGTCCTACTCAGGTAACAAACAATAGCATGGTTGTTTAGACATCAGTTGTCTTGGTTATCCCGAGTTGTATTTCGTATCATGGTAGGGGATATTAGTTGTCATGAAGATACTCACAATTTGAAATTAAGAAGGGAAGGAGACTTCTGACTATTTTAGCAAGAATCTTCATTGCCATTTGTCCAATACTTTATAATCTTCAGAAGATACTTTCACAACAGTTTTCTGTATTTTCATATTCCGTTCTTCCTTTCTACAGATACACTTAACTACAACTACACTCTGAGGGTTTTCCATTTGACAAGTTCATCTGGAGTGTTCGTCGCTAACGAAATCTTGAATGCTTCTAGAACGGAGGAAGATGTAACTCCTTATCCGTGCTTGCAGTCGGATCTATACATCTCACAACAGCCAGGTGAGTCACATTTTCACGTCAGCAGAAATATCCAAAGGTATTCATTCGATTTGAATCTTACTGGAGGGTGTCCGGTCTCATCGCCATGGCGACAGTCGCTCAGGGAAAAGAGCAAATGAAACATGTGTAAATGTACAGATATGTTATGAAAAAATGTAAAGTAAATATTCCAAGTTGCAGTTTGTGTGTGTAAGGGACCTTAAGACTTTGATAGTGTGATTGAGCTAAAACGTGTGAAATCTTTTTTTTTTGTTTGAAGGATCGATGATCTATTTTAAACATGTTAAGATCAACTGTAATGTTATGTTACTTGCATGTTAGTATTTATGATTATTGCCCTCCGCTTGTCGTATCTCACTTGTTCTCTCATCGCTGAATCGACTGACGACATTTTTTGACAAGCCACATCTCATCTGAGTTTTCCAAAACATCCGCTCCCAGGCTGAGGTGGGCACCGTCTTTATTTGTGCATGTTGTTAACGTAAAGCCATCTCTTCCCCTGCAGCCCTTTTCATCATTGACAACCACTTTGAAGTTTATTTGTGGCAAGGCTGGTGGCCGGAAGAAAAACAGTCAGAGGACACTCCCAAAACGACTGGCTCGGCTGAAATGAAGTTTAATAATGAGAGAAAGTGTGCAATGGAGACTGTCCTTGCTTATTGTAAAGGTAATGCATCATATTTTTATTTTATGACTTGCTTAGCAGGACAAGTCCTCTCCTCCCAGCCCTTGGAGATGTTGCTTAAGACTGGGGATAGAGTCTTGTCTGTCAAATAGGGACATTAGATGGCAACCCTGGTAGCAAAGTTGTGTTTGCATTTGTTTCATCCTTTTGCACTGTTTTGTTCACCCCCTGCCTAGTTACCCTCAGAGCAATTGTCAAAAAGATGCGGTGAATCTACCCCGTGTCCATCCACGGTCAAGCGAGCTTAACTAAACTAACTATATCAACTGTTTACTCCTCACAGAGAAAAATGAGAAGAAACCGCCGGAGGCCTTCCTGATCCACGCCGGACTGGAACCACAAATGTTCGTCAATTTGTTTCCAACTTGGACGATGAGAGAGGATGTTGCACACATTAATAAAAAGGTATCAATCCACATGTGATCATGAAAAGGGTATCCAAACAACTTGATTTGGGTCGATGATGTCAAAAAGTTGCGAATTCCTCCGAGTTAAATTTGAAGGGAAAAACGGGCATTTGCAATCTACCAACACGGTAACAAAGAAAATTTGCTTTGGTCGTCACTCATCAACAAACATCAGCAGTAGCTTCATCTCCTCAAAACATCACCCACAAGATGATTTGCAGAACCGTGCATCATTTGAATTTTGTTTTTTTAAATTTTTGGTGAAAAAATTATTCTCGAGCAACAAAAAAGTGAATTTCCATCTGTGAGGAAGTTACTTCTTGAATAGAAGGCTCCTGTTCTTCCTTATTCCGAAGAATCTATCGTTTTGTGTCCACAAGTACTGGCTTTAGATTACAATTTTTTTACTTTATGGAAAACAAACACCTTATTTCCCTCGAGAGAACATGTTGTTTCCATGGGTCAAAGGTCATCTGAGGTGTTTCAATCTGGGCCTCATCATGAATGTTTGTTGTGTCTGTGTACCCTGTGTTTCTGCTCAATCTCTTCACATGAATCATATCTCCAAAGTTAACAGAGGCCCCCTATAAAATATTCAGTTATTATAACAGTGTTTTAAAAGAATATTCCAGACCATTCCAAACTACATGTCACAAACAGAGAATGTTGTGTGATGACCGTAACAGGCATTTTCCTGTAACAGTAACAACCACTTTGTCCGCTAAGATATTGAAATAGTGTATGCATTTACGATGAACAATGTTCGGGGCAGGCTTTCGAATAATTCACAATTATGACATGATGATGTAAAAGTCACATGATAGTTTCCCAACCCCCCCCTGTCTGTGTGACTTCTGTGTCATAGGCTTTGTCGGCCAATTCAAAAATGTTTGCTGTTTCAAACAGTCTGTATCTCTAGACGAGACTGACTCAGAGCAGAATGAAAGTTGTTGACATGTAGTTTCATATTATTATAGACCTTACCAGTATTTTGAAAGTTAACTGGCCTATTCTCTTAAGATCAATAATTAAACACATGCTCCAATTTAACGAGAGTTCTGGCAATAGAAAATAGAATGTTGGAAAATAAAACGTAAGAACATAAAAGGTAAGAAAATAAAACGTAAGAAGACAACTAATCGATGTAAACATAAAAACAGAATAAAATGATGTAAATTATAATGACCCTTTGAAATCTACGTAGTCGATAAAAAGTACAAAGAATATGCCGTCAGTATGTGAATGTAATCTTTCGTCATTTGTCTTTGTGATACAGGCTGGAAGGCGAAGCGATCGTGCCATCCGTGTTAAAGATGTGCTACAGCAGCTGAAGAGGACCCGCTATACGTTAGCCGAACTTCGTGAGAAACCAGAAGGGGTCGACCCCTTGAAACTGGAAACATACCTTTCAGATGAAGAATTCAAGGTAAGACTCTACGCTCGTGACCGGTACCCAGAACGTCGTCAGCTTGAGGTGCTTCTCATTTGTGAATGTGGCACTGTATGTAGAAATTATGTTTCCTAAGCTTGAGGGTGAGTTCCTTTAGGAAAAACTTAACCACCAAAAATGAAAGATGAAACAAAAGTTATGTATGTGAATTTGAGGACAGTTAATAAGCTTGTAACACACTCAAAGGTGTATCCTTAGCTTCTCACTTCTCTCCAAAATACAAACGCAAAGTCCATTTGCCGAATGAAGACGCAAATGCCATCCTCATCACGAAAAAAGCCGTCACATTCACAATCACGACTGTTTCCAATTGCATTTCACCCACATTTGGAGTCTTTTTTTTGTCCCGTATGAGTGATTCTACTGGTTGCAATTTTGTTGGAAGTATGTGAGACAAGGCCTCTTCCTGCATTACATTCACTGTCAAACTGAGCCTCCAGCTTTAAGAACAGTTTCATTTTATGGCCGAAAAAAAAAGCTGGTCCATGTGACTGTGAGTAAAAATGTATTTACGAAGGATTAGATGGAGACTGATGGAGATGTGTTGTATTGAACACCGCCGTGTTGCCGTGTCATCCTGCTAAGATGAGAGATTGCGTGAATCCAGCATTTGTCTCCGGAATCACGCACTCTCCAACAGCTGAGGTCGTAACTTAGACTGTAAATACACACAATAAATTTGCAATAGAATCTTTATCAAGTGACGACTCCTTTCTTGATTTTGAAAATCCCCAATTTTTTTTTGAGAGTTATTTCCCTCCCAGGTTCCCTTCCTTAGAGAGAACACAGCCGTGTCGTATTGTGATCATTTCAGTGATGTAATTATCATGTTCAGATTTTTGTCGTCTTTTTTTCTTTTATAACATCTACTCTCCTTTTGTAACTTTCCAGCAAGTACTAAAAGTGCCAAGGGAAGAGTTTGACAAACTCCAATCGTGGAAGAAGACGGAATTGAAAAAGAATGCCGGACTTTTCTGACGATTCTGCCCAGTAAAGATTCACGTAGAATTAACCATCTTATGTAGGTAACAGACGTAGCCATTACACCTTGAGATCCAAGCTTCTTAATGACACATTTACGAGTAATTAGACACACGTAAAAGTACAGATTTTTTTTTTTCAAGTGCATTTAATGTTTTATTTCATTTTTAGTTTGCTTATAAATGGTGCTGAAAGTGCTTAATTTCTTCCAGATTATATATATTTGCCTTTGTTAATCTGTAATACTATGCATACATTAACCGTTTTGCTATCTTTAGGAGAGAGGCTTGAAAGAATGTTATAGAAAGATGGTGATTTTTGTTTTTAAGACTTTAAAAAGTGATTTTTGACTTTTGAATGAGACAATATTATTGTTTAACCAATGAAAACACACAAAAGCAGAGGATGCCGGGGAGATCGTTGCTTTGTCTTACCTCTTTGTATCCACATCAATTAAGACCTCCTGCCTCCCTTCCTTGTATCCTACCTTAATACCATAATAAGACCAAAATGGGTTTCGCACGACCATTTTTTTTCTTAGATGATTACAGCAGTGACATTACTTAATGCTGTAAATATTCATCACTCTTCCAGCCAGCAGTTTGTTCATGTATCTCAAATGTGAAGTCATTCAATTTTGAGGGGCAATAAATAAATATATCAGTGTTTCCTTAATATTTTTGGTCTATTTTGATCGCCGTTCATACCGGCAGCAATATTGGATTTTCATTTCGGTGTTCGTTAGATCAAAGGTAAATTAAGATTGGAGGTATATATGTGCAGTTGAGGTGTAAAGTTTCTACTCAGAGCAGCTTTTGACATTTCACTTCAGGAGGTGTTCGTTTTTATATATCGACGGTGTGGAACACCACAACTTGTGTGACAGAAGTGAGGAAACTATACTTGACATTGATTGTACAGTGAATTGACAAAATAAGAGAGATTAAGAAAGTATACATTGAATCAGCTATTAGTGAACAAACCTGCTCTCTTGTTATTACGTGCAATGGTGCCATCAACTCACTCGTGGTATATCGTATGCTTCCATTTTGGGACAGAATTAAGAGACGTTTCATGATGAAAGAAGAGGTCCAAATTGACAAATTGACCAATCAATCGTACAGATCACAGATGTCGTTATTTGAGCTGCTTATGTTGTTTCCATTTAACGTACGGTGACTTCACTGTAGAAGTCAGTAATGTCAGGTGTTCTTTCAAAATTCGACAATTGGAAATGAGTTGTCAAAGATTTAACTTTATTGGCAACTGTTTTGATACATGCAATTGGACTGTTGTGCAAAGTGAGATGGACTACAATTATTTGTTTTTATATTTCTTCACTGGAGCAGACTCTGTGACTGTCAGTCAGTGGTAACAAAGATGAAAGTTACAAGGGATCAAATTAAAATGTTTGGTTTTAAAACAATTTAATAGTCCAAAACGTTTTTCAGGCTAATATTCCCAACATATCCATGAATACACCCACGTTGGCCAGTGTTAAGAGGTAACCAACGAAACCACAAAAGTAGTAGCATATTCCATTTGATATTGCATGACGATGTCTGGCCCTTGCATGTTCAATTCATCCACAGTAGCTGAGCTTGCACTCATGTGCTCTTTTCATTGTGAGGGTTATGTTTCTCAGTTCCATATCCTCCCCCGTACCCCACCCCTTTCTCCTAATTAGTTATATTTTAGTCCCATAAAAAAAGAAGCATATCCAAAGTTACAAAATGGATCTTTCTTGCAGCTGCTGCTTTTCCTTTGTGGTTCTAGGTTTGGGGTTAAGGTACCTTTGAAATTATACTTGGTGCTTTATCAAAAGGAGGTGGTATTTCTTTATTATTTTAAAACTTTCGTACTTTCTGGGCGAATATTACTGCTCATGTTGCAATTGAGCCTTGTTGTAACATATTTGAATGTGTGTGTGTGTGTTTTCACATCTCTGCAACAATGTATATTTAACCTTTCATTCTACAATTAACGTATTATTTATTTATCTGAGATGGTCTTTGTAATCATGCATCGGATGTATTGCCTTTCTTTCAATTCCGTACTACATTGTTGGAGAGAATAGTGTTTTTTATTTGTTTAATGAGGTACCTGCCAAATTTATCACGATCTGTTTTTGTGTGTGTGTGTGTGTGTGTGTGTGTAAGTTACTGTAAATTTCTTCTTTTAAAATGGGCATAGACACTAGAGAGAATAAAATATCAACCTTAACTTTAATAAAATGGCTCAACCATGAAATACTAATAGACAAAAATTGTGAGATATTTTATATTTTAGTCTATGATTCAAGTTTATTACCTCGTATTTGTTTGAAAAAAATAAATTGACTTCCTTTGTGAATTATAAGTTGTGTTTGTTTGTTTGTTTTTTTTCTGGGGGGGGGGGGGGTTTCCTCCTCTTTGGATTTGAGTTCTGAAGCAGTATGTGAAAGGACTGACTGATTGGGTTGCAACTTAACAACAAATGAAGGTAGGATACTGTGTATAAAATATTATACTTCATTCAACATGCCATTTCTCCAGTTGCACAATATACGATACTGTGCACAATGTACCGATACTGCACAAATAATACACGATACACTGTGTACAATATAACATGTACTGTGTGCAATGTACCATACATTCTGTACAAAATAACATACACTGTGTACGATATAACATACTGTGTACAATTTAACATATACTGTATGCAATATAACATACACTTTGCACAACATGACTTATACTGTGTACAATATGAGATTCACTGTGTTCAACATAACATATACTGTGTACATTCTACCATATATTCTGTGCAATATAACATATACTGTGTACTATATAACATGCTGTGTACAATTTAACAGGTACGGTATGCAATATAACATTTACTATGTAGAAAATGACTTATACTGTGTACAATATGAGATTCAGCGTGTTGAACATAACATATACTGTGTACAATATACCATATACTGTGTGCAATATATACTTTGTACAATATACAATGTACAATTTTCAGTTCTCTGCACGATGTATAATGTAGCCCTACCATACTGTGTACACTATAATTGATACCCTATACAGAGCAAAATATCCTGGACAGTTAGGCTCTACTGTGTGTAAGTAATACCACACACAGTTTACAACATACGGTAGCATTCTGTGTCCAATTACACCAAAGTCCCTTAGGCCTGCTGCTCTTCACTAACATGAAATAAATCAGACCAATAAAAGAGTTGCAATACTTAGTAGAAATATGAAAGTCATAGTATTTATTTCCAAACTCTGTCTCCAGTTCATGAGTATGTCATGCAAACTATATTAATTTTGTTTACAGTATACATAACCTTTTCTAGTTTCCCTGCCATGATATTAATTACATGTAAATGCAGAAGCTCAGAACAGTGTAAGGCCATTCTCAAGCAAATTGGATCTATACCCAGGATTAACATTTCGTTGGCTGGTTGCGACTTGATTTTAGCACCCAAAGGTCTCCTTATGTCTCTAACTGTATTACCACAAAGTGCCAAGTACACATGAAAATAGTGGATTTTAGTCAGTGACTGTTTAAACAGTATTTTCAATACTAATTTGAACTGCCAATACAATGCAGACAAATTTGTATTCATGAGTGTTTTGTTACTTATATGGGTCCTCTCCCTGAGTTCTTACTTATATGGGTCCTTTCCCTGAGAATCTCTGTAATAATCCGTCCATCAGTGTTGTCACTCCTTGACAAAATCCCCCAGATTTTGTTTTCAAGTAAACCCAGGTAGGCAAATAAAACCCAGATTGCTTTATAATATAGCAGAATACAATTTTTTACCAAATTTCAAATTAAAGTTAATATGAAAATTATTTCTTTAAGGTGACAACTGTGTCATCTTTTCCATTACAATTCTGCCGGTGGCCGAGTGAGGACAAGAGACAAAATTCCCAGAGAAAAGCGCTATTTCGACATTTCGACTGAATATAGAGGGAAAAACTATAAAAGAGAGTCCACAGCCTGAAAATTCGGCATACTATCTCGAAATTTCGAAGTCGAAGTTTCGCGCTAGTGGACTCTTTACAACTTTTTTGTTTCCTGCCCTCTCTCGGCCAGCGTACTATTCAAACACACATAGCCTACACGCTAACCAGTTACGATACAGCTGAGGGAGCTGCTAGCTACCCGGATGATGACATCCCAGATTCAACAGCAATTTTGTAATATACGGCATAACATATCGTGGACAGATGACCTTTAACGATGAAGCTGATACGAGTGCACCATGTTCTGTAGTCTGCTCAGTTAACGAACTTCGCGCGCTTAGGTAGTAGTTGGAGACAAAAATAAAAACAGATTTGCCTCGGGAAAAAAAAAAAACAGATTTGATTCAGGACAAATATAATCCAGAAACCCAGATGGGCAAAAAAAAATGTACTCAGAAAGAAAGAAAGGCAGGCATAGCAACACTTATTTCCATGTGAGTGGGACATCTATACGATTTGATTTAAAGCAATGTAAAAGTATATATTTTAAACACGCATGGATAATTCTACACGCTGTAAACTAAGTGATATCCAGCATGATAGTAATGCAATGTTCAGTAGCGTTAAATGTAGTAACTTGAATGTAAATAGTGAAACTAACTACAATGAAATATATATATATATATATATATATATATATATATATATATATATATATATATATATTGTTTTATTCATCTTTATTGGTATAAATCAATTTTGAATATAGATATATGTTGGTTGTTTTCATCTTTTTTAATACAAATCATAAAATATCTTATTAATTTATAAATATATTTCTTTGTCAATGAATGTTTAAGTTGTTTTCAGAACAGCATCTGGTTCCTCTCCTACTAGACATTGCAGCAACGTTTACGAATCCAGTACGGTAGCGGCGAATCCCGTCTGAAAAAAAAAGAAAAGAAAAATGTGGAATGAAGTTGCACTTAGTGGCCTCATGCTGGTCGTATATGTCCATGTCTGTTGTAAAGAAAGCCTGCCACTGCGTTTGGCAAGTGGCGCCTCAAAGTACATTAGTAAGGGTTCTCCCTGCGGAAGACCGCCCCTTCCCTAAGGTACACATACGCACAGGCATACTGTCAGAGTGACAGACATTAAGACGTATATACTAAGTGCATTATTTAGAACATATTTGCGTTTTACTTTGTTATTTCCCTGGTAGTTTCCCAAAACACTGAATTCACCTTTGATCCAGTGTTACATGGCTAGAATCACATTGAAGTAGGACTACTGGAGTTACTCTGCCTGAGTATTCCATTCTTATCGCAAGTATGACTTGTATGTAGTCGGATTTCCCTATATTTTGGTGCCCAAAGTCAACACTTCATCAGAAGGAATTTTAGTAAAAGACGCGTACAACATAGTTGCCCTTAGGAACTGACGACATAACACAATGATTTGTAAAGTATGACATCACACAAAACGAGATACGTCACCGATGACTTACCCGGGCAAGATGGCAAACACAATGAGGAGCATCACCAGGAATACAGCTACTGGTGGCGCTACTGAAGCTGCAGCAACTTCCGAAACATGAAAGCAAGCTGTGTACACAAAAAGGAACATATTTAAAACTGAGATTATAACGGAGTGTACTCTCTCATTATTTGAATTCAGATTTCTTCTCCTTATATATATATATATATATATATATATATATATATATATATATATATATATATATATATATATATATATATATATATATATATATATATATATATATATTGCTATGTGACTACACCTAATGAATAGCTACATATATCCTAACCCAGCTAATGAATGCTCCAGAACGAATACAAGAGTTGCATAGCCGCTCAAAAACCGAGCCTATGTCTTCGTATATAGCTTTGTCTTTTCAGTAATTAAGTGCTTACTAATTATTATCGATTTATCTTATTTATTTATCCCCATATACATATTGAAGCACTTGTTAATTATATTTATAAATATATCTATATTTACAAATATATCTCAATGTTATTTTCAAGCGGAGACAAAACTTGTTTGAATACAATGTACAGTATTTCGAACGTGAATAATTGAAATAGCTGGCCTATCACATAAATGTACTGTCTCAGTCCCTTTCTGTTTGCTGGCATATTAGTTGTATTACCAATCGCCTGGCCATCTTCCTTTGTTCTTCGTCACTGTTTTCAGTCAAGGGAAAGTAGGGGAAAAGATCACCTGTCACAACATCTGAAAGAGCACCTTGCATTCATCTTCCAGATATTTGAGCATTAAAACTGTTTAGACATTTTTATTGGCTCTACAAAGTTCAGACGCCCCAAGAAAGTATATTAGTCAATCACCCTTACTTGAAATTAAACAGACCAGTGATGGGATTGGATAGGAATATTCATGTAATTATGCTAAAATGGGGTTTAAGCATTTTTTTTTTTCGAGTGGCTGTGACGTATTTCGCTGAATTTGTCTTTCACTGACAAATTTTCAATTCAGATTTCACATTTCTCGAAGTATCCTTTGAGTTGCGTAACTTAACCTAAGGTCGCTAAGTTGGATGAAAACTACCGTATGATGACCTCCACACAGGCAGTGCAATGTTTTGTGGAAACTACATCACAAATTTAGAAAATTAATTTAAATAAAAATGCCCTTGTAGTAGCCTATCCTAAGGTATAGGATAAAAATGTATTGCTATGTACTGCTAACGCTCTGAAGGAGTGTTTAAAAGCCCAGCGAAGCTGTTCAAAACCTGCAATAGTGTTGGCTTAAAAGTCTCACTCTTGCTTATTATATTATTGGTAGAGGGCAATCCAGTACAAACGATTTGCTAAATTTTCTGATTAAATATTTGTAGTTATCCGTTAGAAACGAATGAACAAGTGTATTATAACGAATCACTCTTTCATTGCACAAAAAAGTGTAGTAACCCGTCTCTATATACAGATAAGTAATTCTGAATAACGAACGAATATACTCAGGGCTTGCTTAGAATACTACATGTTGAACAATAAAAGGAAAACTTTACAACTGTACATCCGTCACAGATAATGGGGGACTGTGGGGGCTAAGGTAACATTAGTTCTGTGAAATATATGCCATACACAAAAGGAATTCTTTGAACAGTGCTCTCTAAGATACTTTAAAAAAATCCACAATTAAAAAGTGGAAAGAACAGCCTTTAGTTTTTGATGGTTGAAAACTTGTCGTAGTCAACATTGATATTTTTGTTTTGGATGAGTAGATCCTCGTTTGAATGACGAAAGTTTATTCCATGACCACTTAACTAAAACTTTACTTACTTTCCTGGAAATCTGGTACAAGTGGTTTTGGCAAAGCTGGTTGTCCTGGATACAGACCTTCTTCCGGGAAATCTGCAAGATTTTCAGGAATGTTACCACCAGCAACACCGTCAGGCAATGGCTCATAGTCATTCAAATCCGGGAGAGGTACCCAAATGATGTCTTTATCGGCACCGAACCCTGGAAACCAGGGATTGACACCAGGCCAACATGGTTGACCAGGCTTGCAAGGAACAGAAGACCTAGTCCTATCGTTAGTTTCCCCACATGGTTGCCCGGGTAAACATGCTACCTGCTCGTGTGGCCGAGGTCTTTCTATTGGTGATTTTGGAATTGGACAAACAAATTCCTCAACATTTCCTGAAAGATAAAATGAAATTGACGAACTTTATTTTTCATATTTACCCTCAAGAAATTTTCGTGGACCAGTTCTATGGAATTAAAATGTCATTATTCTTTGTAGCTTTATAACTGACATATTTGTATTTATTTCACACATATATAACTACGTAACTTCCATAAAATCAGTTTATTCTGTCCGTTAAAATGAAGTCTAATTTACATATCATCGTCTTTATGATACTTTCTGTTGTGTTTTGTCTTATTATGTTGTTATTCTCATCTCTTGTTGTAGTGAGTCTACTACACTTATTTGTTTGTGTTTCTCAACACAGCAATTAAAAATCCATGAATTTATCGAGTCTTTTGCTCGTTTGATTTGCTTTTCTCTTCTCTTCACCATTTCTGTTTCTCTTTTTTATGTTGTGTTATTATATTTTAACTTATTTTATTTCACTTTGTTTTCCCTCCGTTTATTGGATACTCTTCCGTTTTAAAGGTTAAAGTTTACACTTTCAACATTAGCATGTACCATCTTTTAATTGGTCTAACCTTTAGATGAGAGCACTATAGTGCTACTTACAATTTATTCCATAGATCTAATTTGGTAAGAGAATAAGAAAAAACAATATATTGTCTGAAAATATTAGCATTTAGATTAATAAATGTGTGGAAGCCATAACAAATATAACTTAACATTGTAACATTTTATTTAATCCATTTTATTTCATTTTAACGGCTCTTTCTTTCTTTCTTTTTTTTTACATATGCTTGTCAAACAAAATTTAGGTCAATGGTATAAACACAAAACTATAAAAGCAAACCAAGGACACAATAAAAGTTGTGATGTCATCAACAGAGTAACTTGACTGCACGACAAGACTGGGCCCAACACTTCATATGCATTTAATTCCAAAGTGTTAATTGTAAGCAAAAGTGAAGCTCACTTATAGAACTAATTGCAGTTGCCGTTGTTGGTATGTTGTAAGAAGGTCCCAATGATTGGCTAATGATTGGCTAATACGTAAGTTTTAAGCTACTGCACGTCATTGATCAGAAGGAAATTGTAATGTCATACAAAGTTTTATTTTTCTTAAATTCTTCATTTTAATGAAGTCCTGAGTTACTTTTTAATGGTATTGACTTTGACGTATCGTATACCGTTTTCATCTCTTCTAATCTAGCTTTATTCAGTGACGTGACCAGACTATTTACCGGGATTGTTGAAGAAGGGAATAAGCACCTATGATGCTATCTAAGCAGAGCGTCACCCACCATGGTGGGTCATCAACATCGGATGGCGATTAGTATACTTTTTTTGGTAAAGAAAACCTTCAGATCTCAGGAACTGGCACTATTATTGTGAGCTTAAGTTAATTTTTCTGTGCAAATTATATTGATGCATACTTCAAAAACTGTTTACGAAGATTTCGCCCTATAAAAAATTTCGTCAAAATTTTTATTTACCATCAAATTGCATGGGGGGCGGGCAGGAAGGGCAAGCATGACTAAAGGCACTTGATAAGGGAATCCCGAGAGTCCCGTTGGTTACACGTGTAGTTTTAATCAAGCAGCTTAAAGCGATCTTTCCTTGCATGTCACGATTGTCTGAAGGGCCTCTCCAGGTGTGAAACATCATTGTTTCTATAGTTGCATATGAATATAGCCAACTTCAGACTTCAAGTGTACGGGCAAAGCATAGGTTCATGAATACGGATAGAACTTCACGGATACTGAAGGTATCTGATTCCAAGGTTCTTCGACTATGAATTGGAGTACGAAGTTACAAATAGCATGCAATGGTACAAGTCAATGAGTAGAACGCCACTCAGCCGATTCACAGACAGATTACCGATTTATAGCATAAACCAGTAGTTACTGTGGTGCAACGGATGTAAATACAGTAGCTACTGTAGTCTCTTTGTGAATCAGGTGACAAGTTACATACGAACCAGGTGTTGCTGATTCAGTTTGCTAGATAACGATCTCTTTCAGTATCATTTAATCAAAGTATGAGGTGGTTATCAGAACGTCTTATGATTAATGATGTGGTTAGCCAGAAAAATGATAATTTACTCTGTCTGAAAGAGGTCCTTGGCGTTATACGTAAGCTCACTCGCTTAACGAGATTGTTTGAACAAAAAGATTTACATGAAACTTCAATAATACTAATGATTGCTAACTTTTCATTCGTAGTCAGTGATGATTTTTGGAAGATTGAAACAGTAAAAACGTCTTCGTTTCCCCGAATTTACGTAGATACATGAGGCATTCCAGGCCCGACGCAACAGTCCTACAGCGGTGAGGAGGAGGAGGAGGGTTAACAGTCTAAAAGGGCACTCGGTTAAAATCTTATTAGTGATTACTTAAATGAAAAAAATCAAGGAGGCTATTTTGTCAAAGAGGGCGCCGTCTTTAAAAATTTACCCCCAACCACACTCGACTGCGTAGACTTCACATCCCACGGTAAATCGATGAGACATTCAACTCGTATAGCACCTTGAGTATTGTGAGTACTATGCAATAACAGACAGGACGCCCTCTAACATTGGATAAAAAGTTTTACCACGATCAGTTTGGACAACAAACAAATTAATATGACCCACTCTGATTAAAGTCAAGTTACCCACTGGAGAAGAGAGGAAGAAAAACAAAAACAGACGACAAAATAAAAACGAAACATCTTGTTACCAATTAAAACCAACTCAGTGATTCTTCATGAAGTTTGTATACAGTAGTAAGAGTAATGGTAAACAGTAATTTCTCATACACAGTTTTTTGTTTACCTCCAACCGGTCATCAAGTTCAGAGCAGTAATAATTGTGTTTTCTTAATATCCTTGGGTCTATTTTCATCATATTTAGCACTAGTATCACCATGAGGTGTTATTTTTGCTTGGAATGATCTGTAATACACTAACCCTCCCTCTTCTTCTTTCTTTCTTAATTAATTCATCTAATTTTGATGCAAAATGATTTAACGCGCAGTTGAGATACAGTGTGTCGCAGTTGAGATACAGTATGTATACCCATACACTCCACGTTTACAAACTACCATGTATACAACATATCATGTATACTATGTACAATATACCCTAACGTGTACGTGACACATCATGTACAATATATTCGTTATACTGTAAATCAGGGGTGCCCAAACGTCTTTTATCAGGGGGCCACATTGCCACCTTTGAAGTCCACGGCAGGGCCGTACAGACCTTCTTCTCTTTACACTGTGTAGTAAACAACAAATATCCTCCCCAATAAACGAATGTAACCACTAAGAACGTAAATTTGCATAAATGAAGCTCATAGCTCGATCTAGTGTGCATGCAAACGTTTCTATGGCAAGGCGGATGCTAAAATAAAATGTGAAAAATCGGTACTATAGCAATATGTAAGGAGTGCAATATTTGGCGAATACGAAGTATAGTTATCACGAGCTATTTTTTATGGGAAATATCCCTTTTAATTTCACCTTTTGTTCATTTAAATTGATTCTTGATTCTCTTTCATTTTTATTGCATTCTGTTTAAAATTTGGTCAGGGGCCGCATGATGCCTCTTGACGGGCCGCACATTAGCCATCCCTGTTGTATTCAATGTACAACATTCTTTACAATTATCCATACTGTGTGCAAAATTTTATATATGAGACTATGTGTATTTTTATACTAAATTTACACAATGTACTGTAGGCCTACCTTTGTATACAACACACCAAATTATTTATGCTTCTCTGTACACACGTAAACGAATCAAACCAATAAAGATTACAATTGTTTGAAGACATATGTAAATAATAATAGTTATTTCCAAACTTTGTCCGCACACCGTATGTATGTCATACAAACATATTTTTGTCTCAACCACTGCTATTCCTCTCGTGATAATAAAGACACACAAATTCAAATATATTAGCAGTGTCTTGCATCATCGAGATGGACTTCTACGGTGAATCCCCAACCTTTCACGGTATAATGTTGACCAAATTCCAGCAACAACATCAGCTGCAGGATTCCTTAATTCGCCCTCGAATGGCAACGCCATCTGTTTTCAAGTCCACATTTGTCATGAAAACTGGCATTTATGTAAATGTTTCGGAGTATCATGTGCGACATGCATGTCAAACAGTAATTCTCCACGCTAAGTTGGACTGTTAATCAAAATCTGGAAACTTCATGTCCATGGCGCTATACCTTAGGTCACTTATATGTACGTGACAGTCCTCTCACGGAATTTGTCTTTGTTATTTATGTCCGTTTTCTTTAACTACGTGGATGTTGAATCTCTTCGCGATTAACTTTAATGAACTGTACCAAATGTATCTTTCTCACATGTGCATTATTCTACACAAAACTCCATTGATAACATCCCAATATGAAATAACGTCGTACAATACAGTGGTAAATATAGTAATACGGATACATAGTGAAGGTAGCTATATTAAACGATGGACATGATTAACTTTTAAGACATATCTCTCAGTAATTCTTGTCTGTTCACCGCGAAAACCTTTTTATTTACACAGATTTAACAATATCTGATCTATCCGAGGATATTCATCTTTCTTTATCAACAAAGGTTTTAGTCCTCCATTCAGCATCTGATTTTTCTCCTTCCCAATAACACGTCAACGTTTACGAAGCCTGGGTGGTAGCATTGGACACCGTCTGAAAACGTGTAGGAAAAGTAAAAAAAAAGAGAAGAAATGATAAAATATGTCTCCCTGCGTAAACAGCTTACTCATCAATTAACCATGTTATCTATTCATTATTTTATTTTGACTGAGAACATGGCACTAGTTTCGGGCTTTTTGCTCATTTCATGTGATACCCCTCCCTCCAAACACACACACACACATATACTATGAGGAGACGGGTGTTGGGGGAGTAATAATAACTACGCGACATTACGCATTTGACTCCGTTGGCTTTCCTCTCAGATTTCTCCCGACTAAATTCTCCTTTACAAGAGTGTCATGTGACCGATTTTCTGTTGCTGTTTTGCTTGACTTTGGTCGGATCTCACACTGACAGGTGAAAAGCACAGTCCATTTGATACAATTGTAAACTCTTCCTTTTCATTAGTTGATGAACATAAACGTACAGAAGGTCTCTCCTCGTACATACAGTACATCAATCGTTTGTGAAAGGGGTATACGGCGTATAATGAGAGATAAGGTGTTGATAACTTACCCAAGCAAGATGGCGAAGATAATGATGAGCATAACCATGAATACAGCTACCGATGGGGCTGCTGAAGCTGCAATAATGGCACTAAGTGGAAAGCAAGCTACGAGTCAAAGAAAAAGAAGATATGCACTGTTATAAATGTAAATTGTAAAATGTAAATTTACAGAAAAGAAAGAAATACAAAAGGATTACAGAAATTTTCTGGTAATTAGTCTCCAGACAATTTCTGTAACTCTTATTTGTTTCTTTGCTTTATTTTCTGCAAATTTAAAAACATTTTTTACAGTGTAATAAACTGAGACTATATCTGTATATACTGTGTTGGAAGTGTGAAAAAGATAGGTAAATGTGGGTAAGAGGACAAGGGTGCATGTGGGCCGGAATTGGCCTATTCAGAGACAGGAAAGTTGCAAATGGAAGTTTACGTTGTGCCAAAATTACAAGAATTGAGGTAATTGAGGATCAATCGTGTTCAACGAATACATTTCACAGAGAAGGTACAAAAAAGATTGGGAGAAAAGTTGGAGTAAGTTGGAACAGCTAGAAGGTGGTCACTATACGGGATGGAGAAATGTGTTACCAGAAAAGATAAAGACCAAAGTGCAGATGTAAGGAAGGAGCTGCTGGTGGAGAAACCGAGTACAAAACTGAAATTGATAAATCGGTTTGGTACAGACATGTATGTTAGAAGACGGCATGGAATCTGGGAAGGGAACCTGGGTCGAGCTCATAAGCACATAGAGAAGAAAGGGGTCGGGACAGGCCAAAAAGGAATGTTTGACAAAGTAGAAGATATAAAGCCTCTGCCATGCAAGACAATGCAGAGAATAGGGACTATTGGAGAAGGCATCGGGGAAAGAGGCCTGCAAAAGACGAAGAAAAGTAGACATGCATTTGTTAACCAGTAGATGAGTTATTAATTGTTCAAGAGTGATAAATTGTCCAAGAGTGTTATAGTAAAGGAATTTTTTTGACGAAACTCCAAGGTACATATAATAAAAAAGACACAACGCTCAGGGGGAAAGAACAGCGTCAAATTTGACTGAGACTTGTTGATATCAATCAGTTTACTCTTCTAATGTGGGGTGAAGAGATCTTCATTAATTATAAAAATTCTAATCTCGGCTCAAATATTCATCAACTAACTCATGAAATAAATCTTTTTCTTACTTGTTGATCTGGTGTAAAAACATCTCTATTAATAATAAGGGTTAAAACCTCAACTGAACATTCAACAAATGACTAACGAATTAAACCTTCGCTTACTTTCTTGAAAATCTGGTACAAGTGGTTTTGGTACAGCCGGTTGCCCTGGAAACCGAGGTGGTTCCGGTGGATCAGCAAGATTTAAAGGAATGTTACCACCAGCAACACCGTCAGGCAATGGTTCTGGAGGAGGCTTTCTCGGGATGGGTACCCAAACTTTGTCACCCGTACCCATTCCTGGTAAAAAGGGATTCATACCTGGCCAACATGGCATACCAGGTGCACAAGGCATGGCACCTGGAATACAAGGTTGCCCTGGTAAACATCCCATCTGTGCTTGTGGTCGTGGTCCTTCTATGGGTGATTGCTGAATTGGACAATCAAATTCGTTCACATTTCCTGCAAGTATATGATAGAGGAACAAAGTACTGTATGTCATTGGACACAGAAAAATTGTAATTTGATACGAATTTTCTCTGAAGTTAGTTTCTTAAGATTTTCGCAAAGATTTTGTTTTTATGAAGGTTTGAATTGCCATGTAGATATATATTACAATAATTTGTTATAGTATTGGCTTTGATGTATTATATATCTTTAAGTCTTTACTTATTTGCATGCTTGCATGCTTGTTTAATTGTAAATAATATAGCTTCAACTAACTGTGGCGTAACATGACTTCTTCAACTAGAAGGAGGAGGGACTGTGAATTGGAGTAGTTGTAGTGGGATACACGCACTCGTGATATTCGTCACCATTAATTGGCGATTACGGAACAGAAAAAAAATGTTTCGATAAGGATTACAGAGATACTGCAAGTAACTCATTTAATATTCATCGAGTACAAATTACAAGCACAACGCTGTAAGGAGTAGGAGTCGATAAGTAAATCTATAAAATTCACATAGCTACTATACCACTATATAGCATAAGCTAGCAGTTACTATGGTACAATGGATTTAAGTAAAAATTTGCAATAGTTGCTTTAGTCTGTATGAGGTGATATTCTAAATTTTATAACGAAAGTAGTAACATTGAGACATTTTTTTATTGTGTAGTTTAACGCGAGAAATTGTTTTCATTCAGTATGCATAGTGAACTTGAGGGATCATATTTGTTTTACCATTTGTAACAAAATAATACTGAAAATCCAATGTTGGCAGTGATTGCTACAGCCTTTGTGTGATCAGGGATGATTTTTGAAGATTAAAGCAACAGAAACCCGATGTTAAAGTGAGGGTTTATCCCAATCACACGGATATAAGGCATCCTATCGTCAAGTGGTACGTAATTCACCTCTCACAGCAGCTCGACAATTGTAGCTACTATGTCATAACACCGCAATGTGAAACACCGCAACTATAGAACAAAAATTACCATATTTAAAAAAAAGAGGAAAATGTGGTAGTAGTAGCAGATTAATTCAACTGCTCATAAACAAACTTGTTGTCTCATTGTTATGTGCATAGTATACCAAATCGTGTGCAAGATAACGTACTGAACAGTATACCCTACAAATTATATCCTACCATGTTGAAGAAAGACATATGGTCTTTGCAACATATAATACAATGCTCTATACACCATACATTGTGAAATAGCTCACTGACATATGGAAGCGTGTGTTTTGGGTCTAAAGAGCACAATCTGGGAACAATATACTACACCACTCTAAGTCCATTCTAACGATCTTTGTGCTCTTCATACATGCTCTTCACACATGAAAATGAATCAGACCAAAAAAAGAGTGGCAATACTTTTGAAGTAATATAAAAATCACTTTATTTATTTCCAAATTAAGTCTGTCGGCAATTCATATGTATGCCCTACAAACTGTAGTTTGTCTGCACCCTTTGTTTTTCCTCTCATGATAATAAATGTATACCAGTTTGAAGCTACAAACAGTGTAGAAGCTAGAATAACCCAACATTACACTAAAAGTGATGACCCAAATTCAGAACCAAATGCATCAAGAGCAGGACTCCGTGTAGCCTATCCATCTCTCAAGCTTAAAGTCACACATTGCCAAGTTGTTATGTTTCTTGGAAATTGGTATTTATGCCGCAAATAGTGTGACCGTTCCAACAGTATATCTCCATCCTACGCAGTGACGGGCACAACGGTGGGAGGGGGCGCCTAGTCGGGAGGAAATGACCAGTAATGGAAATTTGGGTAATCGGGGGTGAACGATTTAGTTGAGGAGTAAAAAATGAATAAATTGGTGTATCCGATATTGCATGTAAAGAAACAAAAACGAAAAATGAAACAGTAATTGCCATGAAATTCTTTCCGTTCAACTAATTTAACTGGAGCGAAACTTCTGTACAATAATAATGTTCAGAAGGAGGGTGTCCCATCAAAGAAAATACTGACAGTACAATTTCCAGGAACTTACTTGAGGGAACCTGGGAAAAGAGATTTTCTGGCGGCTGTTATCCAAAATGCCCTTATACGCTCCACAGCAACGCTTAGATGTGTTCCCATTGAATTTTTAGGCTTCCCCCAGGTTCACCATAGTAGTGCAGGCACACTGTATTTCCGTATAACACTGTACCTTTGCTTAAAGTAATCATGACTTAAGCAGGTTCCTAATTTATGTGAATCCCCCTCCCCGTAGATAATGGCCTTAACACTTTTGGGACTCTGTCAGGTGAGTTATTCAGGGAGGTTGATATTGAAACATGTGACAAAATAATAAGTTTAATTGTGTTAATTTTCCACACATAAGTTGTGAAAATGGAATACACTACACAATTCTACTCTGTAAAAAAGGCTAATCATAGACTGCAATATTTTGCATTCACTTTCACTTAATTCTAAAAATTTTCCAACCCAGATGGATACAACTCCTCTCCTAAGAACACCTCTCCAATGAAAGTCAGGGGAATAGATAATCCACAAAATCTCCACAAAAACTACTTCACCCTCCACAAATAAACCATGAGCACTCCAGTGATTCTACGTTGGACTGCCAATCGAATGCTGCGATTTAAAGTTTGGGTAACGTATTTTCCTCATTTTTTAAACTTTTTCTCTATTTTCGTTGTTATGTCTTTGTAATAACTTTATACGACATAAGTTAAGGCAATGCGACATATGCATCATTTACATATCTGCATAATTGTACACAGAACTCAATAATAACGAACATGAATAATATTCTAAGATGCATTAGCCAAAAATGGTAAAAATGGTTAACTTTGGAAACATATCCCTCAGTTGTTTTCATCATTTTTTCGCATAAGACTTTATTTAAAAAAACTAAAAAGTATCTGATCTTTTCATGAATATTCATCTTTCTTTGTCGACAAAAGTACTAGTCTTCCATTCAGCATGCGCTTCCTGTCCTTCTCGATATTATCTCAACTTTTTCGAAGTCTGGATGGTAGCATCCGAAACCTTCTGAAAAAGAGAAAAGAAAAACAAATGTTCACAAATGTTTGCTAGCGGAACAGATTGCTCTATCAGCCATATTTGTTGATTTGACAGCTCAACATTTCCTGAATTTCTTTGTTATACTTTGTATTACATGGTACTAGAGTTTTGGTAGTTGCACTTTGGCTCTCCAAATCCCCCCCCCCCCTCTGGGGTCTTTCCCTTTTGTGTAAGAGTGACAGCTCTCGATAAGTAACAAAAATGTACGTGTTCATCTCCTTTTGGTGTTCCTCGCAGTATACTCCCGACTTACTTACCAACAGGTCACATTTAATCCGACGCCACGTCAACTTCTGGGCATCGGTCGGCGTTAACAGGAGGGAGGAAAATCGGCCGATAACGCCCGCACGGTCACATTGAAAAGGTGAAAGGAAATATGCCTAAGTTCACGAACGGTTCTCGGCCTGTCTCCTACCGGTACTCGTCCGAAACTCCACCGACCTTTATCCGATGCCTCTACTGTATTTGTTAGGGCATCGAATGATTCTTGAAGACCAAACGGTGATTACGGGCAACGACAGGAAACCGATAGGCATGGATCATTTTGTGTATGTGAGATATAATTACATATAGGAACTACACTGTCCGACTCCATTCGCCTCACAGACAACTGCTTGAGAGGAAGCGAGAGGAAAATGGCACCAATTCCATCAAAGCGATGAGAAATGCGCTGGGAATTGTTGGCTCATGGTCCGATCAAATACTTTGTAACAGGTATCGTTAACAGACATCGTCACTGCTTTGCTGACAGCAGAAGAAAGGCATGAGCAAAGATAGATACAAGCCTAGAAAGAGGTGCGACTGAGTGCCTGGCTGATGAGACCTCTGAAAAGAGCTGGGTATCAGGACCAACCCTAAAGGAAAGGGAATTCGTGCTTACTTCAAACATCTTGAACAGTGGTAATAACAGTTCTCAATCATTGCAAACACAAGCAATTCCGTAAGAGACTGCCATTGCATTGTATCAGGTGTACGATATCGAAATGTAAAATTTTAGAGTGAGAGGAAAGTCGTTTTCAACGACGATGTTCTTGTTAGGTTTATTTGGACATGTGAAGACATAACCGTGATCTATTTCATGGATTAACTATCTTAAGGAACGTCCCCTAAAAAGTAAACAAAATGTAGCCTTCCCATTTTAATAGTAATGTGAAACATGAAATTATAAACGTCCACTTTGGAGGAATGTATTATAAATGTAACAAAAATGTATTAGATATATAAAATGATGAATGTATTATCGACAACTTTATGTTCTATTTTGTGAAGTATAGAAAGCGTGCATGCAGGAATGAAATGTGTCCAAGTTATAAAAGGATGGCAAAGGAAGCCTGTAACATTACCAGAAAGGAACTCACTGAAGATGGGCAGAATGCGCGTTTTGTCTTCCTTGTTCAAATTGGAGTTTATTTTCTTTCTATTTGTTACTCTTTGTAAAATTCTCTTTTTCCATTGCCTATTTCTTCCCTTTAACCATAAAGCACAGCTTTAGCGTTAGTGTTTAGAATCACAAGACAACACTGTAAAGCATTTGCGAGCAGTTGTAATCTGGCCACCTACGTGTGACATCGATTCTGTAATGTCGACGTACACTTACCGCCCTACACCGGCCGACCAATCAGCCGAAATTCCGTAGGGGAAAAAAGGTAATGAAAGTAAGCACAGGAAGATGATAGAATACAAGACCAAATATGAAGTGGATTGGCAGGGTAGAAGAAGATAAGAAGGCTGTCCATGTGAGACGAGATGAGGTAGAAAATAGGAATGGAAATTAGTTATCCTCGTATCATGCAGACGTTGATTACCCCAAAACAACACGAAAAGAACACTATTGTTAAATCGACACTCGGAGATCCATCTTTTTCCTTGATTAGATTCATCATCGTATGGTGTACATAAACGTATGCATCAAAGGAACTTGGGACTAAGCAGCACTGTATGATGGACAAAACAGGTTCAAATTTATTTCTCGAAATCATCGTAATATTCCTCAGCAGGCTGAATGCAAAGTCATGGATTCATTTTAGTATCAGAGCAGTCATTTACATATCTGGAAGATCCTGGGCTTACGACGACCTTAAATAGTGTAATTAAAAGAGAACTGCTGTTCGAGAATTTGAAAAATGGCAACACACCGTGATAAATATAAAGTAAAATTATAAGCAAATAACGAATCTGGGATCCAGATGAGCACCAGACGGGTAGGACTGGGAAAACACATGGGACCCAGTTGGACAACTCACGTGGAGTCCAGATAGGATACCTGAAACCCAGATTACCCCTATGGGACCAAACTGGTGTTCGCACCATGGAATCCATCAGGGCAATGTGTGCTAGGCCTATATATGGTCTGTACTTCTTCAAACCATGTACTACCCATTCCCAATAATCCATTTATTTATAGAAAAAAGTGTTTGTGTAGTAACAGAAGATTGCTCTCCATATTATAATTTATTGACAACTTGCTTGTTTTCGTAGAAGATTGAAAAGGGCTCAGTGGGTATATATGCAAAATTATTGTAATATAATTCATGTGGATCACAACCCATAAAGAAATTTACCAACAGCAACAATGACATTTGTATGAAATCTATACTTATATATCAAGTGCATATTACTCCCGCAATATGTACAATCAAATAAATCCCAAGACTTTCAATTACCCTATAAATAGGGATAAAGTGACAACTAAGATATGAATATTAATGATAGTTTCATACAGTGTAAAGGGTGGACATGGCAACCTACTCAACGGTTTGAGCAGAGCACAGAATTTGTGACAGTATTAAGTTAGACCATGCATGAAAAAAGTAAAATGTCTGACTGGAATCTACTTGCCTTCACTCTGCCCAGATGAAGTCCGCCTGGGTCCTATATGGGTAAAGTGGTGAAAATGTATCCCATATGGCCCACATGACAGTCATCTTGGACCCACGTGGTACATATGTGCACCATCTTGCCAAGTCACAACCCAGATGGGTAACATGTTCTACATATATGATTATGTAAATATTTAATTGGAAAATTTTGATTTGGATGAAAGGTGTCACCAGGAAAAATAAATAACGTAGATAAAGAAATGTAGATGCAATGAAAGGAGCCGTAAGTGGAAGAAACTGAGAAAAAAAACTGAAACTGAGAAAATAAAATTTGCATTGTTACGGACATGTTATATGGATATTATGTCAGGATATGAGCATAGGAAGAAGAAATAGGGGCATGCCAAAAAGAAGGTGAATGGACAATGTAAGGAATGAAAGCTGTGCATGTGAAAGATGGGATGATGCAGAGAATAGGAATCACTGGAAACGGACGGCAAATTCTGCACCGGATACCACATTCATGTGGCTGGATAGAGTCCTGGAAAAGAACAAGAAGCAGAAAAATTCATCTTTACCGTAGCAACACATATTAAAGAGGAAACACTCCGAATTGTCTCGTGTTATATAGTTTGTACAATGATTCATGCGTACATCCACATTAGATGAATCAGTCAGAGATATGGACGGTGGTAGACAACATTCTGCAAGATTTATCTCTGAAATAAAGGCACGGTTCACAGACGTAAAATGAAAAGGCAACTCCTTGGTGGGAAGAAGAGCATCGAATTTGTTGATGGTTGAAACTTGTTGATATCAAGTAGTGGACATGATGAGATCTCCCTTATTATGAAAATTCAAACCTAACAATGTTCAAAACTGACGAAATAAACCTTGGCTTACTTTCTTGTAAAAGTGGTCTTGACAAAAGCCGTTAGCCTGGAAACAGAGGTGGTTCCGGTGGAGGTGCAAGATGTAGAGGAATGCTACCACCAGCGACACCATCATGCAATGGTTCTAGAGAAGGTTTTTTTCCGGAATGGGTACCCAAATTTATTCCCCCAGAACCAGTCCCTGGTAACTAGTGATTCGCACCTGGCCAACACTGTTGACCAGGCTGACAAGGCAGGGCACCTGGCCAACAAGACTGCCCTTGTAAACATCCTACCTGTGCTTGTGACGGTGGTCCTTCTACTGATGACTGCAGAATTGGACAATTGAATTCCTTTACATTTCCTGCAAGATAAATGACATCGATATACTTTATTCGTTCTTATTGCATATGAAAATTTTCCATAGAAGATGTCAGTGGAAACTGCTTTCTTCCCAGCTCTTTAATTAATGTTACATTTGTACTTATTAGACAAATAACTGCTTATGCTAGTTCAAAAAAGTCATAGACTAATGCGGATTAACTTTCCCTCAACTAGTGCAGATTATCATCCATTTAATACTAGCAATAAGCAACCCTTGCTTCATCTTCATTCTAGATCAAAATACAACCAAAATTAAATTCTCAGTACTAACCAGGAAACAAAGTATCTTACACAAGATGGGTATAACTGCGCTGACATATGGGACCCAGATGGGATGACTGGAACCTAGATTACAGATATGGGACCCAGTTGTTGTTGTTTGCACCATGAGCCCCATCTGAACAAAGTGGGTAGGCATATATTTGTTATATAAGGGCTATGTACGAGCAATTCTCAGTGATCCATTTATTTATTTATAAAGTAACAAAGTGTTTGTGTAGTGTTCTTTTCTGCCATTGTAAGAGAGACAAGCAAGACAAAAGATTGTTCTGTGCATGTATAAGCAACCTACTGAGAACTTGCTTGTTTTCATAGACTTAAAAAATAGACGAGTACGTTGGGCTGAATGGGCCCATATGCAAAATTATTGCAATATAATTAATGTGGATCACAACCCATATAATTATTTACCAACAACAACAGCAACAACAACGATATTTGCATGAAACCTATGCACACATGCCAGGTGCACAACACTCCCACAATACGTACAATCAACTATAACCTAAGACTCTTAATTGTCATGTGACTAAAGATTAATTACATTTAACCCTACAAATCGGGATGAAGAATCCTAATGTGAATATAAATGAGTATTCATGATAGCTTTATACAGTGATTTTAGAAAGTGCAAGGTGTTCAACCTATCCAACTGGTTAAGTCCTGTGCATAATTTGTGTCTTTTTCCCTTCATAATTTGCAATGCATGAAGCGAAAAAAAATTAGTATACAACTGAAATTAAATAGTACTGAGTTTGCCCATATGGGTAAAATGATGCGAACTTAGCCCATATAGCCCACATGACACCCATCTGAGTCCCATGTGATACATTCGGGCACCGTCATGTGCCCATGTGTTTTGCTTGCTTATGAAATGATGCAACTATTTTTCATTCATACTCATGTTTTCATTGAAGTCAACTATTTTCTAATTCATATTCACTTTTCTCATTCAAACGAAATCTTAAACAACATCTATTAAGTAGTTTGTACTAGTTCCTTGTAAATACTTAATCTAACCTATTGTATTATTCTGGGGGTTTGAATTTCCTCCTTTTGTTTCGTCTCTAAGTATTAATTAAACTTAATTGTTTTGTTTTGTCTTTTTCTGTTTCAAGGATCCATAGTCGAAATGTATTTACATTACTTCTTCTGGTTGTCCCACACCCAAATTGTGTAACATAGACTATAGAATACCATTGTATTTTGTATCAATATATACATTACCAATAAGCCTGTATGCTAGTATACTGGGGCAAATGTCTAACAGAATTTTCCATGTATAGATCACGTTTCAACATATATCCGTTTTAGAAGATATACTTATACGCTATTTGGAGAAAGAGAAGCAAAAGCTTATTTGAAATGTATGACATAACTGCCTGTCCTTATTTAAACGGGGACTTGATCACCACTACAATTGCACTTCCGTTTCTGGCTCAAATCTGGATCAAATTATCGTGATGTTGATATTTGGAAATTACATTATAGGCAATTGAAAATTCAGAGACATGATCATAAGAATATAACAATTGTGTCTATGTACAGGCCGCATGAAGCAGTGAAGAATGCAGCTGCCCCCCCCCCCCCCCGCCTGTGCATCTGAAATGTGTGGATGACACGAAACGTCATTGCGGTTTAGTATGTACTACAGTAATTTGGAAAACTTGATGATTAACTTAGTAACCAAAACCAGTAAGTTCATCATCCCCGGAAATTCTTGCTTGAGATCTAATACACTTATGTAGGATTGTAAGTGTTGGTGACTTGGAAGCGCCACTGAAGTTTTGCGGGTTCAAGAACACACAACATAAAATTTGTCTTTTTTCCTAGTAACTATGTCGTGAAGTATGACGTAACTATGAAATAATCAAACCACTCAAAGCTATCGTTTACACAATTTATCTGTAATACCAGTATTTCTTACCTATTAATAGCTGACAGCAGACTTGTAGTGTGGGAGCAGAAACTTGAATCCGGGGCGATCACCTGCTTCTTGCGTATACGTATACTAAAGCGAATGTAAGTAACTGGTATTTTAGTTCGTCGAGATGTACAAGGCCGTATGAGCACGCGGCGTACGAATCGATGAGTATACAAATACGAGTGCAGTGTCATAAATATCCATATTGTTAGGTAAAGAGAAATATTAGTATCGATTATTCAAAATCTAAAGTAGACCTTACAGAATAAAAAGTACCCCTAAATAGCAGGATGTTGCTTTTGCTTGCGCCCTGTCACTCTAGCAAAAACCCCCAGACTGTTGCTGAGTAAGGCGGGGGGCATGTCCGTCTAATCACGTGACATGGTACAACGTGAGAAATGTCATCATTGTCCCAGGTAAAGTCAGGGTCTCAGTGGGGCAGAGGGAGTCTACCTTAATATTGAAATGAATTATTAAAGAAAATGTTGCTTCAGGCATGTGCTATGATGTTGAATTAAGAATCCTCTAAACAGTAACAAAAGAACAAAACGAAAATTTATGTTATCCATTCAGTTATATCGCGTTTTTTTTTTTAGAATCATGACAACACGAAAGACTAATAGCTTAATTGGAGAACTTTTGTACAACAACCGAGGATGAAACGAGTGCCAGTCTACGCAAAATGTAACTGAAGAGGAAGTGGATTTTTTAGAGAAAAAAAGTTAAAACAAAAACGTCCATTATTAATTGTGTTATCACTTTTACCGAATAATCGCCTGTACCGGCAGGTCATACCGTGGCCCCCGTGCATTTTATTTCCGAACGATTTTCCACACCGGGGTGGGAGAGCACAGTGGTTCTTGCGAAGGGAGGGGGGAGATCAATGACTGACTATGGGCCTGCCTTGTGGTATGACTAATTTTAGTCGTTCTAACAATTTGTTTGAAAAAAAAAAAAACTATTTCGGAACTGATCTAAATCTGCCAGTGTTTGCAATGAGTAATTATTTGGGTAAATTGATACCACGGAAACTCTCATTAAAGAGAGTTTTCCTGAAACCAAGCAGATGTGATGTATTTGGACTTTAAAGTTGTGGGTAAATTGGCAGCTTGACTATTAAAAGGCACTGTACTATGTAATGACACACTGATCACCGATGGACATTCAGCATAGATAACATGAAGGTCAACCACCATGATCAATCATTAGACGGAAGACATGCAAATACACTGATCTTATGCCTAGTAAATGGATGAAAGAAAAACAAAACATTATTAGTGTCAATCTGCTGTGAAGAATTAAAATTAAGCAACTTATACTGTCTCTCTCATTTGTTGCATAATGGAATGTCCCACAATTACGACTTAGGAAATGTCGTAGGGGTGTTAGTGTCGAATGGAACCTATCACTTCAATCTGCACCTCTTGAAAACCGAACCTTTATGACGTCACTGAGATTTTTGATTGAAGGCTCCTCATAAACATTTTCATAACCAGAGCCGTCAAATGTGTCCCATCCCCTTGCAAATAAACTTAGAAGGCATAAAATAATAGGCCAAGAGTTGTTCAAGACAAAGAAAATGTGAGCTGAAACTCACACTGCTGCAGAGACTAAATCAAAAACTTTTTTGTAATCTGAGAAGCATTTTATTCAAAAACTTTATCTGTTCGTTACCAATGGATCGTGACAATCGACTCATATAGTACCATTAGTCTATGGCCCACTTCAATGATTTGCCCCTCAGACACCCCCCTCCCCCCCCCCCTTATGAAAAGTCTGGCTACCCCACTGGTTTAAAACTAATAAATTCAAAGTTACAGGGTGAGGAGCTGAGGAGGAATCTATCACCAACTTGCAATAAAGCAGTCACATTCTGATTTTGACGAAAATCTTAATTTTAAACACAGACGTCACTCAAACTTGAACAAAGAGAAGGAAGAGCTTTGATGAATACGGAAAGTAGTTCCAGCACTTTTGTAAAACTACGTTCTCGTTATAAACATCAGACTCTTTATAAACGTATCGCACGTCTGTACCTTACTATACTCACTTTCGTAATAAATTCAGGTATTCTGCAGGAACCAGTTTAAAGACTTTATTCACATAGAGACTGATCCCATCACAAAAAACGCCCTCTTTTAGCTTGACGGATATAGAAACTGACGTTTTTCTCCTGTGCTTCCGATTTAAAGCATAACTCAGTAGTTACTGTGGTAAAACTTTAAAAGTCAGATTAATCTATGTGAATCATCTGCAGTTCGAAGGCAGCCTCTGTTGACGTAGACTAACCCTTAGAGTGCAAACCCTTTTTTTACCATAAATAGGTTAGCCCCATTAACTGAACGATCACATCAAATTAAGTGTATCATGTATGAATAAACACGCTGTTGAATATAGCACTTCCGATTAACATATCCTGCCTTATGAAGATTGAACCATATCGGGCATCAGATTGATCATGGCACACCTTTCCAAATATTTTTTTTATATAACAGAACAGGACAGCTTGAAGAGTATGATGTAACTTGTATTTATATTTAATTTGTATTGATTTAAATGCAAAGCTTATAAATTCTTCGGGCTGTTAAGACAGACTACATTTAAATATGCTTTAAATATTATAATCATTCGACTCATTTGAAAAAAAAAAACGAAAACCTACTGTAGTGAATGAACTTTGGTTTGACAATGCCAGAAGTTACAAGTTAAGCTCTACAAATGTGAGTCGTACAATAAAACTTTTCCAGATTGGTGATTATACGTCGAGTTTGAGAGACAAAAGCAAATTATTTTGAAATAGGTACGGATTTGTTACGATGGTTCTCTTTTGCCTGATGTTCTGATGTTCTTTCTTTAAGAACCATGGTAAGAGTTTTTACTCTTAAGAAAGTTTCTTAGGAGCTTTATCTGACAATGACGTTTACTAGGAACTTGGTGATAAAAGACGTAATTATGATGTAAAGGCTTACATACTTGGTTTGAACAGTTACCATTCTGTCTGGAAAGGAGAATGCGCTGGCGCACTAATCAAGGATGTGGGGGGGGGGGGGGTGCAGAAAGGACGGAGGCAGTATTCTCTCCCCCATACCAATTTTTGGGACAAGTTGGACGATGTTGAAAAAAATGAAGGCGAGGAGAAAAAAAAAAAACGACGAATGAAGGAAAGCATGGGTGTGAAAAAGGTGAGAATGTATGAAATTCTCTTTGATTTTAGCTTTGATTGATCATACGCCTGTTGAAAAATCAAACAATGCTCTCTCGTTAGGCAAGTGTATTTTAAGCGTGTATGCTTGTCATTATGTTTCATTCTTGTCAAAATTAGAAATTATTATTAATTGATGGAATAAACAGAACCCAGGGCATTGTCAGCATATGTATTTGGTACAAAAAGAAGCTAACTATGGCACCATTTTGTGCATGTAAGCCCTTAGAGATGGCAGACAGCAATCTTTTCTTTTTTCGAAAGTTAGCCCTCTCCTATACCCTTGGAAGTAGACACATATAAATATTGACGATAAGTAGACTTTGCTATCCTCCCACACGCCCTTTCTCACGCCAGAAGACCTGCCTCAGTGAGGAGAACATAAGGAGAACTTAAGGAGAACTTAAGGAGACAACAGCACAATCTAAGCTCTGCAATAAACCACACCACACTTGGCAATGGGACATATAAAAGCTATACTGAATATACTCTGTACATGTCAAGTATATACACCATCCACTGGATATGTTAAATTTAAATCTAAGCCCTTGTTGAAAGATCACAAGATAATTAAGAGGATGTTCACCTAATGTGAGTTTCCTGTAAGTGACTTAACTTGGAACTTGCAACTAACAGAGCCTCAAATCAGTGTAGCGTGTGCTTCGATAACGTAACCAGGACGTACGACAAACACAGTGAAGGACAACAACAGGGGAATGACGTCGTAAAGCACTGTACATGCACTCATGTCGGTTGCCATGGCCAAATCTTGACAAGATTTCAGTGTTTTGTTCAACACAACCATGAATATAACCAATTTTAAAATTAAAGCAATGTAAATATGTGGCAAAATATCTTGGAAGAGACTATGTTAGCACTATCCATTTGCCGTGTTGCTTTCTCATTGGTCAATTTTGACTGCCCACACGCATTTTTCTAAATATTTTCAACCGTTTTGGCCCCGGAATTGCCCACCTTCCCCCAAAAGATCAAAAAGAAGCAAGAAGTTAATACTGCTGTTAAAGCTGTTCTCTAGCCTCCATGATTCTAGCTTACCGGTACACCAAGACCGTCAATGCGTAACAGATGATCGACATGGGTTAAAAACAGGAGTATGATAACTGATTCAAGAACTTGAACTCTGACAGATCATTTACAAAATCAGGTAACATCCCTTCATGTAATGGCCTATGCTATAATTCGGGCTACCAGTGTAACATATTTTAATGCAAATTATTTAAAAACGTGCCGCAGTTTTGCTTCAATTCCTTGCAAATGGAAAAATCTTTAAGCAACTTCTTCTTTTACATGAATACATTCTTCTATGTTCCTTTAGGACCGACACCGTCCCGAGGTTACGACAACTGAGACGACAAAAGGAAGGAAAGGGAAACGTTATGTGACCAAAACAACAACATGGTGTAGACTGGTAAGATTGTCTTCGGACAGTACTTTTCCATTGCCATCGTTAGTGCATAATGTAGTGTGTATGACTATGCATACGAAGTTCATAACAGAAACAGTTTATATTAAACTGGTTGTCCGAAGGGCTAGCCAAATCCCTATTTCGCATAGTTTGTATCTGGTTGAAGATATTCATTATACATAATTATTAAAGTGAATACTGTTAGTTTCGCCATCAGACAAACCGTATGACAAAAATCATTTTGCTTCTATATTTTTGCTTAAAGGACAACCTTGTACAGCCTTCAAAATAGCCCTGATACTTCAAATACAGTTTATCAAACAAGAAGAAGACGCCAGCCGATAGTACAATAAAGTCACTTCCAAGAAAATATGAAGTTTTTATGAATATAAGTTTTGCTCACTCGCAAGTCGTCATGTTGTTGAGTAACCTAGTACGGTTGCTCAAAAAACACCGTCTTGGCCTGTCGGTTTCTTCAAATATTAGATTAGATGTATAGGCCAATGTGCTCAAATAACTGGACATGCATTTGTGAATCAGTGAAGTTTGTACAGGCGAGTATGAACTTGCGAATGCATACAGTTTTTAAAGGAAT
Organism: Stichopus chloronotus; assembly: GCA_021234535.1. Classification (NCBI taxonomy): domain Eukaryota; kingdom Metazoa; phylum Echinodermata; class Holothuroidea; order Aspidochirotida; family Stichopodidae; genus Stichopus; species Stichopus chloronotus. The sequence continues at coordinate 10,446,035 of CM037848.1, forward strand.
TGCAGAATATTGAACTTGTTCAATAAATCACTTTCAACAATTTATTTATAGGTATCCCAATTTATGAATTGTAGATATTAAAGAATGGAGTCCATTTACTGAAGTTGAGGCTATGCAAGAGACCATCTTTAATTTAAGGAAAGCATTGACATATAATTTTTTGACGTTCCGATGAACAAAATGGATGAACCGAAAATAGCTAAATAACAAAGCTAGACGATATTTATGATTTATGTATTCAGGAATTTTAAAAAGTGTCTTCAATGTTTTTTAAATCTTCAGATGGCGTAGTTTGAGGGCGGTTATTCGCGGTTTGTCACGGCTTAGGACGTCTGAATACCTCCCCTTTTCAGGAAATTATATTTTCTAATTCATTTATATTTTTAGATATGGCATCACATATTTAAGTGCTCCAATTAAGGGAAATGACAATTAAAGTGAAACTGTGCTGTAGCACGGAACGCATGTTGCAGACCTTTTTTGCTAAAGCGGTATCGGTACTCATTAGCAAATAAATTTCTCTCGGTTGAAATGTTAATTTTGTCAATTATCATCTTTTAGAAAATTACCAGTTACAAATTATGAATAAGTTATTCTTTGACATATTAAATATTGCATTGTGATGAGGTTCTCTGCCAACAATAGCCATTATGCATTATGCTGAGCCTGCTATTTTCTCCCCAAATCGATTTATCGCTTGCAAATGTTTCCTGTAATTTTATGAATTAAATTTATCTTTAAGTGAATCCGATAAAATTGGATTAAACAAGTTTACAGTTCCGTTGGCGTTGGATATACAATCATTAAGAAATGTATTTAAAATCAAACAGATTAACATTGATAACTACCTTATATAAATAGATAAATAGTGGTTTATATGCATGATTTAAATATCAAATGTATATTATAAAATTATCACCTTTTTATTTCAAATCTTTGAGAAATAAAACGTTGTCTTTGTCTCTGACATACACTCCACTGTAGTCATCATGAAATTAGTTGTGGTTCTCTGGCAATGCTTTATATAGGCCTATCAATCTTACCTGCTCACGTTCCTGCATTATAAACATCGTACATTAAATTTAATTCCTATATCCGTTTTATATTTCTCACTCGTTTACCAATTGTAGATTTAGGATCCCGTTTTCAGTCCGTCATCTCAGTCTGCTGACAAATTGTTTCATTCAGTCATTTTAAGTCTTCCGGCTCAAATCTTTTCTTCTTACAGTTTCTGATAGATAATCAGGCACGAGTCAATGCCGACGATTGATTTTTTTTTATCTTTACAAGTATATTCCCTCGATTTCTACAGGATGTTGTTATCATTCAACTCAATCGTCATCTTAGAAAGTATCAACAGCTATTTGCTTGCCCAGTCATGATTGACCTTCCCACCAATTAAGTATTTTTAGTGATCAGATGATGTAATATGATTACATGAATACATCGCATATGGATTCCTGTCATCAGCAAAATAACATTTGTAGAAAATATTCATAACATTTTGTGAAATCTCGCATGCTGAATAGAAATGAGAAAATTCACGAAATACCTGTAATGACAGCATATTAATACTCGTTAAGATACACTATGCAATTGTCCATGAACTGAACGCAAAATGTTTCACCAGTATAGAGGGAGAAATAACAAAAAAATTGGTCTAGTTAGCCAATATAATCTCAGAACGCAATATTTTACCTAAACAATGTTGAATAGGCCAGCCATACTATACATGGTTTAGCATAGATTATGAAGTATAGGAAAAGAAGGGAGACGTGATAATGTTACGATAATGTGATCAACGTTTCAAATGATTGAACATTTGGTTTCGTAGCTTAATTGAGACTGTGGAAGAGTTGCTTTTAACCGAAATGTTGTGTATTTTATCATCATGTTTTATTTTGTTTTCGCGTGGGTGCGATTTTAAGTAAGAAACAATGTCCTGAAGATTTAAAGTGTCTGCAGATACACATATGTATTCTCAGTACAGATTTGCACCATTTGAACATGATCTAATATAGACAGTAGCAGAAACTGACTACATTTAAACAGCAAAAGGAAGAATCTAAAACAAAGTCGACGACAATTTTAAATGTGAAACTTTGTGTCCCACTCCTAATAATAATAATATTGATAGCATCAAATATTAAGTGTCATTTATAATATTAGGTGTCAATAATTTAGTCAGTTGTTTACTGGATGATCAAGAATGATCACTTGTATGATTGTTATTCTGGATTGATGGGATGAGTTCCTAATGCCCTTCTTTAAGGCCATGAAGAAGCATGCTCTTCTTAATGGCAATGTTTATACAAAGTAGTGCAGAATGGCAGAAACAGAAAGGCATGAATTTGCTCAATTAAAAAGAGCACATCGCAACTTACTATGGACTCTTCCACTAATTTTGAGGTAGTACCTCAAAAATACACAGAGGGATGAACATAACGAAGCCTATCAATTGTTTGTTTGTGCTGTCTACATTTATTACGGTCAAAATTGACAATAGATTGGTCAACTATGCACCGACCCAAACATATGGTCAAATTGTCACACGTAATTTATGTTGACCAAGTTGACCATATTTTGGGTCGGTGCATAGTTGACCAATCTATGGCCAATTTTGAACATAGTGAATTCAGAGTGTGGGCTTTACAGCGTAGGCATCGACGCATGTCATGTGCATAACATGGAATGATGGAAGGTCCACTTAGCTTATAAAAATGAGTAAATAGTCTTCATCGAATCAGGGAGGTGCAATTTAGAAGGAGTTAAATAAACCTTGTTCCATTGAACGTACATAGTTGCCTCCAAAGTACATCTGTTTTGTTTACCACTTACAGATTCCATGAGCTTAAAAGGTACTAGGAACTTAACACGAAAGGGATCATGTCGTCTGCTACGCTGTCAATTACAAGCAAAAAAAAATGTCCATAGTTACAACATTGCCAGTCGCTATTCTTGAAAATCAGTTTTTCACCTGATTGGCGCGTTGTGGAGTTTATCTTAGCAGACCAGTTTCATTATGTGTAACTTGCTGAACATGGGTAAACCTCATGCAAATTGCAAAAGTTTGGGGGAATCGATGATAAAAAAAATCTACAGTTAATTATAGTCTTAAGTCTATTTTAATCATTTATATATGGCAAAAGTCCCTATTCTTATAGGAGAGTCTATTTTGATTTGGAAGACATAACCAGTCGTTTTGATTTGTGCGCCTTAAGTCCTGTCTTGATTGTCGGAAACAACCTTTTGCAATCAAAGCATCGTTCTAAGTAATCCTATTCGTATACTAGATATAAGCGTGTGTGAATAAAAGTTACTTTGATACCAATAAGAAACTACATATGTCAGGGGAAAGTAAGCTGACCTGTTAAACATACGGTACTCATCCCTTATGAATTAAAACTCTTAGCACACCCAGAAAATCCAACAGGATTAGCATAAATTTTAGTTCCAGTTCTTACTAAAATAGCACCTCCCTGATTGGATGGATTCTTGTGTCGTGGACCGGAAGAATGACTGAGCTCTTTAAAGACGTGACGTAAATTTTCTTACCTGTTTGTGGGTCCTTCGAGGAACAAGTTAGTTTTCTAAGATTGTATCCAGCAGGAAATCCGTAAGCGGTTCCCTGGCCAAATCCGTATATGATGGCACTGAAATACCCTTCTGGCATGATGTTAGAAATGATGTGCTGTCCAGCTGTCAGGGGCACCGTGCGATCCGCGCCAAAACTAAACACGCCGCCATCGACGTTTACATCCGGCTCATCTGCTAACACTGTGACGTCATTGAGGGAAAGCGTAAATAAAGATGGTGACGTCACAGAAATGGATGCATAACTCGTTACGTTGTTTGATAGAATCCCGTCAAATGTAGCAAACGTGACCTGTCCATTGAGGTATTGCTCGATAGGAGGTATAATGACCATGAAAGGGTCTCCGACACCGTCCGACTGTATGCCTTTAGAATACTGAACCACCAAAACCGGTTTATCTGAGTTAATAACCAACGGCAACTTTGCAAGTTGGTTAAACTCCACAAAATGACCAAGTTTCGACAGTTGAACGGTTTCCCCTGAGATTTTCACGACGGTATTGGCCCGAGCAGCAAAAATTCTGAAAATGTATCCTGACTCCCTCTCCTGCAATGGCTGCAGACTAAACCGTTTTCCCCATGTATCAACCGGTGGGATCATTTCAACCAAGTGGTCACATCGCGGTGTTTTCGATGGCACCACAGCGCAGGTAGAACCGGATAAAACCGCTACTGCTTTATCAGACGTAACGTGCGTGCCACTGAGATCCTTTGACGATTGGAATTGTATCGTCTGTCCCCTTTGTAAACCGAAAACGATTTCTCTCCAGGCCGGATAAACGGTGCCACCGTAGCTTAATTCTTGGCCGGACACTATCTGTATCCTCGTTAAATCGCTTTTGGCCGATATGACCAGCTGCGACTTTTCGTTACCGACAGTCGTGTAGGACGGTATTACGTACTCCTTACCGAGAGCATCGGTTGGAATGACGAGGAAACCGTCGGTAGATTTGGACATGGAATTTATCGCATGTACATTGACGTCTCTGCTTGAACGAATGAGGATAGTGGTATTTTGGAATCCGTTTCCATAGCAAACCGCTTGGATCGGAATATTGACCTTACTGACGGTAGTATTGACAACAGTGAGAACCTCTGAATAATTTATCAACGGAATAGTCACTTCTACACGCGTCTGCCCAACTGCCAAGCCACCTATGTGAACCTGAAGTGATTCTGGCGTATCGTGGTTGCTAGGAAAGGCAAAAATAAATTCCCGTCCCCTCGTATCTGGGATAGGAGCTACGGAAAGAAATAGGATAAAACATTTTAGAATGAGCATTTATCAATTTTAGGGATAAACATAAAGATAATAGTTATATCGTAATATGCAGGGCATCCTTTGATCCAAACGGGTTTGATGTTACAGCAGGATACCCAGTTAGGGATTAGCGTTACTCTGAACGGGAAGCCAACAAGAGACATGAAGTCATGTCCTTAACCAGACTTGTAGAGCGGGGGGGGGGGGGGGGGGAGAAGCAAGCACGGGGGCTAAGGTTTGGTTCGGTGGAGAAACATAATTTTGAGAATGAAATATCTCACCATGTTATAGAAACAGTCAAAAAGCTTGCACAGGGCGCCGGCTATGCTCACAGATCACGGAAGCGGTGTGTGTGTGTGTGCAAGGGGGGGGGGGGCAAACCAAGAAGTACGGGATCTTGTCCCAAAAATTCTCCTTCTCTTTGTTTCATACAGTGCATGAAGCGGAAATTAAAATGGTCCCTTAACTATTAAGATCAACTGACATAATTCCGCATATTTTATTCTCAACTGAAAATTTGAAAAAAAATCCGTCCTAACATGGAAGACTAACAGTGAATTAGGAATGGTCCCTTGCACTGTAGGCTAGACTTCTTTTAACCTGGTTCTTTACATATATGTTTCATCTTGAATTGATCGGGGTAAATTAATTTTTTCTTACAGGTGTACCTGCGATTAGATCCTACCGTAAGTTTTAACCAGAGATACAGCAAAAACAGCTTTCGTCAGCTTATGTCATGCTTTATAACCCAGCTGCACAGGTCAGCAAATCTGCTCTACGTTGTTTCAAACGTACAACGTAATTTATATATTATAAGTTAATTGTTGACTAATCACTGGATAATACAATGAATTGTAATACGTTAGATATGTTATCATACCGCATATACCTACGATATCAAACAGCGATAATTATTTGATTTATCTTTCTCTACAGGTCTGGTACATTCACATGGTTTTCGTTATGGTTTTACGTATCATGTTGTTGGACGTTTCATTCGTTTTTCTGATACACCCCCCTCATCTGCCGACATCACGTGGTGTGTACGTTCATCGTGATTAATTTGCGACGTCCTATCAAGAACAACCTAATTGAAGAACTTGAACAATGATTACGTCCGCATATCTGTTTTTCTACAAGTAATTAGCATTAAAGTGGCTTATCGTGAAAGTTCTACTGACTGACCGATTAAGCATGGTTAACATTATCGGGGTTTTTTTTACGATAAAATTCTTGCATTATGATAATGGCATACACTGGTGCACGTTAAATGACATCATGCAGACGAATTTATCACTAGCAAATAAAAACTTAACATCATAGCATTTAAAATTGTTTTCAAGCGAAATAGTGTCCTTGAGTGCGTATAGGTATTTCTAAATTTGGCTTCGATACTTTCTACGGTAAAAAAAGAATAAAATAAATCCACTGTACTTGCCATGTTTCAACTGAGTGCTGACCAAACAGATCTTGAGCAATATCACAAGAACGCTTAGCAAAACGGCCATATTGTTTCCACGTTCCGTTTCAAACCATAGTGCGAAGTAGATAAGGTAAGACTGTTGCAAGGCTAGAAGTAGCCTAACGATAAACAAAATTTTCTCTTCCTTGCGGAAGGTACGAATTAAGACGGTAAATGAAACCTCTTTATTACCGAAGCTTTAAGTCGACATATTGGTTTCGTTTTAGGACGTTTCCACACACGGTAAAGCATACAGATTGTTTTATATTTCGAACGCAGAGCCGTTGTCCAAAGTGCCCCCTTTTTATTGGTATTTTAGAATAAAGTGCATTCTTTAAAAAAGAAGAACGAACTTCAAAGAGGAGTCAATCATTTTTTGGAAAACAAAATTCAAAACTAATTTACAAAGGACTATTTCAACGATGAAAAACGTCCCATGCTACCATAATGATTATACACACAATACTATTTGACTCTTCCGTAGATGTTGAGGGTTAGGGCAAAGTAAAACGGCACAAGTGAGATTGTGAGTTACAGTAATTGAAGTTTAACACTAGGAGTAGGAGTCAAATCTAACTTCTGAAGAGCATCAAACTGGTTACACGCATGACTCTCTTGAAATAAATCGCACACGGAAAAAGAGTGACGTAATTGAAGTTTACGTGAGGCCATTGGCAGCGATCTGTTTCCATCTTGATGGGAGGAGGAAGCATTTGATTCTGTAAACGATTTGCTCCTCTGACGAGGGGACGAAAGGACCGCAGTTGATGAAATGGTCATTCACAGACTGTTACCCAGTAATTACGAATGACAATGTGATAAGCCGGTGCACATTACTGGTAGTCTTATAAGCTCCACCCGACGATCATCACTATCCTGTCCCCTCTGTAACAGCAAAGCACACATTTTTTTAGTAATGATATTTACCTTTTTTTGCTTGCTGAAATATTCATTAGCACACCTTAATATGGGAATTCACACTGATCATGCGATAAGGCAGTGAACAGTATTAAAAATGTTGATAGGCCTTTAGACCCCACTTCCACCCCGGGTTTTTCTTTTGTATTTGTGTAAAGGAGTGGAAGCATTTAAAATCAATTTCTAGAGCCTATTGTTGCACTCCTTAGTAGTTTTCTTTTCTGTTATAAAATAAACCATGTTTTTTGTACTCAGTTCCATCGTTATTGATATGATAGTGTATGTAATAGAAATCACTATCTTCTGTGTAAAACCCCTGAATAATGAATGTTTCCAACTATCACTTTTGGTAGTAAAACTTTTCGTGACCATACAATTATGATAGCCTAGCATGTCGTCAGGTTAAATCACTCAAATTGCAAATTTTCACTCCGATCCAGAGTAGACCCATTCAATGATTCACTGGATCTGTGTTCACCATAAGTGGTGGGGTTGAATGCACCCCTACTATGCCACATGTCTCAGATCTCATGATCATGATTTCTACAATAACGCATTAATCTAGTGAACATTACACTCATAGGCTGAACTGCTTAAATGCTGTACCTTCAGTTTCCGCCCCATAATGCTAGGTCTTCATCACATCTTCATTCAACATTATTAACTGTGCTTCAATAAGTCGTCCCGTTCTTATTCTATCTATGCCATGTCAAACTATGGGAAACGATATATACTTCCCATAAACAACACATAATCCTTGTTAAGGGAAGAGAAAAAATGGTACGAGACACGATCAAATCGGCTGGAAAACTTGTAAGTGCGAGAGATGTTACTCCTACCTTATATCAGAGAACCTCCTTGATATAAGCAAGGAGGTTCCTTATACACTTCTGTGGTACCTCTCTACGTGATAACTTTGGAATGAACTTTGTTGACCCTGCACGTTACAAAATACAAGTTTGCATCGCTGTAGTGCGTCCACGTCAGCAACAGTGTATGCATACAAGGGATCAACGCAAGCGGGCTGGCTGTACGTATGTAGCAACCGGTCCATTGCACTGCCGACTTCACTGCTTTCCTACCCTGCTGGCTACGTAACAATTTTGCGATTTGGTCTTGGTCGACTATTCTTTTAAAAGATGTTGAAAGCTGTCATTTTAATAGGGGGACCGCAGAAGGGTAAGCTTTTTCAAACAATCTTCAGCTGCATTGCTCCTTATGTTAAATAGTCATTTTGAAAAACCAGGCTACGTTGAGAAATTTTGTGAATTCACAGCCCCCATAATTGGTAGTAATTCCACGACGCGGGCTATGTCCACGTACAACTACAAGTACTACAAGCTTCGTGCAATTTTGGTCTAGTGTTTGGCTAGAAAAAGCCGAACCATGATTCTGCTAAATACACTCAATAATGTAAATTGAAAGCTTGAACACATAAGGTTATATGGTGTCTTGTGGGTTTTATTTTTGTTATGGTGACTAATAAGGCTAGTCCCGAGGTTATCGTTTGTTATTGTGCCTAGGCCTATATCACTTCTGAGAGAGGCATGTTAGAACCTGTCCAGGTGGTTTCAGGAGATGTATTGTGCTTTTTACTCTGCAGCACTGGTCAAGTTGATAAAACAATACCATACACTGGGAACTATAACATAGTTAACTATAGTTCACTGTGTATGTGATTCCAGTGTTAGTGTTACATTCAGTACCCAATTCAAAATGAAAGTCAGGCCTACAATACATACCATCACAGTGCTGAAATGCTTAGCCTGTAAGCAGTACTGCAGTCTATAGATGCAGGCTACATAGCTGAGAATCATTTTCGCTGGAGTATTTTTGAGAATGGTTCTCAATGGAGTATTAATGAGACTTTTTTGACCAGAGAGGATTTCCAGAAAGGGAAAATAAACTGTTATGGAATTCAAGGTAAAATGTTTATTAACACTTTTTATCTCACAATTTTTTTCTTAAAATATGTTCAGCAGCACTTTCATTGCATGTAGATAGTGGACCATGTTCTGTGACTTTCATTTCTTTGGGCAACTTTGAAAAGTTGGCCTAACATTTCTTTGAAGTTAGCCAACCTAAGCTGTCATGGTATTCAAACAAAGGACAACCGGTATAATCAGATGCCCAATAGTCCTATTTCAATTATAACCGGTATTTCCCCCACGCACTTCACTGAACATGAGCCTGATATTTGTATGCCTAAGAGGTCTATGGGTACTATAAGTTCTCTTCTAACTACACAAACTTCATTTCTCTTTGATTTTAACTAATTTTTCCACAAATATGTCAATGCTACTTTCAGTATTTCACGATTGCTTTTCATATGTCATGATTATCTTCAGTTTTTAGATCTTATGATATTACTAATTTATTAATAGTTTTATTTTTCTTCAGTGCAATAATCAAACCAAATATAAATTGACTGTTACTGGTTTTGGGTTATATATAACTGGTTTTGGGAGAAAGCTCAGTCCAGCCCCTTGACAGAAACACTTGAAAATTAAAGCAGGATGTGCTGTTATCTCCGCATTTTCAAAAGTACACCAAAGGACTGACTATACTTCTTACACTTTGTAAAAAGCTATTGAAACCTGCCATACCATTGTTTATTTGTCCACAAAAAGCCTGATTTCCCAAAGAAATGCATTTGCATAGGAGTGTTGTTGTGGTTATTTACACTGAGGTGCCACTGAAGTAGCCTAAAAAACTAAATTACCCTTCTTTCTACCATGATTAACTCTCTAATTAATGAAATTTCTCCTGAAAGAAACACGTCGTAGATGTTGTTTTACAGATTGGTATCAAATGGAAGAGGATAATAGAAGATTAAATGGCAAAGGAATTGTTTTCTTCAAACAGCACATCCTGCTTTAAAGCAGTGAAGCGAGAAAAAAAATGAAGAGATCATGCATAGATGACTACTGTAGTGTGAAATGAATGAGTTAGGAACATTAATTATAGTACTTCATATTGTACATATATTGTAATACACCTTTGACAAAAGCACCAGGTATCAAATGTGATTAGTTTTGTTTGGGATATTACTTGATTAATTTATAGTTGTGTGCAAAGTGTACCAACATGCTTGAAGAGCTCTTATGAAAGAAAGTAATCACTCAGAATTTTAACAAATGCTGTTCTAGACAATTTTGTGGTCAGAGATCCTCACAAAGTTTAGCTGATGACAGAACTGTGCAAGCATCGCCTTTACAAATAAACTGCAAACTTGGAATTTCAAGGTGCAGTAGGCAACAGGATCTGTCTGCCTAAATAACCTACCTGGCATCATAAGTCTGTCTTACGTAGATACCTGATGATTTCCATTCTGCAACATTTGCTAAGTCCATAGATGTCTAGGTTCTAGGGTTTTTTTTTTCTTCCCAATCTTTCTCTTTTCAGCAGGATTGTAATTAAATGCTATTTTGTGTCAGTGTAGTCAAACTAAATGATTGTTGTTGTGCATGCAGTTTTATGTAGATCGCTTTAAAAATATTTTTGTGAATGTACTTTTGCTTTTGTTACAGGAACAAGGTTTCGTCCCCTCTCACTCGAACTGCCGAAGCCCTTATTTCCTGTCGCAGGATTCCCGATAATATATCATCACATCGAGGCATGTTTGAAAGTAAGTCATGTTCACTCTGTCTGTTCAACCTGTTTTCATGTAGGTCTGCACTTTCACCAGTTTTCATCATGTTAACTCAAAAAGATCCTGTTTTTATTGATTAATATACTGACCCACTGTAATAGTCTCCATATCAGCAATAGACAGACTGGTGAAAGGTCAAAGGAAGTTGTTGTGACAGCAGTATATATCGGTGGGTGTGTTTGGATTGCTGCGTGCTTGGCTTATGCACACAAATAGAACGTAGCAAGTGAGCGAGAACTGAAGTTCATTCTTTGTATTGTAGGTAGTCACTGTAGTCATTGAACTGCCACAAATGCCCCTGATTGTGACTGTATATATGTATATATGTGATCAACAGTTGTCAAGCCTTGCAATGTTGGAGCAATGAGTGTATAAAATCTCACCAAAAGTCAAACTTGACATGTTGTAAGACACTTGTGAGAAGGTGGTATCCCTCTGTTTCAAAAGAGGTCAGTTTTTTATGTTATTGTGTCAGAAGACATTCTAGGCCCGACTTTTCAAAGAAAGTACCTTTAATGGAACTTCGTACATGTCATGGTGTCCAAGATTATATGTTATTAAGTAACAGGAATTTTGCTTGCATGGAGGTGAAAGTTCTCTGTGGTCAAGAAGTGTCTGCCAAAATTTGATAACACTCTGGCTATTGTTGAGCTTTATACTACAGTCACTTCTCTGCAGTGAAATTTTTTAAAACAGAACCCTTGAACTGCTGGCTACAATCAGTAAGCAATGATGCAACATGAAAAATGTAGCATCCAAACATTTTTTTCACATTTACAACAACAAAATGTCCGCATATCAAAAAGAAATTTTGAAGGTTCACCCTATGGGGTTGTGCTTGACTTTTAGTAGTTCATGGTTAAAGTACTTACAAAAACTTGACCCCCCCTTGCAGCCTTTCTCTTCAAAGAAAGTAATATTCAGAAGAATTCATTTGATTTTATTTCAGCTGCCAGATATCAAAGAGATTCTGTTGATTGGTGCTTATCAACCCAGTGAAGCTTTGAACAGATTTGTTTCGAGCACTCAAAGGGAATTAAATGTCAGCCTCAGGTAAAGTAAATGGTAAAAGATGGCAGAGACAGCTAAAACTGTAAATTTTATACTTCAATGTAGGATTTTGAGGTCAATAGGCAGAAACAAGTAACTTTGGACTCTTTTGTAACCTTTTTCCTCATTGAGATATTATGCCCAGAGTTTGATGTTCTGCATTTTTGTAAATTTCAATGGTTGCCGATGCGTACAATGTTTGGTATTCCCACTGTTCGATGTTCCCAGAAGTGTCACTGTTATTCTAGAGATTCAGCATTCGAGGGATTTAATGGTACCTTTGAGATACGAACCTTGGGAACATTGAACCTCTGGAACATTTAACCCTGGGAACATTGAACCTCAGGAACATTGACATAGTCCCTATTGTAATCACTGTAATCACTGTATCAACCAGAAAGGTGTTTCTTAGTTGTTATCTTTAGAGACAGTATCATAATGGGTGCGTGATTACTTCGTAAGAGTTGGTCAGAGTATGCCTTTAATCGAAGGTGAATGCATCTGATTAAAAGTTTACTGACAGCTATGAATCACTGCAACATGGTGTTAAAGAGCTGGTGTGTTAATGCAGGAATCAGTGTGAAAAGTCTACAGATAGTCACCTACTACTGCAACATGTTGGTTGTCCTAAAGTTGGTGTGTTGAAGCAGGAATCAGTGTGAAAAGTTTACAAGTGGTCACCTACAGTACCACTGCAACATGTTGGTGTTCTAGAGTTCGTGTGTTAATGCGGGAATCACCTTTTTATTGCGATGTGTCTGTCATTGTATCGTGTAACAAATGTATCACAGACTCCTAACTTGAAACAAAAGTTATTGATAATCTTCCCTGCTGAAAAAAAGTGACTAAATGAACCTTGAAATTGCTTTAGACCTACTGTACTTATGTGCATGTCTGCATGACAATGAAGTGTTCCTAGTTAGGCTTACATGCTGAATTTTATCACACGTACAGGTACATTGGTGAAACTGTGGATCCGTGCTGCAATTTCAGAAGTGGGTCCTGCCACCCATCTGTTGGGGACCTGGGTTACCCGGTGCAAACACTAATGGTCAATGTTATAAAGATCTCCCTTCTGTCAATGCTTTACACTATCTATGAATGTCCATACCATTCATTAGCACATGCATAGTGGGTTGATTTGACTCCCCAGGATGAAGGTAAAGGGTCCTCTTGTTCTTTGTCATTTAGATATCTTCAGGAATACACCACTCTTGGAACTGCTGGTGGTTTGTATCACTTCAGAGATCAGATTCTTGCCGGTAAACCCGCAGGGTTCATTGTCCTTAATGGCGACATCTGTTGCGATTTCCCCATGGCCGACATGTGGAACTTCCATCAACAAGTCCAGAGCCGAGATCACTTTACGATGCTGGCGACGGAGGTAGGGAATACGTTTTGATCAAAGCATAAGTAAACTATGAAAGCAATTAAGATACTTGGTTCCAAGTCAATACTAAAGCATGTGTGGAGTCATTGTAGACTTGCCAAGTCTCAGGGTTTCACCATCAGTCTCATGGCTTGGGAACCATCTCATGTCGAAAATGCCAGATTTCATGGTAAAAATCTCTGTGATACAATGAGAGATGTTTTTGTAATTTTTTTTTTTTAAAGAAAACACTTTGTCATAACATAGGACCTATTTTCTAAAATATCTAGCTTTAAATTGTGATTTCCATGTTTTCTTGCGAAAGAAGAAGTATCAAGGTTCACCATTTTGGAGGTTGCTGAGTCCCTCATTGGCACAAGGGTGCCTCTGCAGTGCTGCAAAGTGCTCTATAACATATGCAGTAAATCTTCAAACCTACAGTACAATGTTCATGCAACACTGAACCCAGTCTGGAACCCAGTTTCCGTATAACTGGTTTCTGCTACTGTACCAATTGCTGAAAGTATGTTGCAAGCTGCATGCTCCTTTCGACTTTTTGGCATTTTGTGACCCTCTAGAATGGCATCTAATCGTACTATCTCGAGTGGTGTAGCTATACCCCTCATTTGTAATACCAGTTGTTATCCTCTTGCTGTAGTAACAGGTGGTTCTATAAATTCAATGCACCTCACTCAAAGTTATTTTCCTTACAGCTTCTGCATATTGATATTTCTGTGAGCTGTGCCAGGAAAAAGCTAAAAGAAAAAAGGAAAAGTGAATATTCTCCCTCATACTTTGTTCTATTACATTTCTCCACTTATATGAAAAGTACTAAATGAGATTGTGTGATGTCTTTTCATTATTGCCCAGGCAACGAGGAAGCAGTCTCTGCAGTATGGGTGCCTTGTAGAGGATGAAGAAACACATGAGGTAAAAACAAAAATAAAATATTAACATCAAAATTATGTTGAAGTGGTAGTAGTTGTGACCCTATTTTTCATAAAATAAAATGAGAACTCTGTCCAAGAGACAATTCGGATTATGCATGTTCTGTAGGGCATACAGGTGAACTTAAAGACTAAGTGACATGCATTTAGGAGGTGGGCTGGCTTCACTCAGAAGTCGCAGATTGGCACCCTGAATGATAATCCGTTGGAATTGTGTTTATATCCATCACTGTTTTTGAAAGGGTGACTTTTCAAAGTTTGATGAAAATGCAAAATAGATGATGTGGAGTGTTGCACAGTGTCGGTATTTCTTTTGTCAGGCCTATATTTATTATCTTTTAATTGCTTAATGACTGGGTTTCACAACATGGGTAAGTGATGTCAATATTTTAAAGAACACATGCTTCCAAAATAAAACCCTCTTGGTGTATAAAATTGTCAATTGCCTTTGAAAGAAAAGATAATTAAACAAAGGATAACATAGGCATATCATATGAGTCCATCTTTGGATGTCACGAATTTACATATTTGCCTTACGTTTATTCATGATGCACTTGTGAAGCAAATTTGTTTGTAAAATGGTCAATGTTTGATGGATTTTGATAGGAATTGTGGCCATTTTTAAAGGTTTTGATGAGTGATTTGTTCTACAGCCCAAACTGTGTTTTTCCTTGTGATCTACTTTAACACAGTACAGAGAGCTGCCAGTATCTGATAAGAAGTAATTTATGCTTTCAATTTGTGGAGGGTCTACAGTACTACAGAAGTATTTTTTGTTACCTGTTTATGGTCACTGAAAAGCCATGTCAGTGGGCTTACTTTCACTTATATATTTTTTAACATTTCTCAGGTTCTTCACTATGTCGAAAAACCACAGACATTTGTGAGTTCCAGCATCAACTGCGGTGTCTACATATTTACTCCAGAGATATTTTCCCACATTGGGGCCGTCTTCCTGAAGAACCAGTCAGATGTTTTCAAGTAAGATTTTGGTCGTAAAAGAAGGGAAGGGGTGTTAGGAGTAGTTTGCATTGGTGGGAAGTAGAAGAATGTATTTGTTTTGTTTTTTATGGCATTTAGAAATTTACATTGTGCAATTATTAAAAAGATATTATTTAATCTCAACTTGAACGGCTTGTAATTGGTGCTGATGTGATATAGCATGTGATAAGAAGTGATTGTGAAAAGTAGGGAAAGTGACCAGCTATCATATCAGCAATAATTGAGGTGGTGAGGTCTATGCGTGTTGACTTTATAGGAAAGATTAGTGGTTGTCGATATCATGAGATGTCATGAGGAAGGGTGGAAAAGGGGGGGTGGAGGGGAATGGCTAAGAAAACCACTCCTGGTTCAAGGTCTCCATGTCAATGGAAGTCGGTGAGTATTTTGGAAATTTGATCAGGTCATGACAGCCAAGTTCCATCGTCCTATCATGAGTTGGCAGTCCTATTTGTTGTTTACTTTCTGATGTTTATTTGTGTTTTTTTTTTTTAGTGGAGGAGACAATCTCAATCCTACCCGTGACTGTATCAGGCTGGAGCAGGACATTCTATCTCCACTGGCTGGATCGAAGAAACTTTATGTGTTCAAGAGCACAAAATTTTGGAGTCAAATTAAGTCAGCTGGGTAAGATCGATACTATTTTTATTATCGCGTATTTTAGAGCTTTTGCTATGAGACATTATCATTAAAAGCTTAATGAAGTGCTCGACGTGGACTGGATGGATATATGGTTTGCTCTGAATGAACTCAAATATGCTGTGAGGTAATCATGATGTTTTGATTACTTTGTGACGTGATCAAAACACCAAACAAATAGTGGCAGGTTACACTGAGGTAATAAGGTGAGTGACTGCCTTTTTCTACTGGATTCCCCAAAAGTAATTCAGAATAGTTCTCATAAACTGTTTGAGAGTTAGTCTGAGCATAGCTTTAGTGGTTTGCATATGGATCATACAAGTAGTCCTGTAGCAAACTTGATAAGTCTGTAGCCATTGGCAAATAGATGATCCATAAGTCAAAATTTACTTGAGGTCATATGCAAAGTTTATCACTAAAGATGTCAGTCTTATATCTGTAGGTATGCATTAATCCATCGTGGGACCTGAAAGGGTCTTGTAATGCTGGTCATTTCTGGTGATCAAATCTTTATAGACAGTTTTGTTTTTTCATATGGTGAGAAAACACTAATGCCTTTGACTCTCTGATCTTTATTTTTCTGACAGGTCTGCTATCTATGCTAATCGGCTTTATCTCAGCCTCTACAACTCCACTCATCCAGAACGTTTGGCTTCCAACAATGACAATGGACCAAAGATAATTGGAGATGTTTTCATACATCCATCGGCGAGAGTAGATGCTTCAGCTACGGTAATTCTGAATCAGTGAAATTTCTCACTATTGGTAAATAATGCTGTTCTTGGAGGATGAAATGCTGAAGATGTGTGAATATTACAAAAGTGTGTTCTAGCTGAACTTTGTTTGGAAACTGTTCTATTTATAAAATTGCCCTCTCTGTTGTGTAAGTGTGTGTAGATAGTTTCCTGTAGACAGTTGCTGGTACGCAACTGCCTCTAGACAGCAGCCAGTAGACATCAGTAATCAGCCTCATTCTGGCAGACAACTGTGATCCACTGATTACCACTGGATCAGATTCTTACTGCCCTTCATCATCACTGTTGAAATGAAATCCTTCTACTCTCCATGATTGGCAGGGGATCAGACTCACCATAATTCCTAGTGGATCAAACTCCTCCAACTGTCTTTCATAATCATGCTGGAGTATGATTACCCGTGGATCAGATTCCACCAATTCTAGATGATTGTCAGTGGATCATCCTTCTCGTATTTTCCGTAATTACAAGCGGATCAGACGTCTTCTTTCCATGATCACTGGTGGATTAGACTTCTCCTCACCATGATTTCTAGTAGATCAAACGCCTACTCTTTATGAGTGAAAGTGGGTCAGATGACAAGTTTCATGATTACTAGTGGATCATACTCTAACTCCACTAGACTATCATCGGATCAACTCAAACTATCCATGATTCCTATCTGCCAGATCCCTTCTACTGTCTATGATACAACCAAATATTCATTAAGGGTGACAAAGTTGATCAAAGTAAAATGAAAGAAATTACTGCATGTTCGTCAGGATTCTGAGAGTGTATTCCATGTGGTTCATAGTGTATTAGTCCCACAGCTGTGTGCTCTGTTGTTATTGAGGATTATCCTACACTGTGCTTTCATTTCTTCCAATTTTTTTCTTTTTTTTCCTTTTGTGTTTTTGGATGCCAGTCAGACTTTACCAAGTCTATGGCTCATCAAGTTTTACGCTTGACACCCTGTGTTGACGTTTAACTCTCTCGTTCTTATTAAAAGCTTGGTCCAAATGTTACCATCGGAGCTGGAGTTACGGTTGGACCAGGGGTGAGGGTTAGAGAGTCTTTGATTCTTGAGGGTGCCACCCTGCAGGTATGTTTACCAAAGCATTACAGCATCACTTTGTGTTGTAAAAAATATATCTCTGAAATTGGTATGATCGGTTGATAATATCCCTGTCATATACAGTGAAGGGCTGTTACCATTGGTAAATTGGTATAAGAATTAGTAAGTTGGTATTCAGTTTCTGGGGGAGAAGAAATAGCAGATCTTAAGCTCTGCGTGGTTTGACACAGTTGCTTGTATTGCAAATTTTGATGTAATACTGCATCTCTGTAGTGGTGCAGACAATGGCTGAACTAATATAACGAACTTAATGGGAAGCACAAAGCAGTGAAAAAGGAGCAACCTGCTTGTGTCTTGTGTCAAAAGTGCATTCAACTAGAATCCAGAAACCTTCACCTTAATAAAAGAGTAACTTTGAGTGGACTAACAAATTAACGAAAGGATAATGATTTCTTCAATTTCATATTAGGAGAAATCAAAGGGCTTGAAAAATCTATGTTGAGGCTTAAAGAGGTGCTCTCAACAGTTTTGTCATATTAACGTTTTACTGCACTGATGAAAAGATGTACAAAACAATTGTCAAGTATTTTTTGTTATCTGCCTTTTGATTCTTACTTCCTTCTGTTTTTTTTTTTTTTTTGCTGTCTCTTCACTTCTCTCTCTTCACTTTAGGATCATTGCTGCATCCTCCATAGCATCATAGGCTGGAACAGTTCGGTGGGAGCCTGGACCAGGGTCGAAGGGACGGCCAACGACCCAAACCCCAACGACAAACACGCCAAGATCGACAGCAGCACGCTTTTCAACGAAGAAGGGAAGTTGAATCCGTCTATCACCATACTAGGTAAACCACATTAAACAAACTTCATCTTATGAAATGTGACCATTGTCTTAACACTGATAAAAACTGATAAAAAAAAACTGGAAAAATTTTACCATCTCTTTATTTATTTTTAAATGGTGAGATTTTAGTTCTGCTTTTGTATGAAGTTTTCATTTCACATGTAAGCTTCACCTCAATTTTTAACACACACTTTTGATGGTAACAAATAACTTAAAGGACCCAATTCATCGGGGTAATTGGAGGCTTACATCAGAGCTTTTTCAGGACAAGCTACATCATTATGGTATTTCAGCGGTACTGATGGGAATGACTTTCTTCATTTGCATATCATTTGTGCTTGTTTCATGGCAAACTGTTGCGTCGTTTTTTTTTTTTTCAATTTTGTGGTGGCCAACTGAAGCTGCTGGGATAATGACTGTTAGTCCTTCACATCAAGGACTTTATGTCATAACATTGTTGCTGATAAACATTTTTTAATTATGTGTACTCATTGAGCAGGTGAATGGGAGCTAAGCATCACATGACCTCTTTAATAGATTGAAATGTATGGACAGATTCTGTCAGATCACACACTCAAAAGAAAAAAAAAATGTAATTTCAATTCTGTGTTTGAACTATTTAAGAAACTACCTGAGTAGATAAACTTCGGTGGCACTTTCCCAATTCAAAGTAAATGAATCGTCAAGTAGAACAATGAGTTATGGAATTCTGAAGGGTAGACTTTCCAGGGTTGTTTGCTTTCTTTCTCAGTTGCATCACAATCTGGACTTGTTCAAGCGTGGCAGCTAAACTACACAATTCGTATCTTCATTTTGGATGTGAATATGTTTAAATATTTATCTAGAATTGGATTTCCAGGGAAGAGCTTGGTGTCTGTTCTACATACCTTTTTATATAGCTTTGGTGTATTAGCTATCTGTGGTGTCAGAAGTAGCCACAGTTTTGAAAATGGAGGGAGATTCAGATCCCATGGAGGATGGGGGGGGGGAGAAGGTTTTCGGGGCATGGAGGAAGGTTGGGAGATAGTCAGATTTTGCTCTAAATCAAGCCTGTGCAGCACCCACTGGCGGCAGAAAACCACAAGCAGTGAAAGCTTGAATCCTCTATCGTGATGTAAAGGTCATCTGGAGGTCATTACTCAAAGTCCTGCGTTATCTGATGGCGAAGGTTCAATAATTGTGTCGGGTGTGGTGCTAAATTTCTGAGCAAATGAGGCAGGTACTATCAATGAAGTGCTGCCATCAGGAGGTGATATACTTGTAGGTACTTCATGAAGATGGTCGTAGCTTCACAAAGGAAGGTGTCATGGGGCTTTGTGGACTATTTAAAAGCGGGTAAACTTTTTATTTCTTTTTTAAAAAAATCATTGTATGCAAAGGATAAGTGAGTACTTGGTGACGATTTTGTGACCAGTAAGGCCAGGTGTTGGGCAAAAATGTTTGCAATTTTACACATTCTCTCAGAAAGTGGCCTTATTGACCACTTGAACTACTTTGCAAAAATATCAAAGGATAATCTTTAATTTATGCAGTTTGAGATTGCATTACTTTGAAATTATCATGTGGAAAATCTCTTGCCATGTAATGTCAAGTGTTCCAGTGATTAGAAATTACCAATGGAAGGACAGACAGTTTTTCTTTTTTGCTTCTAGAAGGGCATGACATCATGGTTGGGTGAGGGGTGTGAGGTACAGGTGGTCCCCGAAATACAGCCGTGTATCTGATTTCTTTAGGCGGTAAAAATTTCAAAGTTGTCTGACTGCTATGTTCACTTCAAAATTAGGTTTTGACACAGTTTGCACTGTCACAAGGAACTCTTGTTCAGAAGATGAAAGCATTAGGACACTTCTCAAAGTAAGCGACGGCACCGTCAAAGTTGACTGCAGAGTTTATGTTAGTTTCATAGAGTCACTGTTTTCCTGCTTAAAGAAGAAAAAAGTTCAACTTAAACGTTTTTATTCTTGTTTGACTTCTGCTTCAAAAACCTACTATCTGCAAAATTCTGCACTATGGTTAAGGGTCTGCAAATGCAGTAAAATCTTTCATTGGTCATATGTGGAAAGAGCGTTGTCAGTGCCCTTTTCAGGGTTGTTTTTGCCGTGCCCTTCTTGATGCATTTTAGAGCCCTGTAAAGATAATGGATAACTCTGATATACTGCAAGAAAGGTTGGTATTTGCCCTGTGCTTCAAAGTTTTCTCTCGGTGTGTACTCCATGGTGAAATCCCCTAAGGTTCATTTGAGCATGCTTAATAATGTAAATTTCTTTTTAGTTTCCTGCCAAGCAGTGCATGTCAACCCCTAACCCATCTCCTCATCTATTTTCTTTTCCATTTCTCTCGACTGTCCGATCTTTCACATTCAAATCTGTTCTGACGACGCTAAACCATCCATTTGACCTTTCAGGTCGCAATGTTGTCATCCCACCGGAGGTCATTGTCCTCAACTCCATTGTTCTGCCTCATAAGGATCTGAGATACAGCATAAAGAACCAAATATTACTCTAGCTACACTTGCTTAATCTGAAGGTATGCTTATATGCCCGCATTTATGCTTCCTCGGTGTTTGTAGCCGTTGTGGTCTTTCATTTTTTTCATCTTTTTATTTGTTTGATGTTTCCATTCATAGGTGTGCATGATTTCACAATAAGCCGTGTTTATTCTTCCCATTTCATCCTATTTCGCTGTTGATGTAAACTCATATTTCCAAATCCAGGAGAAAACGAGTGCTACATGTAGGGTCGGAGCTATTCGAAGGTTGCCCAATGTTTTCAAGTCTTCCTCATCACTTGATCATCCTCCAATCTTATGTTTTCAGTTCTGCCAAATATTTACTAAAAAATGAAAATTGTTGGACAGACTTTGTTTCGTGGAGTGATCAAACAAAACTGTCATAATTTTGACCAGAACTATTTCCCATGATATACATTGATCCTGGAATGATTCTTGAAATGAATCCTGAAATGAATCTTGCAGTTTTTTCTTTGAATATTTTAGTGTCCCTTGAAGATCAGTTTTTCCTTCTAGTCATTTTTTTTTTATATCACCAATACCCTGCTTTAAGATGTCAATTTTCTGTGATGTAAAAAGTAACATGTCATGTTCTTTTCTTATTGATAGTTTCTATTGTTGTCTGATGTTTTTTTTTTCATCATTGAGTTGGCTAGCTGTTCCTTTGTTTCCACTATATGGTGTGTTGCTAGCTGTTCATTTTGTATACGTGGACTTTTTTATCTTTTTTCCTTTAACTTGCTATGTGGTGGGTTTGCTCCCTGTTCATTGTGCATTCACGATTTTCAAGCCTTTTTCCTTTGACTTGCTTTGTGGTGGGTTTGTTAGCTAGCTGGTTTGTGTTGGTGAGTCTGCAAGCCTTTCTCTTTTACCTTATTGTGTGGTGGGTTTCCTAACTGTTGGTGGCATAGGGGTGGGGTTGCCAATCTTTCTGTTTAACTTGCAGTGTGGTGGGTTTGCTAGCTATTCATGTTGTGGGTGAGTATGCCAGCCTTTCTCCTTAACTTTCTATGTGGTGGGTTTGCTAACTGTTACTCTTATACTTTTCGTTTGTCATAGCTGTTCTTCTTTAATTTCTTGATGTTTATTTTTTGTTAAACTCCTTGTAATTGCTGTGCAGTGTGACGGTACGGCTGCCCATAGTTGATTTTGGTTGGTTTGTGTGACACCTGTCAGAGGGAATAAAAATTGGCTATCATTCGATCCAGATGCCACAGAAATATTAAAACAATTTCACTCTGGTAAACTGGGAAGGAAGTTGAAACAGTTTGAGTGTGATCTGATGTTGGAAGAATCACTCAGAAAAATAAAGCAACACTGGTGGTTGAGTACTAACATTGAGTAACTAATAACAGTGTATATATACAAGACTGCAGCTACAATGCACAGTAAAAAAGCCAGTTGTTATCGAAGTTACGCTCCACCCCATAATAAAGTCAGACATAATGAGGTCATAAGTTAAAGGCTACCTTTAGGCTACAGAGACAATATATCATAAAGCACAATGCATATATTGCCCTGCATGACCTACAGTTGATAGTCAGTATATTCTAATCATGATTGACAAAACCAATCACAAGGTGGAAAAAAATGCAGACACAATGCTTGTAATGACAAGGAATCCCTGAGTGTTTCGATTCTGTTTCAGGCAGTTTTAAAGAAAACATCCACACATTTTCAGTCCATAGCTGTTAACCCTCATCATCAATTAAGGGTCCTTCAGATTGGATCCCTTGGAGACTGAAACCGATCTTGCCATCCTTTTTCCCAGAAAGAGTGATCGTAATCATAATCATAGAGTGATTGCTGCATAGCCAATTGCATGATGCTTTAATGATTATGTTTGACTTTGCAGGCAGAAATGTGGTGATCCCATCAGAAGTTATGGTGTTAAATGCCATCCTCCTACCAGACAAGGAGCTCTCCTCCAGTTTCAAGAATCAGATACTGCTCTAGGATGGAGAGAGAGGAAGTTGGATCATTTGAGGGTCAGATTGTCAGATGTCAACAGTTAGTCAGAAGGACGTAAGCTCGTGAAACAACTGGCTAAATAATGTCGGCGTAACGAGTGCCTCAAATGGAGGAAGATTGGGTGCAGGGAGGGGGTATAGATTCAATAGACATTCCTTTCCAAGGACAAATAACTTCTTTGATGATGTATTACCTGGCGTCTTTGATACAAGAAATCCACAGTCAAAATTAGTTTTGAACCAGCGCATTGAGTTTACGCATAAGAAACACTTGAGGTCTGCTAGCAAACATTGATATGGCCTTGTAAGTTGGTCTTGAACTGTTGAAGGCTGCTGATACCAGAAAGGATTAAATGCTAGAAATAAATTGCAGAATGGATGACCATCAACGAAATGTAGAGTCAACTATATACAGTATGATTACAAATTGTTCAAAGTGTTTAGACGTGAACAAAATGAGGAGGTCCCTATAAACCTCCATACAAAATGGAGGCAATTTTTCTTGTTTGTTAACTGAGTAAGACTATAGTGGTGTAGCCATCCAAGGTGGGGTCTTTTTGACAGGTCAGCACCACCTTGCAATACAATAATTACATTTTGTTGCTGCCCTTCCAGTTGGCTGCCTGGTCTTCTCATTCCTATGACTAAAGTAGTCTGCTAGTCCACACTGTGCAGGCCATTGCTAAACAGGTATTAAACAATTAACAGTGTATGGCAAGATTTTATGTTGTGGGGGGACCTACATCATGTAAAATAAACATTTGATAGATCACCAATGCTAGATATGTATCTAAAGAAGAAAAAAATTGTGTCATTTAAGTTGCGGTCTTCAAGTTCAATGCCATAGTCTTGTTAAGTTTGCATAGGCATGTAATATCAGGCACTTTTGCAAGGGTGGCTCTTTGCTAAAGGGACCGTCAACTCTACCAACTCCATCAACTCCATGTGTTGGTACCACTGCTGTTGCTATATCATCTTAGATTACAGTGTGGTATTTATCTATCTTCATTACATTTGCTGGGGTACCATATCAGCCCTGAGAATAACTCTCATATGCATAGGCATATGTCGAGACTCAGCTTTAATTCTTGTTACACTGGCGTCGCCAGGGTTATTGTTTTGGGGGTAGGGGAGAGGATCAAGTGTACAAGTGCTTTGGAAATTAAGTGTGCTTCAACTACAGTGTAGCAACAGAGATTTTCGGGCAGGTGGGGATGAGAATTGTGGAATACTATCTGAGTGCATGACCATGGGTTGGTCAGAGTGTACCAGAAAATTGTTGGATAAAAATATCTCCTAGATCACCAGAAACTACCCTTCGCAATACTATGCAGGAGTTGTCATGGGCTGCAAGAAGGACAAAATTATATTCTTGGCTGTCTCATATGCCTTTATGGATCCACTATTTCCTCCTGAATGGGGGTGTACGTATGCCCTGTCCCCCCACCCAGCCTCATATGCTTGTATTTTTCCTGTTACTTATATGCCACTAGAATTGATTCGGTTTATTTAGCCAAAAATCTCAGGAGAAACACTGAAAATTGCTGGGTGAATTAAGTTTGAGTCTTATGCTACACATGTAGAAGACAATCTTGTAGCTTGATGCTTGGCTTTTCTACATTACTTCGTGGTGTTACTAAACTGCAATACATGAATGCCGTCTTGGAAAACTATCATATGCTAAATTGAGCCAGGGTATTCAATTCTTGTCTCATGTAGTACAGCTTTTACACCTGGGGTGGATCAAGTTTGAGATGGGGGGGGGGGGGGGAAGGGAGACATTGAGCTCATTGTCGATGGGGGGTCAAACGAGGGGGATCAAACTATACCCTTGTGGCATTCTGCAGGGCTTCCTCCATATAAATATGTATCAAATGAGCAGATAAGTCCCAATTTATATAAAAGAGCCCACCAACCCCACCCTGATATTTCTTACTTGTATTTGTAAATTATTTGGTATCAGACTCTGTGTTTTTCTCAATTTCGGCTTGAAAAAGTTCTAGGGTCTTCACATCTGCACTGTATGTATTGTTCGAAGGTAGTTACAATGCAAATGAAGTCAGTCAACTCTGTGAGATTAATAAGAGTTAATTTATCCTTCAATGATTTGTGTGTGAAGTTAAATTTATAAAGCTTTTGTCTGCATTTGATTGAATATTTTTATGAAGTCTTTGTTGCAATTTTATTTGAAATGATGATGTAAAATAAACAAGACACAGTTCTAGGAAATGTTTTGTTTTATTTTTAGCAGTGGTGCTTTTCCCCTTGATGACAAAAGCTTTATCGATTCCTTGCCGAAGGCTCAAGGAATCTATGCGATGGTGATGTCATGTGTGTGTATGTAACACTTGTTGTAAACACGATATCTCAAGAAGGGCAAATCTGAGGGATTGCATACTTGGTATGTGGGTTGGTCATACTGAGCAGATGACCCTTATTATTTTTGGTGGAAGTCAAAGGTCATTTGAGGTCACCAGAGGTAAAAATACGAAAGCCTTGTAAACACTTTATCTCAAGAACGGTAATTGTGACTGATGTCATACTTGGTGGGTGGATTGGTCATATTGAGTAGATGATCTCTATTGTTTTTGGTCGAGGTCAAAGGTCGTTTGAGGTCACCAGAAGCCAAATTGTAAAAGCCTTGTAAACACAATATTTCCAGAAGGGGAACTGTGAATGATGTAATACTTGGTGTGTGGGTTGGTAATATTGAGTAGATGATCCCTTCTGTTTTTTGTTGAGGTCAAAGGTCATTTGAGGTCAAACTGTAAAATCCTTGTAAACACTATCTCCAGAAGGGTAACTGTGACTGATGTCATACTTGATGTGTGGATTAGCCATATTGAGTAGATGACCCCTACTGTTTTTGGTCAAGGTCATTTGAGGTCACCAGAAGTCAAACTGTAGAAACCTTGTAATCATGATATTTCCAGAAGGGTAACAGTGAATGATGTTATACTTGGTGTGTGGGTTGGTAATATTGAGCAGATGATCCCTTTTTTTGGTTGAGGTCAAACATCATTTGAGGTCAAACTGTAAAATCCTTGCAAACACAATATCTCCAGAAGGGGTTACTGTGACTGATGTCATACTTGGTGTGGGGATTTGTATAATAGCGAGTAGAATACTCTTTTTGATTTTGGTTGAGGTCAAAGGTCATTTGATGTCACCAGAGGTCAAAATGTAAAAACCTTTTTAAAACACAGTATCCAGTTAAATTTAGATGGACCATTAAAGTTGAGGGTGCATATCTGATACCCCAATTTGCATTATGTTAACCCTGTTTTTCCGGGTAACCCCAGTTGCAAGCGCCAAGTTCTTGTGTGTGTCCGCGTTCGGTGCCCTAAACAAACCCATGCACAAACACACGCCAACCTGACTGCATAGGTTCCTTTGCTGATGCAAGGAACCAAAAATGTGTAAACACAATATCTCCAGGAATCTAAGCTTGACTGATGTTGAGGTTAGATGGACCAATTTTTTTTTGTTCAAGAGAAACACGCAAATCAAAACCAGACTCCACACACTCATTGCAGTTTCCATGATGGGAACTGAGAAAAAATGTGCTGAATTCAAAGTTCAGAAAACATTAAGTTACAATTAAACTACTTGATACCACACGTTCACATACATTAGTATCAAAAGTTTCCATGATTCCTGCCTTGAGATATCATGTTAACAACCTTTTTCGGTGTTTGACCTTTGGTGACAGTTCTTCTTCTTGATGAATACATTACTGTGCTAAGTATCAAAATCTTTCACGATTCCCACCTTTCCTGATATAGTAACAAGATTTTCAGTGCTTGACCTCTAACGACCTCACTGAAAACAAAAAGTCGACTTAACACGACCTTAATTTTTGAAGAATGTGGAAACAAGAAATATCAGTTAGTATTACTATCTTTATTGTTGTACATAGTATAAATCCAATCTTTACAATTTGCTCTTACAAATAATTTATAGCACATTACATATTCCAAAATAAACATTTTGTGTCATTCACACATACCCAGAGGCATAGTACCGTTGGTAAGGACCTGCTCCTGCTTACACCTCCTGTATTTTGACAATCATCACAATAGCATTGCCCTCATAACACTAGCACTGCCCATCATCTCAAAGATGAAATTTTACAAAGATTTCTTATTCAATAACTCTATACTGCTCTCTGAAATGTGTACAAGGAAACGAAAACACTAGTTAGACTTTTTTTTCCAATCTATGGAGGGCACTTTAAAATCTTAGTATCTGTTAATCGAGTATTCGTAAGAATTCCCAGTTCTAAACAAGAACTGCAGTTGCTTCCAAATATGCAAAATGGTAGAAAAATTGTAAACTTACTAGAAATTCCCCGTGGTAAAAGTAACAGTATGTAGATCAAATATACTCAACCATACAATTTCAAAATTTCAGGGCCAAGTTCACACGAAATAGCTTTGCCACTCACTGGCAGATCAAAGGTGGGGATGGGCAATGGGGAGACATGGTCCCATCCAAACATCCACCAAAAATGGTTCCAGAATAACACTTAGGGAAACAAAAATTTAAAGAAGGAGAAGTAACTTCACAAGTGCACACGTTTGTTGCACCAAATCATATTAAAGAGGCATTGCCCTATCCCAAACAAGGGTCTAAGATCTGCTGGTGTCACCACTCAATGTACTGTCTACACTTATTTCCCACTGACCACTGTTTGTGCTGTGAAATAGGCTACATTCCAAATGCATCACATCACAGGCTTTCACGCTTTACCCAGACTGTATACTGCTCTTCCCAACATTGTAATGAAATTTATCCAATCAACTAACGCGACCAGAAAGGGATGGACAATTATGTCCACAGGAAAACTGGAGCGATCATGCTCGCAAGGAGCAGTGTAATGTTTGTGGAATGTGCCTGACTCAAAATTACTACATGCAGAAGGAAATGCTAATAGAGTATGGTGATACTATCATAACATATGCTCTTAAAGCTGGAATATGAGTTTAGTTGCCAGTGAAAGTCGAATTCTGTGAGACGTGTTGTAGCCACTACAACAAGGACAGTGTTTAAGCTCCACTTTTACGTACGTGAGAATTGATATCCATTCCCATTGGTTTGTCTGATTTCAAGTGACTGACTGCTATGCTCTCTTGGAGTCTGAATTTTGTAGGGCCAACAAAAATGTCAAGACAATTTTCATATTCAAATATCTGGAAGATGAGTGAATAGTTCTCTTTCAGATTTTGTGACGGGTGATCTTTCACTCTACTTTCTC
Organism: Stichopus chloronotus; assembly: GCA_021234535.1. Taxonomy (NCBI): domain Eukaryota; kingdom Metazoa; phylum Echinodermata; class Holothuroidea; order Aspidochirotida; family Stichopodidae; genus Stichopus; species Stichopus chloronotus. Next base: position 10,474,313 of record CM037848.1, read on the forward strand.
TTCCAGGAAACACTGAGGAAGAACAAAGGTAGATGACCAGGTGGTAACCCGTACAACTCATATTTCAGCTTTAACTCATCTCTAAGATCAATGCATTAGTTTCACGAATGGCATCAGTACTTAAGTGCAATTATAACCCTATGCTTCTCTGCAGCAACAAAATTAAGGAAGCATACCAGAGTAACAACAAGCAACCTCAAAATTTTCCACAGCAATGAACAAAGTTCATATAAGCCTCACTTAGTAGGAAGAATGACAAAGCAAATCGAAAGGTTCTGGCAATGCAGTAAATAATCGACATGCAAAAAAAGTTTTCACTTTGTGAAATTTGATCACACGAAGGTCTTTTGGATCAGGAGGTACTCCAATCAGCTTAACACTTGATGCATAGAGCAGCATCTCAGTTTAAGATCAAACTGTTACTGTATCGCTCTTCATCTTTCGTCTGCGATCTCAGAGACCGGGTCTTGCTATCCCTCAGGTAAGGCAGAGGGCAGTCTTCATTGTTGTTGGCATCTCCTCCTTCACTGTGCAAACTGCTGAAGAGCGGTCTTGACTCTGTCGTAACATAGGCAACAAAATAAAAGCAAATAGTTTTTACATGGATGCATCACTTTTTTTCCTGAACTTCATAAAGAATGTAGACATTCCTTGTTGAATTGTTGCCAAAAACACTGAACATGTTATAACAAATGAACAAGATACTATTAATATTGACATCAATTGTAACAATATGCCTTTTTTATATTTCCTTTTTAATTTTGAAGTATGGTACTAAGTAAAAGAGTTTCACAAACTATTGATCCTAGACTGATGGTGATAATTACCTTTAACTTCTCTTAGACAACTACATATAAACTCATGCACTCAAGATGAAAATCGTTAATTACAGAAAGCCTTTTATGCACAAATTTATCTGTAACACAACAGGAATGCCAAAACAACATTCAAATCTCAGAGGGAATGATATAAAAGATTGCTTTGCCGGGTTTCTCATCAAAACCTCAATAGCTCTTCTTCACCTTCATCAAAAAAGTGCTGATGAGACAGTATGGAGCTGGTGTAAAGCTTGGTTCACACTACACCGATGATACGTCTTATACAATTTTTTTCCCCCACAAATATCAGACCAGTAGCATTCTGTCAGCATTTTCATTCAGTTTTAGTGTTTATCACCAATGTTTCATGTGACTCTATGGGATCACCAACTTTTAGCCCTTTCTGTCCAACTTTGGAAAAGACTTAAGATGGAAGTTACAAAACTGTATCATGATTGGATCCGATATCACTGTAGTCAGATCGATGCTTTACGATTATGACAATGGAATAGCAGACAGGAAAACTTCACTGGATACAGAAAGGACTTTGAGCAAATATTAGATGGACCAGTTAACATGGAATACTTTCAGGCTGCTAGAAAGCCAAAGACATATCCATAAACAGTTTTGAAAAATGACCGACAACTTTCACAATTGTTCTGTTTACTGAGAGGGTTTTGTCAAAGACCATCTGCCATCCGTCGACAATCATAATTTGACATTTCTGTAGTAATCTGACCCCCCTCTTTCACTTAATAATCTATCAATGACCGATTTTAGCGAGAGAATGGTGAAGAGAAAAGAAGATGGTCTTACTTTTCAAACAGGACTTGGTCTGATGATGTGAGCAGTGACTGGAGTTGTTTATAGACACTGAATTCTTTGAGCTTTCGCTGCCTCATATCTGCACCCTCCTCTTCCTTCCAAACCAGGTTATTGATGCAATAAACAGCGGCAACTTGAAGCTTTACATTCTCATGTCTCTGCTCATGGATAAAGATAAAGAGGTAACTGTAATACCAGAAACCAAGACTGGACAAATACCAACCCCCCCAGACAGATATCCTCTGGAAAATAGCCCTCTGGGTTAGTGTTATTTCACCTGGTGATGAAAGACCTGCGGGTATGTCCCGAAGTGGGGGGAAGGAGACGGTCTGGGGAATAATTGTTTGGCAACCCCAGAAATGAAAGCGGCTCATGATGACATGACTAATGACAGCATAGCTTGCTGCTGGATTGACATTAAACTTTGAATACAAATGATAATATTGCCTAACTCTCCCCCCCCCCCCCCCCAAAAAAATGACAATACATTACTCTTGACCAGAAAGCTCATTTCAGGTAACACAAAACTTTTGAGCTAAAAGGAGTCGTAGTGCCAATAGTATCTGTTACGAAAACAAAGCAGAGAGGAATCGGATATTTGAAGACTAGAAAATGACGAGAAGTGGAAGACTAATAGCACTTGACAGAGCGGTTAATATTTTGTGGTCTTGAAATGAAAGATGCAGGATTTTCTATCTCAGCATCAGTGGTAGCTGTGAAGTTGTTTGCCATCGATTCCATGGTCTGGCTCTCTTCCAAGCACAGGGGAACTTAATATGTAAGAACTTTCCACCACCAACCACAATTCAGTTCACCTGGATACCGCCAAGGTACCCTCGAAAAAGAGTTAATGCATCGACAAATGGGAATTACGACAAACTCCCTAAAATCGATTGTCCATACTATATTGATAATTGATCAATTAATGAATCATTCATCAGTTATGAATGTATCTTATCAGTAATATCATTTAACAGCCACTGGGTAAGGAAAGCTGATGGTTTTTATGATTCACAAATTTTGAAATATGTACAGAATAATTGTTGGATGGTATAAACAGGAAAGCAAATACTCAGTGGATGATGATGACAATTCCTCTTCCCGTCCATATTTACGTTTTTTTGAGGGAGCCTACATGAATTTGTTTTGTTTGTTCTTTTCACTTTACCTATGTGCATACATATAGAGGTACGGCACGGGAAGTACACAAAAACCCTGAGGGGTTTGACAATGTGCACTCATTGTAAACAAAGGAAAAAGCAAATCACAAATAAAAAAAGTAATAACACACAACACAGAGAAAGACATCCTACCCACCATCAAAAACCCAACTCCATCCATCCCAAAACACCCCGAACAGATACCTTCAGCACCACTCTGAATCATTGCATGATGTTACACATATTTTGTGTCGCTTTAGTTCCGAGGACTGGCATCAGCAACTCACCATGTAGTAAGTCAATTTCTTGAGGATGTCCTCATTGGACATGATGAAGTCTTTCGCGTTGTTCCCGTCGGCTATGTTGGCGAGGATGCAGAGGGTCTGCTCCTTGACCTCCGGAGGATGGTTACCCTCCAATATCATCACCACGGCTGTCATTATTTGTTTGTTATGAGAGTTCATGATGATGTCAATATCCTGCAACATCAAGAAACATTCAATAGCACACATTCACAGGACTGAACATAATGTTACTAAGAAATGGAACATACTGTTATGCACAATCAGTGTTGAAGTTTTACCATTTTTTTATCTTGTGGTCCAAGGGACAACTAATGTGTAAAATGAGGTTGTCCTTTTCAAAAATTAAGTTGTCCTGCAAAAAATCATGTCATGACTTGGAGTAGATATTTCCAGGTTTGGTGCACCACAGTATCAGTAACGTAAGTTTGCCCTGTGCTGTTGTCAAATTCATCACCACATTTCATCCCATGATGTTTCAGACATTGTGAGTAAATTCTTGATTTCTTTCGAGAGCTAATACAATTTGGTTGTCCAAAGGACAACCTTGAAGGAAAATTTGGTTGTCCTGTAGAAAATTTGGGTGTCTTGCATGAGAGGACTACCACGAAACTCATCACTGGCATTGCTATGTATGAAGTGGTCATCTGACAAAAAATACGAAAATGAGAATTATTAATATTTTTTTTTAAATACACAAAAGTCTCATCCGACCAAATTGGACACTAAATTTTTTAACATGCATTTCAACAATGTCTACTTGTTCGAATAAACGTCCTTAGAATGTAAATTATCATAGCGTCTGTGAAGAATAAAATGTCGGAAAAGAAATAGTGGGCTTCCCAGTGTGTAACAAATATCACACAAAATGCATATCATACTTACATTGCCTCAAAATGTTCAAAATTATTTCTATATCCCCAAGAAACAAATTATACCACTAAGCCAAGTGGGAGTTTTACGCAAACTCAAAACTCAGAACAATGCAAAACAGCTCTGCATATCAATGTTGTTGGGCGAATATTTGCAATTAAGGAGGTCTATCAGAGAAAGTAGAAATATAAGTTCCTTTAAATATAGTTACAGTTTGTACATTCTCAATAGACTAAGCATCCATCGCATATTTCACTTAAATCATTTCACCATCTAAATAGTACTTTTTTGGCATCATGTTGTCACTCATTTGGTAGTTATAGCTTTTTTCTTTTGAAGCTGGAATATGAGTTGTATAGAGAATCTCATGGTCATCTACCATTGTTCTTTCTCAGTGTTACAGGGAAGAAAAAGTAGGACAAAAGATCACAAAATCTGAATGAGAACTATGCACTCACCTTTCAGAATATGAAAAGTATCTCAAACATTTTTGTTGGCCTTACAAAATTCAGACTCTACAAGAAAGAATAGGGGTCCATCACCCCTACTTGAAATCAAACAGACCAGTGGGAATGGATATGAATATTAATACATGCAAATATAGGACTTAAACGTTTTTGTGTCGTGGCAATGATGTATTCAGTGGAATTTGACTTTCACTGGCAAATTTTCAACTCATATTCCAGTTTCAATTAAGGGGAGAATTGTTGACCAGTCTTAGCTTTTCTTTCCTCCTTTTCTAGTAATTTAGTCACACTTGTAACACGTTGTGTGTACATACATTTGTACTAGTAATTTGCTAAAAATAAATAACACAAATAAACGAAACAAATAGAAAATATGTTATTCAAATACTTCAAGGACAGGACTCAAACTGTTGTGTTAGAACTGCCACACAAAGCTCCTACTTTGTCAATGCCATTGCTTCCAGCACAATGTGGAGTGTAAGGTCTGACCCTTCTTAGAGTTGGCTGAGGTTTGAAAAGTTTAGTAATTGCAGAATCTTACTGATTTTGATGACAATAAATTTCTGAGAAGTCCAAGAGTCTTCATGAGAATATCAACGTTATCGTCTGTCAGGAGTTTGAAGAGCTGCTCCGTCCCCAGCTGAGCGAGGATCGTGTTCTTAATGTTCTGCTCTGATTGGAATGCCATATTCATCAGGCCCCAGATGCCATTGAGCCTCAGGTACATGTTGTCGCTCCCTGTGAGCTGACAGAACATGATCACGGCCCCGGATTCGACGATGTGCTGAGAGGTAAGGACAGAACAACGCAAGTGAATGACGCAATAACAGGTATCAAACGATCATTTGGGATGCTTCAAAATCACAATGATATGTCACACGAAACTTGTGCTATACACTGAAAAATTTTGATTCCTCAAAATTTTTTAATTTATTTACATGTTGCAGTGCTTTTTTTCTCTTTGATATGTAATGCTTACAGCTTTGATATTTCAATTATTCCACTCAAGCACCACAGCTAAAATAAAGCATGAGACACGCTTTAGCAATATTCATGCTTCGATTAAAATCATCCGGTGATCTTGTGAATGGAAGCCCTGAATTATCTTAGAAAGTTGCACTTCTGTTTAAACAGAAACCCCATTTAGGATGATACACATCTCTATCATTGTTGGCTGAGAGCCTAAAAACTAAAGAATATCAGTGAATCCAATGAAATCGGTGGATGATGTTGAAAAGTTTTTTCACCATTACTTCTTACCGATTTACTCGGAGAGAATTCCAGCAGGAGGTTGCAAATTGTCGAAGAAGCAGCCACCATCAGATCTTCAGATTGTTCTGTTTGTAGGATCTGTGTTTTTAATTTAAAATGTCAACAAAAAAAATTCTCCATTTCATAATAATCTCATACAGGCATACACATGATCGAGAAGTTGACCGTAATGACAGGAGGTATAATACCTCCAAATTAAAACTGAAAAAAATTTGCATAAGTGTATAAAAGTAGATGCAAATACACTAAAACTTCTTTGCATCAAATAATCATCAAGGAAGTTTTTGGCAACTTTTGAAAGTGGTGTTCAGACAGGTCTTACCACTTGTTAGTTTGTTACTTTGCACAATTAAAGCTACATGTGGAACGATAATGCATTACTTTCAAATCTTCCCTTACAAGATGCAAAAACTTCTGAGGCAGGTATACAAAATACTAGAAATGCAACCAGTTTAGAGGATTTCTTTAGTTGTTGTTGATAGGATTACTCAGTAATATCCAGTAACTCTGCTTTTCCTTGTGACAGTGATCACACTGCTTGGGATTATGTTAAGTTACTTAGGATTCTGAAAAAAAGACTTAAAAATGAATTACTTGTAAATTAATACATATCAAATCTGCTGTTTTCTTGTGAAACTCACCATAGCAAAGCTTAATACGGTATGCGTAGTTTCAGTTTGTGTGCTAGCTAGTCTGAAGAAGGCTTAATGCAGAAATTTCTGGCTTCTTTCACATCTCTGAGTAATTGATACATTTATCATTAACCAAATACTATAAATGATGGTAAAAATGTATCAATGTGATCAACACTATCCCAAGAAAGATGAGGGCTTTTCAGGCGCTGTTTTGCACCGATCGCCCGGAGGATACTTGCCTCTCACGTTCCACTCGGTGAGCTCTTACAAGTCTCAACCTGAATGAAAGTTCATCTTAAACCAGAAACAGGTGTTTACGTCTAACAAGTTTGCCAACAGAATGCTGCATCACAGCATAACGAAAAAGGTAGCAAGGTATGACAGATTCACTGAATGCGAGCGAAATGTGCAAAAACAAAGAAAAAAAATAACAGTAGGATGTGTGGAGACAGGTATGTTCAGAATGATGTAAACGTTGTTGATTGACTTTTGCAAGATGGACCAGACTAAGTTATCCTTTCTGCATGATGATTATAAAGCGTGGACAAGGTGATTGGCAGATTTTTCTGATCCATGTTTGAATTGGTTAGCAATCAATCCATTTTGATTAGCAGATGTGAAACAGACATTGCTGTGTCGATATTGTGAAAACACTAGTGAGTACTTACTTCAGTTCACATATGCTTTGGTACAGTAGCAACTTAATTTGCTTTTTAAAATAAGTGCCACAAGCCAAGTCGTGGCTTCGACCTCGGACGATTCGAGAAAAACTTTTCAGGTAGGCACAGAAAGAATCACTGAGTCACATCTACCGCAAAGAATACATTAAAGTAAATTCAGTATTGGGCTTTCATGGGTTGCAAATCATAGTGCGAACCCCGTTACTTCCTTTGCTAAGCGCCACATACAACTGCACACGTACTGGTTCTGCGAAAAGTTTGTCAGTGGTAGCATAGCTGTGGCATACATTCTTCTGAATCAGGATGACTTATGACGTGAAAGATTAATGAAGATGTCTCACCTTATCTAATGAGACAGGAAAAATGTACTAAACATCCAATTTTTGTCAGAGAAGAGCGCTTCTAAGGGCAAAAGCTCTGACCACCGCCTCTAATTACCAGAGATCCTTATATTACGACAGCCTGACACTTAACGATCAAATTGACAACTAGCAAGACCTAAGGCTCCATTTCTAGCTTATAACTTACAGTCATCAGTGGTCTCCACACTCCATGATCTTGAAAACTGGTCCGTAACTGTTGCACTGATCTTGAGAGGCTGTGTAAGCATCTGACGGAACACAAAACAGTGGCGACAAGTCAAAACTAACAAAGTCAGTGAATACAGTCTGGATGCATCACATTGACGTATCTAAAACATGCCTTTCTTTTGAAAGGAAGTTTCAGTTCACCACAAACCATTTCATGTCTTCCAGTCTCTTTATAATTACAACCTTCAAAATGAATCACTTACTGTTGGGCTTCTGAGAGTGAGTGCACGCAAGATCCTCAGAGGTAAAAAGACTTACTTTCAAATATCAGTGATGATCAAAGAATGTAATGAAATGACTACATAATGAATAGCAATAACAAGTTAATCATCACATTACTGGCATGTACTACCACATCTTTTCAACTTCCTTCACCTCTGTTGTCCATGTGAAGATCTCTATTTATTTCAAGCGCCCCTTCTTTCATCAAAGTTTCATTTTCAAAATTACCGTCGGGAATACATTCGTACTTACCTGACAGCGGCTAATCTAACTTTATAGTTCTCGTCAGACATTGACTGTTCCATATCTTCCATCAGTGGCTCTGTTTCTATTATCTGTGAAAGGAAGAGATGGGAAGGAAAAAGGGTATTCATAACTCTTTACCTACAATAAAATCAAGCTTGCAAAACTCTAAAACCACACTCCCCTGGTCTTGATGTCTAGAAGTGAAATACCAATTTCAGTTTGCAATAAAAGGTTAATCAGCTTTAAACCTGTGCATTAATGCAGGATAATGCATGATCAGGAGTTAATGCCAGCAATGTATGAGGGCGCAGTCCAAGTGCATCCAGTGATAGCATGAACTCTCATGATTGTATTATCCTACAGTTAAAGCATGTCCGAAGTAGATTTAGCTTGTTCATACAGACAAAAAGAGATTTTGATAACGAGGAAAAAATGGAAGAAAATTTGAGTTTGTCAAAAACAGCATTTTCATTGAAAATCAACCCCACAAAAACATAAAGAACATTTGCAACACTTCGACAATGTTCGCAAGTGATAGACAAATTACCACCATTGTTTTGTGTAAGATAACAGATAACAAAACACTGTTGACCCACATTTTTATTGTTTGCATCAACAGGTAATTCTACTCTGAAATTAATCGTATTTTATCTGTAGGATGATGCACAGTCACCTGATTGAAATGGGCCAATAGGAGTTGAGGATACTTTCCAAGTACGCACGAACGCAACTTATTATCGTAATCTGTACATGTTCATTGCAGAAAGCACTACTCCTTTGCTGTCAGGTTACATCAAAGCCACGTTGACAAAGACGAGAATTTATTGGAAGTATTTTTGAAAAATGTGTAGGCGATAAGCAACTTTCTATAAATTATGTTTGCTACCTTTTTCCTGATCTCCTCATCATTTGCTGAAATAGCTGCAAATACCATGAACGCTGCTTGTTTCAGATCTTGAACTGATTCTGAAGGATGTAACTAAAAATAGAGCAATGAAAGAAAGAGACAAATAAATAACAAACAACCAATATCAGAAAATAAACACAATCAATGATTTAAAAGGACTAGGCGAAGCTGTTATAAATAATTTCGTCCATTTCTACTCTCAGTCCTCTCCTTGTGGTATTAATTCTTGGAATCTCAGACAATGTACTGATGGAGGCATTGTCATCTGAGACGTAAGTAAGCAAAAGTCCAGGCAGCCTCGGAATCAAACACCGCTGTTTGTGACGACGGGGCTCGCCGCATATTCGACACTGACCACTGTAACCCGTGGGCATTGAGTTTCATTCCAACTTAGCAAGGACTCATGGGGACGTTAAAGGTCCAGAGACTAATTCGGGTTATATTTATGTGACATTTAACCGCTGGAGAGGGACAAAAGGTACGGATGGAGGAGCGTGCTGACAAGTGATCGAGTTACGGATATTGATTGAATGGTGCTCTGGTTCTTGAAGGGACAATCACACGACATCTGCAAAACAAATGAGGAGAAAGTTTCTCTGTGATTGAACGTTAAAAGAAAAGTATTTGAGATCTACCTTTCTATCTTTAACATTTAAATATGAGGCTATAGTAGGTATGAGATGGTCTGTAATACTGGCAGTCTTTTGAAGATCAACATCTTCCTCCACTAGGGCGGCTAACGCTTCAGCTCCGGCCACTCGGTCTTCCACGGAACAGTCTCTCTTGCACATGCGTACCAAGCAGGGTAAAGTCTATGAAAAAAAAAGCAGAAAACATGACACGAATGAAGAGAAACAATCTTAGATCTTACAAAGCTTGGGCCTGCAAAATCACAACGTAAACATGTAACTGATAAATTGTAACTTCTGGTAACATTTTGTCCAGCCTTGCATGACAGGACATCACAAGACCATTTATGGTGAAATGACTTTGTCGACATACCTTTGTGACAACAATTGGATCCTTAGGACTGATGGCTTTTGCTCTGCTCAAGCTGCATAAACTGTGACAAGCAAAAAAAAATAAAAGAAAACATTTTACAGAGATGTTTCCAAAGGCACAAAATGTTAGCCACTAACCCCCCTTAAACAAGCAAACAAGCCACGGAAACAAACAAAAACCACAAATGTGCTAAGGTAGTAGGATCAAGCATGTAGATTTCATTCTCACTTTAATGTTATTTAGCTTGGGTTACATCTTACCACTTGGCAGCTGTGAGTTGGATTTCTGATGGCAAACTTCGACAGAGAAGCTTCGAGATTATGACGTGGACAGGTTCTTCGTTGTAACGAGCTGGTAAGAGGAAAAAAGGAAAATCAGTTTCAAATATCAAAAAATGATTGATCTCATCCCTGACTAGTTGCTAACACATTTTCTTACCTAATTCCACCACCATGCTCACCCTTTCCCCCTCTAGTGTTGTCAACATTCTGAAATGTTTTGCATCACATTTTTCTACTTATCACAAGTATATCAAATACATCATTTTTCTTTTTGTAAATTAAATCCATCTTTTTATATGCTACAGGCAACTTTCAGGTTTTACTCATAATTTTATACATACCAGATGCAACTGCTGAGCACACTAATTTATTCTGATGACACATTGCTGCTAAACATTCCAAGGCAGGTAAGCGAATCTGAAGAAAGGAACACAGGCAATGAATATGTTATGCCCTTGTCTTGAATATATTACACCCTCGTATTCAAGTAGGGCAGTTGTGACACAGATCCTACATCTGTTTATGTCTGCCTCTCTTTCTCTCTCTAGTCTTGAACAGGAACACTGTTTGGCCATGTCATCAATGTTTACTCTGAACTCTGCACATAAACATTGAGGATCTTCGACCAAACAACACTCCATGTTCAAACTAGAGTCATGGTACACATACTGATTGACTATCATCTGCGGGATGTTAACATATGGAAAAGTTTCTGACTGAATTTGCAGGTGTTTTTTTAACCACAAATCTATTGAAGAGATATGTTTATACCAAAGTCGAAAGAAGAAAGTGCAGAATATTATGTAAGATACATGTCACAACAACTCATACCCCTCACAGTAGCGATAAATTATTGGTGAATTCTCAGCATCAGTTAAAACATGAGAACCTTTTGTAATTTACATCCAGCATGTACGAAATGACAGCCTGCTAGAAAAGACCAAGTCACTGCTGTGGCCTCCTGTGAGCTGCAGTATCTAATCGCAGGCGTTCACGAAATAGATATATAGCATTACAATTTAAAAATAATACTTTCAATATTACAATATGTTGTAGGTTTTCAATTACATTTTTCAATCAATTACAATTACAATACAATTACAAAAAACAATTACAAAAAATACAAACAAAACAAACAAATACAAACAAAAAAAACAAAAAAATACAAATACAATCAATTACAATTTCCTTAACCAGCAAAGGACCACACAAGGGGCAGAGAATTCTTCTGTCTAATATTGGTCACAAATACCATAAATAGAAGACTATACATAAAGAACAACTGAGTGCAAACTATTATGGCAAAGAATTATTCTAAAAAAACAAGTTCCCAGGTAATTGAAGAGCTAATATATTTTAAGATCTTAGTATAATTTGCCCCAGAATTTGAGTCAGAAAATGACAAGCATTCGGTGTAATTTACGAAACTGGTTGTCTTCGTTAATTTTGATCGACAACATGCCCGATGCTTCTTACGAATTACTGTACACAAATAAATAGATGAATGCTGACGGAGAAAATGCAGCATGGCTTACACAAATTCCTTTTCAAATCACATACAGCTTATCTCTGCAGCATTGGTGTGTACAATATAGCACCACTGTATGTTACTACATACTCAACCACGTAACAAACAATGTAACACCACACCTTGTTAATCTTGGACTTGAGAAGCGGAGAGAGAGCCGGTATAGCGAGGTTACGAAGGAGAAGCTCCTGCTGGTCGGGAGTCTTACAGCAGCTGGCTAAGATTTTGGCGACACATTCCTGAGTGCACGACGACTTCCCTAAGATTTGGATCATGTGAGGGACAACATATCCATCCTATGGAAAATGAAACATGTAATTTAACTTTAACTGATGAAACATTGTAATGTACTACCTCACAAATACTAAACTGCAGTACCTTCTGACCATCCAGACTAAGATACGATGACTATACAGAAATCTTTCTTACCTGAAAAATTATCTCTGTGGGAGCATTTGGACTGATACACATTGTTCTGAGGAATCTCAGACAAGCTTCCATGAACTTTTGGTCTGTGTGTGCCAAACCTGGTACAAAATAATAACAACAACAATAATAATAGCAACAACAATGACAACATTAACAACAACAGAAATAACAACAATAGTAATGTGTGACAATGTTCACTGTTTGTAATCACTGATCAGGACATCGTGAATGATTAACGATTGTTGATTAACGAGTGTTTGTCTCTTAATTTACCTTGCATCATAATGGCCATGACACCTTCCTCCATCAGTTCAGTTCTGTTTGTGTTAGTCCCCTGTGCCAGGCTGCCCATGATCACCGCACACTCCACCAAAACGTCGGACAGAGTATCCACAGACGTCAGGATCTGGAGCAGTCTACACATGTGGAGGTCAAGATAAATACATCCCATTGATATTGAGCTTTAGGTTTTAATTTTTTTATGACAAGCAGATAGGTGACTGGGTGGAGGGGCACTAGTGCAAAGCAACGAGTAATCATGACTGTGCATAGATCTGATGAAGCAAACACACTGAATATAATTTTGTACTACTGCAGTTTCAACAAATGGTTGAAAAAGTGTTTTCCAACTTAACTTTGTACCTCAGTCATATCAATACTTTTAGTCAATTCTGACTCATAGGTGACCCAAACAAATGTCATAACCTCACTGGTTTGGGAATACTATGATTACACCATAAGCTGTTTCAGATAGTAACCCACAAACTTCGTCATTAGCCCATTCTGTCACCTCCCAACCCTTTCCCTCCCCCCACCTCCCTTCCTATTTTGATAAAACTGCTGCTACTTTAGACATTAATTCCTGGACACCAGCTGACAGACGACGGACCATTTTACTGTAATTGATATAGAGATCTATCACATTGGCTTGTGACCTTGTTGCCGGTTTTCGATCATGCTCTTACTTTGGTACAACACCACAGGCCATCATACTTGTCTTGTTTCTGTTGCTTCCGATGACCAGGTTCCGAACTTGCCTACAAGCGACAAGGAGAGAGAGAGAGAAAAAGTGAGAATCGTAAATTATACCATAAAATTTCACCAACTTTCATTCAAATGTTGGAAACTTACCAAATCAAGTGTTTTAAGGACAATACGTTACTGATCTTTGTTACTAACTTTGTACTTTGGTTCCTGAGACAAACAAATGAAGCTTACTTGAGATTATATAAGAGCTGCTCATGATCCTTTGTGCTTAGGTTGTCAATATAAATCTGATGACTGGAGTGATCCTGTCGAAGAAATAAAAAACGAAAGAAACAAACAGTATGAAGAAAGCGAAAAAGGAAGAAAAAAAAAAAAGAAAGATAATAAACTGCCTCAAGTGAAGCAAGTTCAGGATGACAGTGAGTGACTCATTCCATACCAAAATGGAAAGTTCTCAAAAGTAGAAACGTGTAAGAGGTGGCCAACAAATACAAGCAGTCATGCGACACAAAATTTAAAATGCATCTTTGGACAGCTAAATCACGTCTGTGATGTAAGCATGACGTCATAGCTTTCAGGATGAATTTGCTACACTTTGATATTTCACAATCCATTCAGCTGCGACAACTTCAGTGTCACCCCAAATCAGACGGCCTTAAAAAATTGATCTACAAACTTATTTTTAGAGTAATTTAGTACCATGTATAACAATTAGTCAAAGTAATCTGACGCAGAACTACAACTAAAGATAAGTCAAACTGGAGATTAATTCCAAGCTTCATATCACAACAGCTTCTTGTATTGTCAGGAATATGATAAACAAATTTTGAAACAACAGCATAATTTAAAGACAAAAGCTCATCACCCCAAATAGTTTCAATTCTCCCAACCACTTACGTCTAGTCCCTCCCAACAGCCTGCATAAAATGCCTCCACATGTGTAATCCAAATAACTGGATCCCTGTGTACACTGTGCAATATGAGCTACACTGTACTCTGTATCTCTCAAATTTGCTGTCAATCAAAGAATAGAACCAGTTAAGGCTTCTGCTATTCCAGAAGTCAAAAATATAGCTTGGGGTGATAAGTTACTCCCTTTACCAAAAAATTTTTTTCGATGCATATGTACAGTAAGGCATAAAAAGAAGCAGTCCTGATGTAAAGCTACTTCATTATGTTGAACTTCTTGATCAACATAAATGATCATTTTCTACATTTTGTTGGTGAGCAAAGGACACAGAAAACTATGCAACTTATGTGATGTCGCATAAGTTATGAGGGTGTACTGTTGAAAAACTTCAAACATTAGAAGCATATTTTTAACTGTGCAAAGTGTCTGAAGAGTTGGGCAATGACAAAAATGTGATGAGCACTTTTCCATCAAGTTATTGTATACTAGCATGATGTATGATAAAATGATTTTGAGGGAAGGTGTATGTTCAACAGTCACTTACACTTAATAGCATTGTATTGCTAATAAACGAATTGTATATCACTTTTATTCTTTGAAATGGAAGACAGAAAGTTAAATGGTCTTCTAAACAAGTTTTAAACTACATCACAAGGTGACTGCTGGACAGAGAAAGGCTAGTTTAACAGCTGAAACTTTGTCTGATGTGACGTGAAATGGGCCAATACCTCAAAAGAGTATGAGGTCCATTAACCAACCAACCCCCCCTACTACTCCATCCTACCCATCTAGATGAAGAAATTTTATCCCAGTCCCTTTAGCCTGAAAATTTCTGAATTACTTTCACATTGCCCTTTTTTTTTAACATTCAGTGATGCAGAAGTCATTTTTGTTACAAATCTTTCAAATGTCTGTCTATACACAAACTTATGAAGAAAGCCCTAGTAATGAAATCATACTTCCCACATGGAGATTGGTTATTAACAAGTGTTTGTAGTGGGGTATCTGTAACAAATTAAAGATGACACAAAATCCATGTTACTTTGAATGTAATGTTTTCCTTTTATTGAAAGGAGTGATCATTCCAAATTGAAAAGTGTTTTGCAGACTGCACAGAAGGGCTGTGAGCCAAGTCCATGGGATAAAGGTTGCACCCCTCTCTTTTTTATGTGTTGGGAACATTGAAGGCCACCTGAAGGGTGGAAGGTGGGGTACGAGAAAGGAATACAATAGAGATTTGCTTATGCCACATGAAAAGAAATTATGATGGGATTGGAAAAGGGATTCACCACAATGGGCTGCAGATGCCATCTTACGGAAGCGCCAGGTGGGTACCACCTTTTACTGCCTTACACCTTCCAGTGAGCATCACGGTAAACAGTGTATGGCACATTGCAGATATTGCACTTTTCACGATATTTCTTGCAATTGGTACGGTAGAGAAACTAAATTGTGTTCATCGAATGGATAAGGGGCAACCTGCACTATGAACAACGTTAATTGCTGTGTATGTTACAAGTATACAAGGTTTTTAAACTATGACCTCTATTGACCTCCATAAAAAATTACAGAAATTATCTGCTCATGAAGCGCTGCAGTACCAGTGTGACCAGTAGGAAGTTCCAGCAGCATTCAGTTGCTGAGATATCTTGCTTAGTAAATTTTCAGACTTTAACATCTGGTGACCTCAAATGACCTTTGACCTTCATGAAAAACAATAGGGATCATCTATTTACAGTACAATGGATAACCAAAACATAATATTCGAATTTCCAGCAACTTTCCCTTATTGAAATATTGTGTCAAGAATGACAGAAATTATCTACCGATCAAGGGCTACCAATGTGACATGTACGAAGTTCTAGCAACATTCAGTTGCTGAGATATCTCCCTTAAATGGGAAATAGGGCATTTATAATATACCAACATGACATACAAAGAACATAACTGAAATAATTGTTAAACCATTCTGTCTCATCACTAAACATCTCCAAAAGCTTCATCTCCTCAAAAAATTATGCATGTGATTAGTTACAGATGATGCATCATTTTAATTTTGAAAAGTTTGGGCGAACAAATTACTGTTGAGCAACGAATAACTGAATTTCTATCTGTGAGAAACTTAGTACTTTAAGAGAATGCTACTGTCCTTCCTTATTTTGAATAATCTTTCATTCTATGTCCATTAACATTGGTTTTAAAAATATACGGTTGTTTTATGTAAAACAAACACCTTATTTCCCTTTGAAGTTCTGATGACCTCAAATGACCTTTATGAAAAACAGTAGAGATAATCTACTTACAATGGACAACCTACACACCAACTTTGAAGTTCGGGCACCTTTCCATTCTTGATATATTGTGTTAACAAGCCAGGGCATCACATGCACACACACACATATACACCATCATGACCATATAGATTCCTTGCCTTCCTTCGGCAAGGAATAACAAAAAAACTAAGTTCTCATCCCCGCCTGCACAAATTTTTCCGCCCACATGAATTTTTTTTTTTTTAGATATCAAAAGTAGGACTTTTAACCGAAAATGTCATGTTACAACCACAGAAGATGGGAATAACTCTCTAAGCCTTTAGGATGACTTTGCAACATAGCACTCATTGAATTTGACAGAGTGAAGCATGTGAAGAAAACACATTTTGAATGTACATGTTATTTATCACCCAATAGGTTTAAATTTAATGCACTATAGTATAATGTAGGTTCTACCGTTTAAACAGAGCTATCATCACTGTTCAATGTCGATGCGATCGTAAGAGGAGGGGCAGACAGCCATTTCTGATTTAGCTTTTGTTATCTGTTAGACCTTTGTACTCACAAGGACACAAACTGTACAATACATGCGCTATGGCTACTGCATTGGACAGCGTAACTGTGCGAATACAACGCCCTACCTAAAAGCACCCTAAAAAATTCAGTTTTAGTGAACAAGTGTCTTACATCAAGGTACTCTTAATCTGACTCTAAAAGTGGTGGACCAGTTGCGGTGACTGAAACTTCAGAATCTCAGTGGTGGCTGGCTGTAAGTGTTAGGGATGTTGTAAGTTGTAACCACTTAACCAGTGCCAGTGGTATGGCTGGGCGATACTTACTAAACACTAGCCTAACTCGGATTGACAATATTACGTTCTCTTAATATAAGCAGTAATGTTCATACCATGTTTGAATCTAGCAGTGTAACAGATGTAGGGGCTGGTCTATTAACAAGTATACATAACAACATCTAGGCTAGCCTTACTGGTCAGTGCCATGCCCATGGACTATGGCCTGGCTTAGCCTAACTTTTCATCCATGGATACTAAGGCGTTAGGTTTGCTTAAATTGCAGCTGCAAGGAAATAGAAGGAAGAATTATTGACGACAATCTTACAACATCCATGTCTTCGTCTGCTTTACTTTCGGTTAACATTCTGTTCGAACAAAATAGGAATGATCTTTGTGTCTTGACAACAAAATTGACGTTAGGCTAGGTCCCTCTCAAGACTGGAGACAAGAGTTAAGTCTCACTACTCTCAGCTCTTCTTTGAAACTGCTTCACTTCTGTCACTTCGCAAAGGCATGGGGATTTGGAGCTTGTACGAAAATGCGAAAGTTGTCGTTTAGTTGGATGATATCCTAACACCGAAGTCACGTATGTTATTGTTATCATTATAAGTGACAAAATTGATATATCATTTTGGCGACAACACGAATGGCAACATACTGACATATGACTATGACAGCCTCCTAACGTAACTAAGTAATGGATCATAGCCTAATTGTTAAAAGTGCATAACGTAGTAACGTAACCATAAACGTAGGCTAGTGTTACCACCACACTGCTAGCGACAGTGCAGCAACTAGACTGAGTATCTCGTGTGTACACTGTACATGGGCGGTAAAGTTTTTGAACGTCAATGTGGTGGCGCTTTCAAAATGGCGGCCTCCTGTCGAATACTTATTACCTCCTTTGTCCACACAACTAGACCAACATTCGTTTCCTTAAATGCTGTTTTATTACCCTCGATTAACTGTAACTGGAATTCGTGCCGTTTTCGCAGCGTTTTTCTCCCACCAGTGGAACAGATACGTCACTCAGAACATTTTTTTGCCAATCGGTAATGCAGCTACAGTTACACTATTATCACTACTAACTTAGACTAGGCTCACACTGTAGGCCTAGTAGTAGTTTGGACATTTGATAATAATAAGGCCTTGGCTACATTGGGAGTTAGATAGCTCAGCCTTAGGCTATACCATGCAGTGACAACAGTTAAGTTTAGGTGTTGTGTTTACAGTTGGTAATGTTAGGCTACTCCTAAAGTAGCCCATGTACAGGGCAGTGTGTTATGTAACTTATGTTACAGTACACATCACTGCTCTTGTGCCGCAAACAAAAATTTTTAACCCACTTAAGTTTCCCAGTCCCACCTACAGTACGGTATGACTATGAATCACACACTTCAAAATTACAACTCACGCTCACATGCAAAGTATGGTAACACAATTACATCCCTTATTTAGTAATTTTTGGAGGGAAAAACTGAAGGATTTTCCCAAAAATTCAGCTTGTAAAACTCCAGTTACGTCACTAGCAGTAGCACTGCAGTAGTTGTTTGCACTGACCTGAACTGCAGTTTTCATGGTGCACCAGTACCATGGAAAACTGTATTGAATAGGCTTTTGTTGCTACCTATGTGCGTAGCATGTATTCGAACCCATGGTTCTGCACATCACTCTCTTATACAATATGGCATAGAGGCTGCATATCAAAAGTTGCCTTAAACTTTGCTTACAAATCTAATTTTCATTTTCTGTCCCTGTTTTGTGGTCATGAAAATTTTTATGTAATATGACGGCATATGCGTTGAATTATGAAACAGAAAATGATGCAGGAATGGGATACTGTAGCTAATTGGAATTAATCTCCTATTTTCATGCAGCGAAGTTGGAAAGTAACCTGTACGTATTTTCCCGGTTGAAGATAGAATGCAATGGAAAAGCACATTTTGACACTTTGTGACAGCTGCAAAGGGAGAATCACCTCATGATATTTCGTGCTCTCTGGGCCATGTGGGGTGTCCAGGATGTTTGGTTCAAGGTGACATGTGGGCCCTATGGACCATTTTACATTTTCTGCAAAGTGCTTTTTCTCCTACAGATTGCATCTACAATATAAATGCTTGTCATCAAGATGTGTTGTTAGTGTTCATGAATTTTGGTCCAAGGTACTATGGACTAATTGCCCATTTTATGACATTCTGCAGGATGCTTCTGTTTCTACAGATTCCCTTTGACGATGTTGATACTACGTGTCTTATCGATACTCAGGTGGCACTTTGGGGTGTTCAGGAAGTTTTGGTCCAAATTTCAAGGAGGGCCCTAGGGTCCATCTTGCAAAATATTGCAAAATACCTCTTTCCTGTAATTAATGGTACAGTATTTAACAGAGTTTACAGCATCCTACAGACTGTCATGTACAATCTTAACAATTTTTCATAATGATTCTTTGTTAATGATCTGTTTGCAGTATGAAAGAAGTCTACTTGGTCCATGGTCCAGTGTGGATCCTTTGGCCTATTTTACAAAATCCTGCAAAATGCTTAGATCCTCTTACAGATTGCCATACTGTACATGTGTACAATACTGTATTTTGATGGTTTGTCATTATGATACTGTGTTAGTGGCACCTTATAAGCATGTACGTACATGTACATAAATTTTGGGTCTATTAAAAGGCTGAAGATGGCCAGGCCCTCAGGCAGTGTGATTCTCTCAGGGTCAGTGGTTACTGAGATTTGTAAATGTCATTAAACATTAATGCTGTGATCTTTTAAGATGCTGCAGTAATGCTTTTAAGACAGGATATTCTTAATTTTGTGTAAGAGGGAGACCTTACTAATTGAAATTTCCTCATACACTAGTTGCACATGACTTATCTGACATGTAGGCCTAATCGCCCTAAGGAGTTTTGTCTTCTGATAAATGTATGATATAATTAATTTTCTTTAGTCCACCAGTTATACTGCAAACTAAATAGGGAAACAAGAAGTCGAGACTTCTTTTATACCACAAACTCTTCAATGGAAACCCAGTCAAATGTCAATAACATTTAATATCTGTAGCTTGGAAGTTTAAAGGCAGCCACTCATTTCCTCCCAAGTTATATTTTTGGCTAGGGGAGTAGGGGTATTGCAAAACTTTCAGTTGGTCCTGCTCTTTGATTGACAGCAAATCCAAACGATGCAGAGTAGCTCATATTACACAGCGTATACATACAGGGGCAGAGTGTTTTGATTACAGTAATGTACATACTGTATACATGGTCCTTGCATGCTCACTAGGATATGCTGGCCTTTATGCTTGTGTTTTGCACAAGGAGGTGTTTTAAACAGACAGTTGAAGGACTAGCAGTAGTTGGTTGTGAGAATTGGGACTGTTGTGCGGCATTGAATCCCTTCTGTTAAGCTGGGTGGAATGACCGTGATTATATGAAGCATTGTATTGTAATCCAAAACCAATACCAAACTCCAATTGACCAATGTGAATATGGTACTTATGTACAAATCAGAGGCCAAATTGTTATGCCTGAAATAATTGTCTATGGGACATGGCCCTTTAGTTTGTGTTCATAAGGTTATTCAAAGTGATCACACAGGTTGATGTTTTGTTGTTTTAGTTAACCCCTTTAACATAAACAGTCGCTTGTTGGTTTAGCTCTTGCCCTTCCTGTACTGTACTAGGGCTTCTGTAGACATACTATGACTGTTTCACTTCTTTGTTGTTGGAGGATTTGGGAGTGGCACACATGGACTCACACATATTGTAACATTGCACCAGTAATAATTTAATTGACTTGAAACTTAATACCACATTTGTTACATTGAAAATTATTTCTGAGCAACTGAAGTTCTATTTAGAGTAAGCACACAACATGCCCCAGGCAAAGTGGTATTGTTTTAAGTGTTGTAGCCCACTTACTACCATGCATTCACTAACAAAAGCATTAATTGGAATACCAACACCAATGTGCATGGATTTTGATAGTCAACAATTTTACTGTCACAGTCCCAGACTGGAATGCTTCCTTTTTGCAGTGGAATGCTTTACTGCCTTCAAAAGTAACCCAAATAAATTGTCCGCAAAAATGTTACATTGCTTTGAATGTTAGGATTTTGTTGATGACTGGTGTTTAAGACATGTTCAAACCTCTATGTCACTGTTACAAACAAGGCTGTCGAGTTAGTGTTTGTGCTTAATCATTAATTTTATTTTTTCAACTTGACAGTATTTATTTGGCTTTGTTTCCTTGATTCTTCTTTAAGCTGAAGTACTATAGCTGTTGCATCTCTGCAAGTTTGTATATATCATTGCAGCTGTATTAAAGGACAGAAGTGGACAAGACATCGATATAACTTTAACCTGACACAGTATTACTCATCTTCACCACCACCGCCTTCAAAATGGGCTATTGTTCGTTTGATGCAAAAAGCGGGAACACTCTCAGAGAAAATTCTTTACAGGATATCTCCAAAGCTGCATGGCTTGTACAGGCAGTTTATTGATGGTAAGTTCAGTAGTTAAACATACCGACCTATCTTGCACGGGTATATACATGTCGGCAAAGCAGATGCACAATTTTTTTTCTTGAGAATAAATACTGTACACTGTACAATCTCAGCTGTAAGTAAGTTTTGACAGATTTGGTATTCTCACAAATCTGTTTATGACTATAGCTGGTTGGTGTTTTAAGCGTCTCACGGTAACAACATTGGTCAATAATTTATGTAATTTTAAGCACTGCAAGATAACAAAAACTAACACTACACTTTAAAAGTGCCAGTTTGAACAACTTTGACATTAATGGTACACTACTGTGCTTTTCATACATGACCTGTGGTTCAGATACTAAAACAGTGTCTTATAATAGGCAAAGAAAACTCTGAATTTACAGTACCAGAATGGGTGTCTTCTCACAACTTGACTTACGTCAAATTATGTTGGATGTGATCATCAAAGATGAAAGGTTCCTGGAAATTTATGACTTTTAATTGTTTTTATACAAGCCCAGAGAACACTTATACTGGAAACACACCTCATCACACACCCACACCTTCCACAGACATGAGCTGTGATGAGTATGTTAAATATGTGAGCTTGTTTAAACACCAAACCTTACAACAAGCAATTTGGGGAGTGCTTCTGTTCAAGGACAATGTTAAAAAAAAATAATGTAGTAATCACACCACTTAGAATTATGTTCAAACATTAAAGCAATAGATGAAAGTCATCTGCCATTATTTGTTGCACAGTATTCTTTTTGATCAGAGTTTTTTATTTTTCCCTAAGCCTTAGACAACAACTTTCTGTGCTTAGCGGTTTTAGGAAGGCACAAGTAGCCTGTAAGACTGTGTGATGGAAGTAGTAAGCTTCACATATTTTAGTGTTATTTTCCAGGGAAATCACATCATTTTGAATACTCAGCCCATCTCATTGTATCTAATAAGGACTATTTCGATCAAGTAAGTTGCCTTGTGTTCCTGAACTTACTGCTACCAAAAACCAGTGTAGAATAACTAATGGGACAAAAATATTGTCCAATTATGGGTGCTCAGATTTGTCAAGGAATTGAAATGATTGACTAATTGTTGCTAAAGTAGTTATTGGTACAGTTTGCCCGTGGGAATTCATTGGTTTCATTGCAATGCACAGAATTGCACGTGATATCTTTCAAATATTCTATTGTGCATAGGTTTTCACAATATAGCATGCTTAGTATCAACACGTCTCGTTTGCACTGATGAAAGTTACTATACATGTCACTGTGTTGCTACCAAACGACTGCCACGATATTATTCTTTTCTTCTCTCTTTCCTTAATCGCAGGTGGTAAATCTTTCATTAAAGATGTGAGGTTCGTGTATAGACTAAGGGGCAGAATGAAGGAAGATAATCTTACTCTTAAGGACTTACACTGGAGAGACATATACATTAGAGATAAGGTTTGAAAATCCTATCTGTTTGCACTGTCTATGATATACCATGCGGCAATCTCTTTAATACATGTCTTAATTCCCTTCTTTATTATTTTTCACAACAATTACCATAGTGATCGTGAATGCTGATTTCAATCTGTCAGTGTTCATACTGTTTTACTGATTGTAAAAGACTCCAATCAAAGTTGATGGCTGCAATAACAGTCACTAGACATATTATAGCCACATGAAATGTGTCAAAGTCATCCTCTATGAAGTACATGAAAACTCTTAAATTTTATATTGTTAATATGGTGGTTGGTGTGTTCTTATTATTGGCAGGTAACGAGAGATATGGGAAAAGTTATTCCAACAATGATTGTGACCTGGCTTCCATTTGCATTCTATGTGATGTTGCCTCTTATGTGAGTGAACATGCTTTCATTTTTGGTTTTGATTATGCGAATACATCTGAGTGTACAGGACAACAGGTGTGCATGTGTGTTCGTATATGTGATACATAGCCTACGGCATATACTGTACATGATTTCAAGAGAAACATCTCATATTTGTTTATATACATGAAACCCTGGGGTGGGGGGGTTGACTCACTGTGCACAACAACCCCTTCGATTGTGGAGGATGTTCACAGGTTATCTGTTTGGTCAACTAACATTGTAAACCTATTACGAGGAGATCTCTTCAACTCATTGTATGCAATGTTTAGTACTTAGGTTAGTCACATTGAGTTGAAAACCTTCACTGTCGTGTGAGGTCAAGGATCGTTTGAGGCTCAAGTGATTACGTGTGTATTGAAGAACCAGAAGATAAAATTATGTTTGATTTTAACTTTTTCTTTATTTTTAAATGTACAAGCGGACTCTGCATAGACGGACTACGTCTTTCAATAAAGGAAAATGACAGTAAATACTTTGAAAAGCAACAGGATTGGCATAAAAACAGTAAAAAGCAGAAATCATATTTGAAAATTAATGGTTCTTACTATGAGGGCCTACATAATGAATATGCAACAGTACAGATCTCACTGGTGTATCAAAAACGTACTACTCAAGTTGTCACTCCTTGGTCAGTGGGAATTGTAGTATTTCGTGAAAGGAATCACTGTCTTTATAAATAAGCAACAAGCTGATCAGAACATTGCAGCATCAGTGATCCTGAGTTGGTTGTTTTGACGAACTGAATATTCAATTCTAGTGTACTTCCCATTGGCTCATTCAAAGAAGCACACCATTGATTTGAATGAAAACTGTCTACTACTGCATTGTCACACTCTACACTATTTGCCTTAGTGTTAGAAGAATTAAAAATCTTATGGCAAAATTAACCAACTGAAACCTATTTATTTACCCTGATTGTCTGAATGGTGCAATTAAATTCCTTACCAAACTTTTGGAGATGAAATTTCAATGTTTTGACTTTTTGACTATGCTTGCAATCACTTTAACTTGGGTCAAATTGCAGTTTACCTTGCAAACATTTCATTTTAAGAGCGGAAACCTGGACAGATATTTCATCTGTGTCAGGTGTTTTAGGGATTATCATGAGAGAGCTAGAAGGCTACTGCTTTTTATACTTAGTCACTTGCCGCTTAGGGTCAGATTTGCTGAAAGTATATGGTGATAGTCAGGACTGAAAACAAGAGAATCATCAAAGTAATAACTTGTACCTAACTGTATTCAGTTACCAGCCTTTTAAATGTATTATGTATCTTTTATTGGAATATTTTTCCTGTATTTCTAATGTTAAATGTGTTTTACAGTCACTTACTATGTGCAGATACCAAATTTCATGTACATCATTGAAACTACAATTCAGCTCTCCATGTTGATTGTAGATTCCACTTCATGTTCATGCAGCAATATGTTTACAACATGGCATGCCATGATCTGGGAACTTCACTTTTGTTTACTTGAACTTTTTGCAGATTTACTTTTCCAAGGCAATTTTTGTCGGACCATTTTCTCAATAAAGAACAGTTAGCAGAATTTCAACGAAAGTCCTTGAAAAGGAAATATAATGAAGAACAAAAGATTTGGAGATTAATTAAAGACAAAGCAGTGAAGCAGCTGTCACTTGATGCAGTGCCACAAGATCACCTTTTATTGATCAAAGAGTGCCCTGACATTGATGTCGAAGAAGTGCTGAAATTGCGTCCTTCATTTGAAAACCAGTTGTCACTTGAAAAGTTATCAAGGGAGCATTTGGTGAGTAACCTGATGGCCAGAATTTGAATGAAAGGTTTATCAAGGCTGGACCATTTATAAATGGTAGGATGATCCACAATTGGAGCTTGATGCCACCGATGCAGGAGCACGCAGCCCAAGTGCGCCCGGCAATGAGGTCAACCCCCCATTCATACATGTACAAAACCCCATTTGTACATACAAAACTTTGTTCAACATACAAAAGGTGGTTTTGATAAAAAAAAAAGAAAGATGACAATGAAAGAAAATTTGGGTTTGTTAATAACAGCATTTTGTCGGAAAAGAACCCAGAGAAAGCTAAACAAGATTCACAACATGTCAAAAATGTTTGTGCATGAAAGACAAAGTACTGTCATTGTTTTGTGTAAGATAGCAGATGACAAAATATTGTCGATCACCGTTTTGATTGTGTTCTTCCGCTGGTGATTGTTCTCTAAAATTGACCATGTTGTATCAGTTGGATAATGCATGGTCACCTGACTGAAAAGGGCAAATAGGAGTCGAGGATTCTTCCCTAGTATGTATGAACAAGTGTTCACTGTACATATGCACATTGATTCATTTAATACTAAAGGTCGCTTTTATTTGGAGCACCAGTGACATAATGAGAAACTATCCGGTAGCAGAGAGTTATACTTAAGGCACGTGATTGCTAGCCTGGACAACCCCTTGTGTACCAAGGAGGTCACAATGTGTAGTAAGTACCAGTATATGCTGCTATATTTAGCAAACACAGGATGATGTGCTGAAAGCTACAAAGTTTCACAAGTATGCCTTTCAGAGATCGGTGAAGTGTTTTCTTTTCTGAAAATTGTGAAATTATCTTCTTTCAGAAAGCTCTATTAAAACCAAGCAATTACTGTGTACATCAGAAAACCAAAGCCTGTCACATTCCATGGCAATATTGTACGAAATTTGTGGTCAAATCTGGTACAGGTATTGTTCTTTTTTTGATTTACAGGTTTCATTGTGCAAACTGCATTCTCTGCTCACCCTTATGCTGCCCTCATCTTTACTCTGTCAAAGATTAGGTGCCAAGTGCAGGGTGTTGCAAGCAATAGATGATGCACTGAGGAGAGACAATTTTGAAAATATACAGGAAGATGACATAAGAAAGGTAAAAATCTCTCTTCTTAGATTTAGTTGATTCCTCACTCGGTACAAAAATGAAATCTATGCAATCATTTCATTATTTTTGCGCATTTGCGATGCCTTTGATCGTAAACCCAATACCTTATAAGTGTGAAAGTTGCCTGACCTGTTTCAACATGGCAGGTAGGTCGCTCCAACGAAGTGGATCATATTGATTGATTGATTTTAGGTCCAAAGTCGTTTTCAGGTCTACATGCGTCAATATTTTTATAACCTTGACTTCTGGTTTTGATCCATTGTGCACCCTCAAGAAGTCTTGCTAGCGCATGCTCATTTGTCGTTATTTTCACCAGTTCCATCGTGTTCGCTGCAGTATCATAGCGTAATGTAACATGCTGACCATAATAACAACAAAGACTTGAGAAAATTGTGGAGGAATAACATGCTATTAACTTAGTATAATATCTGGTAGCATGCACAAACCAAGTACGTACAAATTGTTATCTTGTTGTGTACGGGTTCTTTCTAAATGACTTGCCCCATGCAAAAACCCACACTATTTCTCAGAAGTCTAAGTCACTATCTGGTTGAAATTTATCCTCAAGACTGCTTCTGGTACGCTGGGATTTTGACACAATATTGCCAAATCAATGTGCTGACGTTTGGCAAAACAATGAAGAAATGGGGGGGGTTCATTTGATATTTGTTACAGTGGCATCAAATGAGTAATCTCAAAACATATGGTACCAAATTTCTACTTAAATGTAAGGTGAGAAAAACGTCAACAGCAGGGTGCTCAATTTATACTTGGAGAGAGTAGATAATCTTTGATGTAAATTGTGAGGAAAACATCAACAGTAGGGTGATCAATTTATACTTGGGGAAAGTAGACAATCTTTGATGTAAATTGTGAGAAATACTTCTACTAAGACACCAGAAAGTGCCAAAGATCACCCAGTAAGATCCTCTTAACACTTAAGCCTTCACAACAGCCCACATTTGATATCACAGTGAACCCAAGTTTTGAATGTTGGCAGTTTTGATCTTTCGGATAATTTTCTCAGAGAAAGGGAACGAAGGAAACCTCAGATGGCAGTATCCCTAACAGTATTATCTCTCTGATCCGTTGTGATGCAATGAAAGTGAAGTTTGCAGTAAGAAACAGTTACAAATTAAGAATGAGAATGTAGGAAATATTTTTTTCTCGTTCTCTTTCAGCTTTGCTATCAACGGGTGTTTGAAACCAGCAATACACCAGTATCCAAGATGCAGGAGCATTTGAAATGTTGGTTGAGAGTTACTTCAGTACTAAAAGGTAGGTATCACAATGTACTGATTTCATATATTTTCATTAGTAATTATCACATTGGTTGGTTAAAGTTTACAGTTAATATAAAGTACTGGAGCATGGTGTGTCACACACATGTACTGAAGGCTTGGATGTAGGCTCTGTTTCCATTGAATTACACTTATACTGGATGTTTTTCAAGTGTACCTGCTGTGGTACCAAGAAAGCAGATTTTGGTAGTTAAGCATATTTTTTTTTATGGTTTCTTATACGAATTTTGTGATATGTGACTTTTGTCCTAAATTAGTGCTTGATTATTTTTAAGAGCTTTACTATCAAAAGGAAGCCTTGGTTTGACACAAATGTGTGTGTGTGATGTGTGGGCTTGTTGGTACGTAAAATTACTCGAGCTTTTAAAGTAATATTCAGATGGCCCTTGGTGATTAGATATTGCTGTGTCTTTTGTAAAGACCAAAGATCATCAACAAAGATCAGTGTCAGAGAATTTTGTAAACACAGAGTAATATCTCAAGGAGTAAAATAAAAAAATACATTACACTGTCCATACTGCTTGGTATGAAGATGATCCCCAGTGCTTGTCGTGAAGCGAGCGGGCTTCGTGGGCAAGAGAGAAAAATGAAGACCTTACAAAATTCATTTTAAATGTAGTTTTGTGTTTATTCGTTCTTTCAGATAGCGAGCATTCACTATACCTCCATCTTCCATTGTTCAAGAAGAAGCATTAAACCAGGAGATTTTTAGGGAGAGCTTTGCATGGAGACAGTTCCTTGTTTTCATCAGAACAGAACAAAGTTTGTGCAGTTATTGAAAGTCCCTCTACGTATTTAACGGAAACAAACGCTGTTTGTATCGTTCGTGATAGGCTACAAACACACAATGAGCCTTTTTGCAATCTTGGCTGCCCATGTGTACATCCTCAAGATCAGAAGATAAATGAGCTCTTGTACGTACAACATTTGCCAAAACACTGAGTTTATTTTAGAATACCTTTAAATCAGCTTCTTTTAGACTAATAGCTTAGATACAAAGGGTTCGTATCTATGGTTCTGTCTTGAACAGCCCACAAACTGCATTTTCCAGCTAAAAAATTGTGTTCTAATCTAAAATTGTGTGTATTGTAAAGGTTGTGTGACATGAAAATGACATTTCAGAGTATTGGGTGCAGTAAGGACTGAAAGTATTAAAAATAGCCACAAATTCCATCAACGATTGACCAATTTACAGGACAATTGGAGTCTCATAGCTGCATCATGAATTAACATCGGCCAGGTATGCAAATTTGTGACGTCAAGAGATGGACTCCTATGATATGTCTTTACTTAATCCTTTATGTAACTTTCTCTCAAGGACATTTCAGAATTTTATGGCCAGAGGGTTTTATTGTGGAAGCTTGTATTATCTTTTTCAAAAATATCGGTATCACTTACCAATGTGAAACTCACTAATTAAGAGGCAAAATATACAGACTTAACAAAAGAAATACTGACACTGTGCAACACTCCACATTATCTGTTTTGCATTTTTCTCACACTTTGAAAAGCTCTTTCTCAAAAATGGTAAAAGATTTTAACAAAATTCCAACAGATTTTCACTCAGGGTTTTACTTTGCAACTTCTGAATGGAGGGTGCTCTTTTCTAGAAGCATGTCACACAACCTTTGACGCTATGTATGGCGAGCATGGTTTATCTCACTTACATCCCATAATTCCTTGCTCCAATTGGGATAGCAAAAAGCATATTACACTATATACTGATGTGCTTCACTTGTGAAGTTAGAAAGAGTTTAAACTTGGGACCAAGCATAATGCAGGACATATGTGTTTGCATAAATGGACCATGTTGGCATCTTGAAGGAAACCACCCACTGGGGCATGCATGGAAGGTCTCAGTTCCTCTGTTGCCCTGTGTTTGTGGAAAATGGTTACAGAGTTTCTATGGCGTTTATGCCATTTTTTTTCTTACTTGCAATGTAATGAAAGGAAATTTATAAAAGAAAAAGTGAAATGGAAGAAAAACGAAGGAGTTTATTTTACAATTATATTCAAATTTACCTTTGTTGGACCATCTGCTAAATGCACAGAGGGATCACACCTAAGCTTCGTCTGAAATGGCACATTAAACTGCCTCTTTCACGTAAGAAACTGTGATGATCTGTCTAAAAGTGTGTGTATTTTCACACTATGTGGGATGAGCGCGGTTTGTTTCCAAAATCCCTCGCGTGAATCAAGATTGCGAAAAGGCGCATTGCATTTGCATAGCAGCTCGCTTTGTGTATCTTAGCGAGATGCTGTGTGAGATGAAGTAGGCTATGTATGCTCCATGTGAGTCATCTTACACCGGTGCAGCTCAGCTCAGCTGAACAGTACATCATCCATTTGTGAACGTTTGATCATTTGCAGTCTTGTCTATGTCATCTGCAAAACAGTTTATGACTCGTCACGAAATAAAAAGAAAGGAAGATAACCAGGAAAGTCGTGTTTGCGATCTCCGGTTTTTCCAGTGCTACCAAAGCTTTTTCTTTTATTTTTATCCCTGGCACAGATGGTGTTAACTGTATTAGACAACTGAAGTTACTAATTGTATGGTGTTTTTTTTAACAAGTTTATCAATATTACTGTAAAGTTGGTTAAATTATTTTCATGTTTTTTTTTTACAGTGCCTTTGTCACTCTAAAAACTTAATTGCTCAGATAAATATAGTTCCTAGTTGTTATCTACTCTTTCAAATGTTAATGTGTTATCTTTGTTGGTACAATACAGTAGGTGATGGCTTTTACTACAAATCAAATTTTGCAGGTGGAAATAAAAATGCAGACAGTTATGTAATATGATATACTTTATTTTCTTGTAAAGTTTTCTTTGACACATTTCACACTTAGACACTATAAACTACTACACAAAAATGCAACCCACAACACTAAAAAATAGGTGTCAGTTCCTGTAAAACATTTTTCTCAAAATAAAAAAAAAATGTTATACATATTTGGTCTACAATCTAGTCGTCAAATAAATTACATCATGACCAACCATTGGAGATCATGTAATATCAAAAGCACAGAACATGGAGTAATTGACTGGTTCTCTTTCATAACTGGCATTAATAGAAATCAAGGATAAGGGTACCAAAAAATATAATCAGTGATCATTATTAGCATATCGACTTTATAAAAAAAAAACGCCCCTCAGAGATTACGTTCCTTTCAAAACATTTAAATCTTTGAGACTGAACAGGAGGAAGGGATGGGGTGGGAAGAATGTGAGGGTGTAAAATGTTGCTTTGAAATTCGGAATATGAAAATGAAAAGAAATCTGAATAGTCCTGCCCTGACAATTACAACTCTTGATGCCAATGTGGCACAAATCACGCATGGACATGAACAGACTAGGAGGGCGATTACAGGTTGTGAAACGAGAGTTTGTGTGACCCTTTTTTTCTTTGCACCTCTGGCATTATTTTTAATTCTGTGTTTATCATTAGCTTGATACGTCACCTGCATCATGAGGCAATTAGACACAGAATCAACTAACTACCACCACAAATATTGACTTCTGGCGTTGCAGCTGGTATGGTCATTCATCCCAAGGCTGAGTCACAAAATAAGTTCACTGGACTAAATCTGACACAAGTCAAATGAAAATTGGAAACTATACATTAGAGGTGACTGCCTCTCAGTTAATCTTTTACCCCTTTAAGTCTCTCAATGATGATATTTGCATTGCTACAAACATTCCAATCTATTCAAATCTGTTTCAACTGTTTATGGCCGGTTTCCAGCTTCTGATTATTGTAAAAATACAACCAAATTATACCAATGACCCCTTTGTAATTGGAATACAGAAATACTGGCTACTACTTCAGTGTGTGAACGACATTTAACATACCAACAATACATACAACATAAATTGCAACCAGTTAATCTGGTATCTTTGCACAAGGTTTTTTTTTGTCTATA
The DNA here is from genome assembly GCA_021234535.1 of Stichopus chloronotus. NCBI lineage: Eukaryota > Metazoa > Echinodermata > Holothuroidea > Aspidochirotida > Stichopodidae > Stichopus > Stichopus chloronotus. Next base: position 10,505,997 of record CM037848.1, read on the forward strand.
CAAACTTTAACAATAACAGTTAAAATAAAAAAAGTGATGTTAAACATGATTGATAAACATCTGAAAAGTTAGCACACATACAGTACGTTTCACAATACCAGCTTGTGTAGAAAGTTGGCATCTATAACAAACTTGATGATAAAAAAATGTAAATCTGAGACCCTTCTAGCTGGAATATACTAAATGTCAAACCATAAAACCACAAATATAAAACTAGACATTTAAGCTTTTCTATAAAACACTGTTACTGTTTCACGACATTATTCAGGTAAAATTTCTTGTAGTTTTTACTTAGTTTGAAGGTGAAGGAAAAAGTCAGGTGGGAAAAACGTAAGAGCTGAGATATCAAATAACTTAAAAGTTACTCTTTCACACAATGTCCCCCCCCCCCTCCCATCCAAAATCGAGCCTCACTTTTCAATCGCAACGAATGCACTTGCCTCTCTACTGAAATATGCGGACAACATGTCGAAAATTAGTTACGAGTGCATTGTGATCATGATTGTGCCTTTATGGGGTGCAGTGTCACAAACGTCACCTTACGATGCGCAACGAGTGGACACACGTTGCAAACAAATCACAGAAAGTTGCGGCTGATGTGACATGTTCTTCAATCCTACAAATAAAAATTTCACAAAAAAAATGTAAGACCCCACATATGGGCCATCTGGGACAGATACTGTAATTCATAGGCATACCCATGACATAGCATGACCTTTGACAACCATTACAGATGGTTACAGCTGCATCTTTTTCCCATGACCTTTGACACCCATTACAGATGGTTACAGCTGCATCTTGTTCCCATGTGGAACATTAACAATACTGCACATGACATCCCATAGAGCTGAAACAGCGAAATAACATGTCTGCAGTGGTTTCACTCACATACACATCAAATGTGAAATCTTTGCAAGCTTTGCCATGAGGAGAAATTGGGTATTCTTACATGCATGTGCGTACCTTCCACATACATGCACGTGTGTACCTACATACTGGTACATGTATGGCGACTACCCAAAGCAGTTACTGTCACATCTTGTGATTGTCATAGTTACCCAACTTCAGGAATGAGGCAGAACATCTGTTTTCAGTAATTTGTTCAAAATGGCAAGTGTACAAGAGAAAAAAGAAAACATAAAAAAAAAAACATGCTGATGTTTAAGGAACAAGTAGATAGTTCAGAGAGCACCGTTTCTTGAACAGGTAATGGGTAAAGACAGTATAAAAACAAATGTGAAACAACTTTGACAGGTAATACGAAAGAACACACACATACAAATAAGATAAACCTCTCAAGTATCATCTCATTTCATCTTTTAATTCTGAGAAATTAACATTCTAAGGTATACATCCATGATTGGACTTCTTTGGCCCCACCATCTACTGCAATGTACCATTCAATAATGTATTGTTGAGAGAAAAATGAACAGTATGCCTCTGTTTGATATCACAACCTGTCGTCAGACGTGAAAGCGCACACCTTCAGTGATGCGACGGTGACTCAAATTTCGGCACTGTGTCACTGTTTGAATTATGCCACTTAGCTTAACGAATTCCAAACAATACAGCAAATACATCACATTAAAGCAATTTAATTGGAGGGATAGCTGACAACTTTCTGCTTTCGTAGACAGATTCAACAAACCTCTTGCCAAAGAAGGAGAAACAATGTGAATTTCGGCTAAAATTTAATAGACATGGGGTCGGTATTACCCATCCTCTTGCAAAAAGTGCAAGAGGATGGGTGAAATACCATCTTGCAAATGACAAACACCTCTTGTATTTTTTATGATGTTCCATTGTAACTTTTAAGGACAGAAAAAGTATTACAGCACCATTATGATATCAAAATAAATCTTTTAAATATTAATGCTATTATTTTTTTTGAACGCAAAGGAGAAAAGAACAGAAGGAAAAACCTGTAGTTTCAGTCCTTGGTGGGATTGATCTGAAGCATCTACACGACATACAGCGATACAGCAGCACTCTTTTACTTTAACAAATGTTTGAGATCTAATAGGTGGACACGTTGATAATTTGAAACTTTTCACAAAGTTGTAAAAGAATCAAGAATGCACTGAGATCCTAGCCAACACGATGAGAATCTACAGCGCATGAAATTGGCACACAATTAAGGGGACCTGGCTACCAGTACACATTCACACAAGTCACTAAAGCAACACAAATCAACTGTACATGCTGAAATCGATGAAAATTTGCAGTTTGCGATGTGCCCATCTCTGATAGTAAGTCCAGTGTGATATGAATGAATTCAAAGGATTGCAGGTTTGGAAGATGATAGTACATATTACTACATATCATTGACTACATCAGGTCAGTTTTTCCTCCATGTTGTGTTCATTGTTACCATGCAAGCTTACCAAATCCCTTCTTTGAACAACCCTGTACACCTTGCGCATATATACATTTTGGCCTCATTCCATCATTCTTGTTTTCACACTGCTGCCATAGTTTTCTAGATGTTACAAACATTGCCACATCTTTGGAGGCACTTTACCAGGCTTTGCACAAGTCCTAACATCAAGTACTAACCAACTGAACCAAACAGTTTTCCCAAAGTTGAAGGAAATGGCCTTTCTTTTGGGTGTGTGTATCAAAATGACTGTTAATAAACTGACCTACAGAGTTATAACAAATAAACAATCAACCTTTCTATGATCATGAAATAGAAACTCGGGTTGAGTGTGACCTAAATGATAGCCCTGACAGTGACAACATGTACTGTAGAAAATATTAAAAGTAACCTTTAAAGCAGCAATACATTCATTAAACTGGACTGAACAAAACTTTCTACATTATAAGGCTTAATTATGAACACAAAGATGCATTAAGCTGACTCAAAGTTATAAGGACTTTGCTGCTTTAAATAACCCTATCTAAAATGCTGACACGACTTACCTGGGCATTGCAGATATAACATCAAGTTCAAAGTACCTTAATAATACAAAGTTCAGAAGTTGGAAATATGATGATGCAGAATGAGGCAGACATGTCCCACCATGAAACAAGTTCACAATAAATAAATAAATTACAAATGACAAGGATAAGCAAAAAAATGTAGCATTCAGTGTATCTATCAAGACTGCCTTGTGTCTTAAACACCAACAAAAAAACATTTCAGGATGTAAGGGGGGGGGGGGGCAAAGAAGGATGGCAGAGATGTTGAAAATGAAATATACTATTGATACCATGATATGTACCTCAACAAAAATATTGCCTACGGTCCAGGTATACTGTACGTGGATGAGATGTGATTTCAAGCTCAGAGAAATTCCTCAGTAGATTTCAGTGGTCCATCTTACGGTGAATTGGCAAGTAAGGCATGGTGAAGTTGGCACGAGAGAAGACCTGCAAAATGAAATGAAACCTTGAATTACTCAAAAGGGGAAAATATTTCAATGCTTGCTGTGGTCGACTATACTTACAACTTATCGTCATCTGATTGTGCAAAATCTAACAGGCTGGAACTCTTTGAATGTGATTCGTTTACTTGCGAAGGCCAAAGTATGGTTCCCAGTTCCTGACCCGAATCAGGTTTATAAATTTGGCAATGCATTTTTTTTCCAACAGGTCTAATATCTTCAGAAATACACTACAATAGCTATGACATACAACAGACAACAGCATGGCTGTTCACTCATCGCGGGCAATAAGTTATATTGCATGGCACACTTAAATCAAGCTCATTTCTCTAGTCCTTGGTTTCAATGGTCAGGTCAGTAAGTTGGCTGACTTTGACCTTTTGCAGACCAAGATGTGACTTTCACAAATGATTCATTGCATTCCTTTCACTAAATATGACCAAATGTTTATAAAAAAAGACCACACTAGTTTTTACTGCTCTTGAGCAAACTTGACTAAACCTTCCACACCTATAAAAATAATTTTTGATAAGAAAAGATGAGTAAGTCATCCACTGTTTGAATTGGACATTCTGATGCAACATTAATATACTGCATTTCCATGAACTTTCTCTTCCAGTACTCCTGTTTGACCTTTTATCCTTGTTTTAACAAAAAAAAAAAGGTTTTGAAAACAATTTTAAACATCAGAGTGACTCTCTGTCTTATATTAGGTAATATGATAACTTACTCTAATCTGCTACAGCAGACTCAAGAATTGGTAAAGTACTAATTGGCTTGAATATTCCAGGTAAATCTGTTGTAAAAGCAGCACTCTTCTCCACTGTGAGTAGTTCTTGTCTTGGTAATTTCTTTCCTTGCTCAGATACTCCACTTTGGGACACCCCTAATCCTGAGTCATTGCTACCATCACATGGTAAGGGCTGTTTCCTTTCCTCTGCCTCGTTGGGAGCACAGGGTTCCTCGGTTCCTGAAAACACTGCAGAGTCACTTGAAGAATCAGAAGAATCCCTCTCCTCCTCCTCCTCTTCTGACATTTTGGAGTCACCCTTCCTAACATCATCATCATCCTCCTCTGCATCTTCACCATCCTCCAACATTCCTTTTTCTTCCGCTACCAGCAGATCACTATCCTGACTTTCAGAACATTCTGGTTTGATTGCTGCGCCTTCAACCGTCTTTGGAATGTTGCCTCCATCTCCTGGTTTGTCTTCTTCATCTTCAAGAGAGTTGCCGATGTTAGGCTTTTCAAGAGAATCAAACCCACCACCACTGGCTGAGAGGTATGACCTCTGCCAGTAGTTGCTCCCTGGTATCAAAGATGGGGAAGGTTTGGCAGTTTCCTTAACATGGTTCAGGCCCTGCACTGAACCAGAGGACACTGGAGTAATACTGTTGGTGGCAAGTGCTGTTTCCTTCATCTCCTCAAATGAATTTGCAGTCATAGATGAAGAATACGTTGAATACAAATGAGGACTGATCCCATCAGTCAACATTCCAAGGGACACTGTGGGCTCCTGTCTTGTCTTGACTAGGCTCTGAAAAATTGAACCCATCGGAGGCAACCCGTGCCCTTCCATACTTTGGATTAAACTTGGAAATTGTGCTAAACCAAATGACTGTAAGGTGGAACTTTGTGTCAGTTCTGTGTATGTTTTGCCGGACTGTTCCTCTTGGGAGTGATCTTCCTCATCATCCTGGTACTCGGAGCTTTCATCGGATGGTCCAACAAATTCATGAACATCGCTGAAATAAAAATGACCCCCATCCTGCACGAGGTGGTCCCCTCCAGAGGTCGAACTTGCATCTGAGCTTGAACTTACACTGTCCTCTGAGCTGTCGTAGCTAGCGGTTGATGATAATCCCATACTACACGACAGATCTCCATCGACAGTGCCGTCGTCAGAATCATTGAAGTGAAGCTTCTGGGGCCCGTAGCTAGCACTGATACTTTGGCAAGACTCGAGTCTGATGGGAATTCCCCCCTCAGATGATATACTGCAATATCCAGGAGACTGGAAGGAACTTGAAGGGAAATTTGGAAAATGTTCACTATGAAAACTATCATTATGAAGATCTTTGCCCATAGAGTTGCTGAAAACATAAGAACTAGAACTAAAGCTACTCTGGGATGAATCAAGTGATTCAGTTTGACCAGCAAACTGGGGTTCCCTCTCTGGTGAGGAAAGTTCATTGGAGGAGTCATTTTCTGAACCGTAATCCTCCCATTCCAACTTCTGCATCGTTGAAATAAAATGTTCTCTCACTTTGATAGGGTTGAACTCAATTCGTCCGTACTCATTTTGACAATAGTCTCTCGTGCAACCACACGGAAAAGACATCCTGTCAACTTGGCATTTGATCCCTGCCAAACTACACTGGCAGGTTTGGGGGTCACAATAGCCAGCACAATCGCAACCACAGGATTCCCTAGAAATACGGATTTTCTTCAACTCCAGTTTTTCTGTGCGATCTATCTTTCGCACCCCCGATGTCCTCAGTAACAACCTCCGTTGCTTCGTCGGAACAGGCTGTAGGAAATAATAATCGCTGATGGTGATATGGTTCATTTCCTCCTCCACATCATCATCCAATGCCGTCTCCTGGAAGTCGCAGTCGTTCCTCAGCATCTGGTCCCTCCGCCTCTGGAGGAGTTGCGCCTTGAGTGCGGCACGATGACTCAATTCTTGGGATTTGGCAAATTCGGCCAAGGTGAATTTTTGAAAGGTTTCGTGTTTTGGTGACATCCCTGGAAGTACAAACATACAGTGACTGTTAGATGTCATCAGCTGATGGTGTAAAGAATAATTGCATTTAATAGATCATGTCAAGGAGTTTGTGGCCTATCCCTCTGATGCTTATAAAAGTAAGAATACCTACTTTCATCGAAGGAAAAGAAAAGAAACAGGAAGAATCTACACAATGTCCTCATTTTTATGTAACTTTGCAGAAGAACTATTCTTACATGCCAAGTTTCATCCCAAACCCTGAATCAATCTTAAAACTGGCTCTTATGTTCTCTTCTCTCTCTCTCTGTCTCTCTGTTCATTTCTCTGTCCAATGCTTCACATCTTACCCTTTATCACCCGCCCATCCAAAGTGTCCTGAATGAATAGTTCGACTGAAAATACTGATATTTGCTCTTTTTTTTTTTGTAATAACGACTTCTGCAGTGGGTAATATGCCAACCATTGGATATTACATACAGTAGCTTGATTGATTCTCACTTCATCATATTTAATTGAGGAAACTTGTCTTAGAACTTAGAAGAAAACAGACAAGAAAGACTTATTTTTACTTGCTGCTATCAGCACTTTTGCTTAATTTCCTTTTTCTTTTTTTTCTGGTGTGTCACTATAGCCTATTGGTTTACAATGGGGCATATTTTCTTGACTATATACTTGGCAGAGCACAAACATCAGAACATAAATTGTTAATTTTATCACAGGGTCTTTGAGGTACATTTGAAAACAACGTCAGGTAAATGAAGTCAATATATGAATTTGAAGAATTTATTATTATTATCTGTAAGAGCAGTTGCATCCCTTGGACAGTTCGAAGAGTACCACCAAGTGACCAACAACAGGCCAGGGTTGGAAAACCTTGCTAAATTTCCCGCAAACACTATAAAAATGTACCCATTTCCCGCTGACATTTGTGTATGGGTGAAACCCCTTGTGGGGGTCCAGGGAACAAAGGCTTCCAAACATTGGGGTTCCTAGCATATCCAAGGGTAAAATTGTTGCAGCTATGCACAAAAAATTTAACTGAAAACCTGTACAATATTTGAAAAATCAATCACCAAAGCTTAACATTAGGCTATTTGTGTTGTTGCAGTATTCTGTACTTTCTGTTAAATGTGAAGAATAGGTATCACTTACAAAATGTCAGAAAGGAGTGAAACTTGAGTCCAATGTTATGCTATATAAATATGCAATAGCCTAGAATAAATGTCTTCATCATGGCATTCTTGGCTAAAAAGCTAGGCATCAGTCCCGTGGCAAATAATAAAACAAAACTTTTGTGTGGTAACATTGCACAGAATCATAGACCAGGCAATACGCTGTCAACTACAAGCTGTACTACTTGCGAGCTCTGCGCATTTGACTTAGGAAGATCCTAGCATGTTTCCAAGAAAGTTTTCAACTGCAAAAATGTCAGCACCTGTCCCAAAATGGTAATGTCAGTATCTTACATAAAATAGCTTATTTCACACTTGATTCAAACATTAATTTATAGGGTAAATTTCTTTGCAGTCAGGAATATTGCCACTTGGATATTCCCTTCCCCTTAAGTTGCTTATTGGTTGGCTCACTTCACCCTTCAAAACATCCACTTCTATTTATGTTTTTACCCTAGTGTTGACAATTTTCTCATTTATCTGACGACTTGTAGTTTGGTGTCTGGACGTTAACCATGGTCTGACCCACACAAAACACCTGTGACATTTATCCCATTCATAACCCTCAATATTCAGCCACCTGTTGCAGCTACAACATTTGTACTGAAGTTCTTTATCCCTGATAAATGTGACATTAACAGGCTGTAGAAATTTGCAGCAAAGAAAACAGTGAAAAATAAAAGTCATCTCCCCCATACCGTTGTGTATACCTACCTATGAAAGCACTCTGTTCTCATTAATTGCACAGAGAAGCTATTGTGCTGAGCTAAAAAAAAACCCACTAAAACAGACAGAGGTGAAAATGTGCACGAGCACTGCGCAAATCATCTGTGAGCATTGAGGTTCATCAGGTATGTAAGGCGACTGAAGTAGGCCTAAAAGTAACCTGGCCATAATTTGGGAGCTTGCGTCGTCATTGTGGATATTGTGTTACAGGGAGTTAAGTAGCAACCCCCTGGTGGTTAGGCATAGGATGCAACCTGCGCCATGTGCCTATGTGTATCGTAAGCATTTAACAATCAACAGAGCCTCTTTTAAATATTTTTTTAACGTTTTCCCTGTTGTCCCTCATTTATTTTGTTTCTCTGAAGATTTCCAGGTTTTTTCTCATTTTTTTTTATTAAAACAGTGTCCAGACATGCAAGATTTCCCGTGAGAATCGTGGATTTCCTGCAAACCAGGTTCAGAAGAGTGGCAAGGTTTTCCAACCCTGACCAAAAGTACACTGGAAAAAACACCACCTCTATGTTATTAAGCTCTACCTGCTACAGTGGGTAGAAGTGTCCATGACGTAAACGTCAAAACCTTCGCTACTCTGTAATGCCAATTTGCTAATGACTAAACCAAAGTTACAATTAGTTAATTTTGGTGCGTAAAGTTAATTTTAGACAGCAGACACCTTGGGCTCAAGATATGCTCAACCTTCATTTGTGAGGGAGGAGCAGAATAAATGTTTTCATATCATTACATTTCTGAGGTATTACCCATATTATAACCCCACCGAAAACAGTCTTTTGATGTTTCACATATTTTTTCCTTTTGATTTTGCAACCAAATACTTGATAAGGACACCACTCTACAGCCCATCATGGTACCGAAAAGTCAAATTGTCCAAATGAATGTCGTTTGAATAGTTCTCCACAGCCTAAAACCTCGATCTTGGCAAACTCTATGGTGTTAGCACAAAAAGCAATGACTTGGTGATGATGTGTGGTCATTGATGACAATGGACCTTACCAAGCGTAGCTCCACCCTGGCTGGGTACCGATGTAAAACCCTGAGATCTCGGGAAGTAATAGACTGTCACACCATCAAATGATACTCTCTTCTTTCTTCGTTTTTTCAATGGAGTGCCGTCTTCTGAATGAGGGGAAAAAAAAAAAAAAACAAATTTAGGAGCAACACTTAAATGACTATTCTGAGTGATACAGTACTTATATGCTAGCCTTACAATGATATCTCTTACTTGGCCCAGGGGACTGAACCTACGGGAATGAAAAACAGAGATACCACGCGTCCGTCTGATGCATTGCATGTAAAACGAGCATTTGAACTGGATTGCTAGTCAGGAATGGATACAACTAACACGGGGGCAATCAATAATAACCTAAACAAAACCAAGTTCCCTTTAAAGTGTATCCACATGGGGTTTCACCAAGTCCAGAAGTCAGACCCCAGTACCCACTGTCCATAGCCGGTCAAATACCTGGATACCAGATATTAATTTACATTCCGTTGGGATAGAAGTTTGCTGTGAAGGAAGACTTAATGCCACATTTTGCTAACACAGGTATCGTACGTACAGACAAGGCAATAAAAGTTGTGCCTTAGAATTTTGGATCCCGGTGGAAATTTCACAACTGAAAAGTCATTGGTAGCGTACCTGCCAAGCCAGGTACTTGATGCAAATACTATTAATCACTCGAGAAAATGTCAGATAATGATACAATGAATCCCAGAACCACAGCAACCACAAATTTGTTTCAAGGAAAAATTTGAGTGGTAATGACTGCTTAGTTGTGCAAGAAAGAGTAGTAAAATGCCATTCAAAAGGCTTGGGATATTCAAGAAGAGATGGTTTGCACAAAGCCTGTATAAACTGTGAGCTACAATATCCAATTTAAATCCAACAAATTTCATCTTTGGAATTCAGATAGTTATGAGATAAAAGAGGTTCTTTTCTATTTATACCTTTTCTCTCCATAATGATTGGTTTGTACTTCTTGCTGGAAAGGAGTGAAGCCTCTTCATCACAAGTCCCTTCCACTGTGTCTTCTTCTTCTGTTTTCCTCTTCAGTGTCTGAGAAGTCTCCTTGGTCACTGTTGCCATGGTACCCTTCGTTGCCAAGTAAAAAGATGTGGGACCATGGACAGGTTAACAGCAGCCTCGAAATTAGTAAGCACCCTTAGTTTCTGCAGTCATGGTGAAGGTTCCCACAATTAAATCTGTACAATATTGATGAAAAGAAAAAAAAACTTTACGAAAGTAATCTTTGAGAATAAAAAAAAAAACTCTTCCAATTTTCTTAATACTTTGAGTGTACAGACCCCAACAGACTACGGGAAATGGGATAGGTTGCCACAAAATGAATGGGAGAATTCTGGAACGATACCCTCAGTGAGTGCCATTGTATGAACATTTAACTGTAAAGCCTTACCAGCAAACGACGAGGAATGGTGGAAATACTATCTGGGAATGGTACGTACAATACAATAACCATTCCTGAGGTTCAGACGTTTGCTCTCTTGCCATACTGACCTGCCGTGGAAACTTGATCACTGTGCATACACTTATGCTACATTTTACCTTCTAAAATAACCTTGCAAGCCGTCACTCTTTTCAAAATGAAGAGGTGAAATCTATCCATGGATTCTGAGAGTTAAGAGCTTTAAAGTGAAATTCATACTAGAACTTGTGAAATACTGCAAGTTGTCATTATTACATGTTATGGATCAGACACTATCTGACATTCACACGGAAACGACTTACGCTGTAAAAGTGATGTCTGAAATCAGTAGCAGGACGTTGTTCAAGTGTGGCCAGCACAAGATTTTATTCCTCATATCTGGCCTGTTCAGTCAAAAAGGTTGTCCACCCTACCCTGCTTCATAGAATAGTCATGTTTAAATGTTTTTTTGTTTTTTAGCTTAAAAAAGTGCTGACCTTAAATGACCTTTGAACTCAACCAAGAACAATAGCTTTATTTCACATAATATAGTACATGTTTGCACTAAAAAAAGAGACCAGTTGAAGCTTTTTTTATTTTAATAGTGATCAAATTTTTTAGGTGTTTTTTTTCAACAGTGTTAACTAAAATGACCACTGATCTAAAAAATAAAAATGCTTTACTTCTATTCAATGTCGCACATCTTGCATACTACAGTAAATATGAAACAATCCTTTACTGAGACGCTTTCAAGGTTTTTATAACAAAACCCTTATTATCCTCTTATGTCCTGTCATCTCCAAAAAATAATTTAAGGCTCCTTGTACTCAGTGGCATTCATGCATACACTGAATACCAGACTTGCCATCCTCAACATGGCAAAACTTCAGGTTCTTGCAAAAAACCTAGAAATCACATTCCTAACCTGGAGATTGTAAAGGTCATGAGACATGAAAATGACATTTTGTAGTATTGGGTGCATTAAGCCTTGAAAATATTCAAATTACTGTAGCCGCAAATTCCAATAAAATCTGTCAAAGAGTGACCAAATTACAAAAAATTAGTGTCTCCCAGTTGCATCATGAATAAACATTGGCTAAGTATGCAAATTTGTGATGTCAAGAAATGGACTCCCAATGATATGCCTTATGTTAATCCTTAGTTTGTGTTACCCTCATTTCAAGGACATTTGAGAATTTTACATGCCCGGAGGGTTTTATTTTGGAAGCATGTATTTTCTTCTTCAAAAATATTGATATCACTTACCAATGTGAAACTCAATAATTAAGAGGCAAAATACAGTGTATAGGCTTGACAAAGTAAATACACCATGCAACACTCCATGTCATCTGTTGTGCATTTTTCTCAAACTTTGAATTTAAGTCATATCTCAAAAATGGTAAAAGATTTACACAAAATATCAATGGATTTTCATGTAGGGTTTCACTTTGCAACTTCTGAATGAAGGGTGCTCTTTTCTAGAACTTAGCATGTCACATAACCTTTAAAGAGCTGACACTGTGAATGTTACATCATGAACGGGGTTTTCCGATTAAAACTAGGAAGATTTTGCTTTTTTCTTCACGTCCTTAATATCGTACATCCTGTGGAAGATATTTCACTAAATTAGTCACTCTTCTGATGATTTGGCTGCAATCCAATAACAACTTTAAACAGTGATGGAATGCACTAATTGTAATCTACATGAGAAAACATCTCGCATTGCATCAAGTGATTTTCAACATGAAGTCTGGTGTCTTCATGGTGCGAGGATGTCAAAAACCGTGAGGCTCACGGTGAAACCATGAGAGTTGGCAAGTCTGCAGTGTAATGTGGGTCAAGGTGTCCCTTCTCGAGATAGCGTGTGTGTAAGTGACAGCGTGTTTGTAAGTGACAGCGTGTTTGTACAGTATGTAAGTGACAGCATGTTTGTACAGTATTAAAGTGACAGCGTGTTTGTAAGTGACAGCGTGTTTGTAAGTGACAGCGTGTTTGTAAGTGATTTCATGGAGAGCTTACACACTGTACACATCTACACATGAGAGCATGCAGTACTGTATATACTGTAAACGTATACAGTTACAATCATTGAGACAATACACACGCATGGTGACCGTGAAAAATTTGACAGAATCAAAGTACTAAAAAACAAGTCTTAAAAACAGAATTAGAAGCAGGGCACATATCTTTTATTTAGTTGTGCAGAAGTGTAGACCAATTCTTCATTTTAGTTGTGTGATAGCTACAGTACTAAGAGAATGAATATAAAACTACAGTAGCAATGGTAAAAAATTTGACACTGTCAAGAAAGTGCTCAATAACTGGGGAAGAAAGTGTGTCATGTGGTAAGGAGTAACCTTGTACAGTACAGTACTGCACTCAGGGAATACTTTAGTTTTCAAAGTTTGCACACCAGTTTTCAAGTTTCTTTGGTATTTTGTTGAAAAATCTGTGACAGCCCTTACATTGCATATATACAGGACAGAAACTGCTACTACATACACAATAATCCACTTTTGTTGCAATTTGAATATTTTGTGTAGCAAAATGTGATGTCATACTAGATAAATTACTCCCTGCTCGTGGAGAGGGCTCAAAAAAACTGCTACCTTCAGTTCTCCAACTAATGATGTCATCTCATGGAGACATACAGTAAAGTCATCTCATGCACCAGTGCAAACAATCTAGCACGTTTCAAGGTCAGAGATGTTAGGCTATGTCAGAGCAATTTCCTGTATGGAACATTTTGCTATTTTTGACCTTGACATCTTTCATATAGTCTTTTGGTACTATTGATGGAAGTTGCTGTCAAATTACCACAGCCATGATTATTTTGACAGGCTGGTACTAAATCCTAAACAGCTCTCTTTATGGCTTTTTATTTCTACCTGCCATGCATGGATACACATGTGATGAACAAGCACCTAGAATGTCCAAGAAGGTGAAGTTAATCAAACTGCTAAATGCAGTTTGTACTACAACTGTTGAGGTTCCTACACCTTAACGAAAATAAGATTTCATGACTGTTCATGACCTTTTTAAATGACCACTTCATGACAAAATTTGACTGGTGAATGAAAGTAAAAATTTTTAATTGTAAAAAATTAGCAGTCTGTTCTACGTTTCATGACTTTCCCATGGCTCTCTGTTATTTTTTTCTTGCAATTTCATGACTTTTTCAGGATGAGAAAGTGAAAATGAAGTCCCATGACTTTTCAAGGCTACAGGGACCCTGAACTATCGATAAACACTTTAATCAGTTTGGCCTCTGACCTTAAATAATACCATGACAGAAATGTCTGTAATATTCACTACATAAGGATGTGGTGGGACAAAATTTTAACAATACAGTAAGAATTTGTACCTCTGACAACCAGCAACAGCCTGGGCATAACATCTTTTGCAAAATAGCATACTACAGTGTACTCACAGAGTCCAAAAGTTCATACAGTAGACAAACACTTTAATCAGTTTGGTATCTGACCTTAGAAAGCAAAAATTTCTACAATATTCACTTCATAAGGATGTGCTATGAAAAAAGTCATGTATACTGTACAGTAAGAATTTGTACTGTACCTCTGAAACTAGGACAGGGGCATACAGTAACATCCAATGGAAAATAGCATACTAAGGAATACTCACAAAAGTGCAAAAGTTCATAAAAACTCTCTCCTAGGAGAATTTGCTGACAAACCTTTTTCACATCCCTGTTTGTTTGATATAAATTTCTTTATTGTAAACATTTAAGTCCATGAAACGTTTCCAACCAATCATCACATGCACATGACATCTCATCCAGATGCACAGGAAACCTACTACAAGAATCTACAATTCAGCAGCTAGCTGAGCTGACTTTGTGACAATTTTGACTAGAGCTGATAGTCATACCATAATTGGGTAATCGCTAGAAACTGCAGAGGCAAGGGTCTCATTCATGGAGCTCAAGTGGACTGCTACTTTCAACTCCTTCAAGCCGAGCTTTACCTCTAATTGAATTCAGAGCCAATGTAGAAGGTATATGGTTTCAGTCATTTCTTCCTCATCTTAGTAGATTTATATTTCAACGTCTTCTTGTGTTACTATGGGTACTCAATAAAATACACTCTACTTTATTAGCCAGTAGTGGTGAAGCCAGTGAGCTGATCTCCAAAACGACACATTCTCCCTTTACCACACATCACGAACTCTTTTCCCACAGAATGCTGAACACCCCATTTTTATAGGGCCTACCCATTGTTCAATGATGATGCTGACCACATATTGTGATCATTATAGGTAAATAGGGCATTTAGAATGTACCAACATGGCATATAAAGAAAATAGGCTAATCATTGTCAACTCAAACCATTCAGTCCCATCAATAAACATCTACCAAAGCTTCATCTCCTCAAAACATTATGCATGCGTTGAGTAACTGAAGACGCATCATTTGAATTTTGAAAAGTTTGGGTGACAAAATTATCATTGAGTGACAAATAACTGAATTTTTATCTGTGAGAAACTTTGTTCTTGAAAAGAAGGGTACTGTGCGTCCTTATTTTGAATAACCTATCATTATATGTTCACAAACAATGCTTTTGAAATGTTTTCCATGAAACAAATGCCTTATTTCCCTTTAACTTGTAATGGGAGAAACGTTGGTGGTTTGGTTCAGAAATGACCCTTTTTGGGTCGAAATCACCCTTTGTTGCCCTTTAACACATGTAGAAATCCTAAACAAGCAAGCAGGTTCTTTTCCCCCTTCAAAAACACTCATGAATGGAATCTATTACTTTGTTTGAAAATAAGTCTGCAAAGTGCCATTTCTTGTGATCTGGCATCTTTTCTTCTTAAATTTCCTGATACACTATGTGCCAATCGATAGTGGTGCTACGCTTACAGTAGATGGTGTCAAAGGAGTTTTACCCCCATCGAATCCTCATTTAAATGAATCCTGTTACATGACAAATTGGCCTGTTAAGTGCCATCTTCTGTGATCTGGCATACATTTTTGTCAAAAACTTCCTTGTGTGCTACACACACAAACAATGGTGGCACCCCGCTTAGATTGTAAGCTACTGTACTGTATCTAGAGACCTACTTTATGGTTTCTTATTGTGTAAAAAGCTGCTCACTGTTAAAATGCCACGGCTGCTTAAAAAACCCTGTGGAACTCCCAGTCCATGATCTTATATTTAAGTCCCCTCATTCTTGTGCCAGGCCCCCTTAAAACAAAATTCTAGCTTCCCCCCTGCATTAAGTTAAGAGGGGAGTTACATTCCATCTGCACTGACCGCTCACTGAACATTGTAGGGCTTTGCAGTGCTTGGTCTCTCTCTCCCAGTTCAGGGAATGTAACCACCAACAAGTCACAGAACAGTTCTCACAAGTAATAATCAAACTGCTACTCTGCTTTTGTTATGAAAAACTTAAAATAACAGGGCTCGAAATCGATGGAACTGATAGTCAAGGCCAAAATGCCCTAACTGATGGCTGTGATGCCTCTCAAAAATGTCTTATGATATAAAACATAGACCTATAGCCACTTGGTTCACATTGGCCATGCAGATTTTTAGATCGTATTTCAAGCCCTGTTATTACCACAAAATATTAACCATAATAAAAGAAATTGCATTATAGGAGACAGAGAATGAAAACACACAAAAAAAGTAAGAGAGAAAATATGAAAAATCTCAAAAATGGAAAATCCAATACGACAATAAAAACATTGGTTCAAATTTGATATCAATGCCACTTTCCTTAACACAAAAACCACAATACTCTGAGAAGGCACTTAACATCTGCAGGCATGTATTTACGTAACAGCAGGTGCTGTAGTGAAACTGCAAATCACTTCACACTGAGCAAACCAAAAAAAGCCATTTATTTAACGACAATAGTCCCTATTTGCAGTCAAAAACTAAATATTTACAATTAAAACTAAACATGAAACCAACCTTTGATGCCTATGTCAATTAGATACAACACACAAAAGAATTCCTCCACAAACGAACGAACGCATCGATGACATGTTACCCAAAGCGCCCATTAACAATGATGCATGTTTCACAATCTATTACACAACGCTAATTGCAGCTCGCTACGAGTATGCCGTACACTTTAAACTTGCTGATCGAACGTATTCCACAGACATCTTGCATTGTAATAGAACCTCTCTGAATGCATGATTTTCTCCAATGACATAAAACAACTCTGCAATGAATTTTATCTGATGACGGGGACGGTTGCCATGACATCGAGATGAGATGATGCTGAGGTTTCACACATTCAGCGGTAAATGAACGCATGTATGACAAAGACTGTGCCAAGAGGAGGAGGCATATGTACTGAAGAGTAGATTTACATAATTATTACAAACAATTTCCCAAGCAGGTAGATTAAATGAGGCCAGTAGGGTGTGAATTGAAAGAGAAGCTCCTCACAGAGATGTCACAAGAATATGATGATGATGAGGATGATGAATGAATGAAGAAGGTTTTCACTACAATATTTGTAGAAATTTTAAGAAACTACAGAGTAGTCACTTAAGTTATCAGCCACTGTCTTCAGGGGATTCTCTTGCACTACTGATTGTTGTAACTTGAAGTACAGTACAGGAATGGTGGGAAATCAGATGGAGAATATGCACTGACTGTAAATTGGATAGTGTAACTTTACTTATGAGAATGCATTGTCACTTTAATGATCAATGCACAGTGAGTCGAGTTTCAATTTAATATAATGAGTATCACCTCTGTACAATTTACAAAAGCAATTATGATTAAAAAGCAAAATCAGTTTGTTATGACAGTCATTAAAATTTGTCCATAATTCCTTCTTGAAGTATGAACATGACTCATAGTTTTAAAGAGTAGCAACATCTTGGCCCCACATGAATGATCTCCCTCAAAAACAATACTGTGGGCAGATTTTACTTCATGCAGAATGTGCTGAAGTAGACCAAAGGATGGGCTATACAGTGCTTACTATCGTCATAAAAAGCTATTAAAACTATCGTATCATGGTTTACTTGTTCAAAACAGCCTGATTTCAAGAAGAAATGCATCTGCATAGTAGCTTTGTCATGGTTATTTGCACGGAAATGCCATACATTCACCACAAGGGGGCCCCGATTCCCCTAACTTTTTAGCCGGAAAAAAATCACTCTTCTTTCTATCATAATTAACATTCTAATGAAAGTTTCCCTGAATGAAACGTGGCAAACGGTACATGTATCTTGCTTTCCAGGTTGGTATCAAACTGAAGAAAATGATTGAAGATAGATGACAAAGGCTAATTTGTTTTCTTCAAACAGTACATCCCACTTTCATGTACAGAAGCTCACGCAGTGTCACACACACCTACAAAATTTATCACATCAGTTTGGCTTTTTCTGTACATAATTTGATTCCTGCATGTATTCAGTCCAAGTTTCCCTTCTTGAGATAATGGTTTTTACAAGGTTTCTAAAAGTTGATCCCTACTGACCACAAATGAACTTTGACCTCCACAAGCGATAACAAGTTTCTTGTACCCATTTTCATTTCTGGTGTTCCTAACTTACAACTTCGAGACCAGTCAAAACTTTGTTCTTGAGCTACAGTATATTTTCTGTTTATAAGATTTCTATTATTATACCTATGTCGACTTTAAAAGATCTTTGACCTCTACCACAATCAATACTGTAGACTTCCTTTAGTAATTGTCATACAACATACAAAATATATGATCAGTTCATGCAATCATTCTCCAAATAATGTTTACATGGCTTTTACAATTTTTTTACTGTTGTCTTTGGCTTCCACTAAAAACAACATGGTTCTTGACACCCATATTCCATCTACTAGTCGAGGCTAAACTTCCCTTCTTGAGATATCCTTTTAACGAGCAGACGTCACAAATGCAAATGTGTGCACAAACACATGTGCCAATATGACTGCCTAAGTTATGATCATGATCAAAACCGAAAGCAACAATTCTATGTGTAAGGAATAATGTACAAAAAAAAAAAAAAATCCATTTTGCAGGAAGAAAGCTTGCATATTATCGAGTTACATCTATGGAACGATAGAACATTACGTGAAGCATACTACACAGCTAGCAGTGCAGGCCAGACTCCCTGCTTAATACTACATGTAACTTTTAATCTCCACTTAGTACAGCCTAACCAGCAGTCCATTATATTCCGAACTTGTAAATCTCCATCGGACATGCTGCACACATCCTATACAACAGTATACTTCATTCCAAAATGTCAGTCTTTCTTCTAATGTGAAAAAAAAGCCAGACATTCAGGCACAGACAGAGAATCTTCAATTGGCTACAGTACATGCTTCCGAACGTTAATATGAATCCTGCATGACAAATGTCAATCAACTAAGGTTACAACAATGTTCCATTACATTAAAACAATGGATGATACTGCAGTGTGTCACAGATTCACAACTTAAGTGTTCACACCAAATCACAAGTACTTTACCAACATGGGACAGACTACAAACCAGAGCTGGTTTACAATACAAGCCAGCTCATGCTGGTCAATTGCAAATCACTGGCATTGGTTTGTAGACATTGTGATTGGCACTTAAATATGTAAGAGATGGGTAATGATTTTTATCACATTTCATTTTTGTAATGTAGTCTGAAGAAGTTGCAATATAACATTACTCCCCACTTCTTCTACCCCCTTCTCACCCCAATAATCAAATTTTGGCAAAATGGAACAATATTTGAAATTATACATCCTTGTAACACATTTGTACATGTATCTGCACATAGTTGTGCAAGCACATTAAGGTCGACATGTCTGCAACAATTGTTTTTTATTTGAAGGCCATGAAATTCTTTCACTCTGTAAACTACTATACTGCACCCTTCTAATTAAGCTACTCCATCATAGCCTGCCTCAGTTACATACAGCACTGAGCTGAACATTATGAGCCAATTTTCACATTTTTCAAACACACACAGAACCTGCTTATTCACTTAATACAAGTACAACTTGAATATGTAGAAATACATGGGCAGGCTCTCAAGACCAAAATGCAATAATTCTAACACAACCAACCAGTCCCCTTATATTCTTTAAATGAGCACAGCACAACATATAGTGCTGGAATATACAAACCTCTCAAGGTACCTCAGGCACTGATGTATGAGAACCAGAATGTCAGCACAACCAGCAAATTATGTATTGTAGATCATGCAAGTAAAAAGCTTGCAAAGGCACTTTAGGAACTGCTATGAGAATTCTAAAATTTGTGGAATACCATACACATCCTTTGTAAATTACCAACTTGTGGATTTGATGTTTATGAGTTTATTCATACTGTGTAAGGTATACTGTGTCATGTGCATGGTAAAATTGTCTAACTTGTAGAGAAGGAATAAATTTGCATAATTTTTTGTAATTTTTAAGTACTTTCCACAGCCTAGGCAAACCAACAACAACATTTGCTGTAGTTCTCTTTCACCATAGTACTGTAGTCCACTGTGCAATCAGAGGAACACATGCTGCTAAATAATGTCAGTTTTCAAAGATTAGGCAGAACATCTCCAGTAATCTCTCTCAAAAGCACTTCTATCAGTTGCCATAGTGACACACATTTCTTAGGGCAACAGACAAGAATTTGACAACTTATATTGTGCATAATCCAAGAGAGTGTGTGAGGAAAGATCGACCCCTTTGCAAGCATACTGTGAGCAAAGTGTATACACTTATATGACAGCAATGTAAACACTGACTCCCATGGATGCAGGTAGATGAATGGATGACTAAACAGCTTCTGGCTCATTTTACAGTATTCGCAATGAAGAGATTTATTTATGGAAAAAATCTTAGTCACATTTTAGAGACTTAATCTCATATTTCAAATGATGTGTAAACAAGGTCTGATGCATACCGTACTGTATTGTCTGGTACACTGCATGGAGATCTCTATTCTTACCTACTGTAATACTGACAGGGTGAAAGTAGAAGGATACGTACAGTACTACAGGAGAAATGTCACTGTAGTAGTTCTTGTTGCAAAATTTTAGCAAAAAAGATGCATGAGGACTGTGCAGTACCATACTGTAGACAGTTAAAGACAGCGCAGTAATTGACAAACACGTAGCAATTTTACACGCTTACATTTAACTTCCTATATTTATCTGTAATACCTTGGCTTTTTTTTTTTACATATTTCATAGAGTAGTGAAGCCCTACAACACCTTTAGATCATGAAGTTGAGTTTAAAGACCACTCAACAAATGACAGACTGAACCAGTTTCAAAATCTGACAAAATGGGTTTCTAAAAGGGAGTGGAGAGGAGGGGGCAGAGCATGGAATCTACATCATTTTACAAATTGAACCACTTCAGTTAAAGGAGAATAGATTGAAGCCTACAGCATAACCTTTTTTGAAATGTTTAACCCTATCAATTTAAAATGACTTACTGTATAAAAAGTAAGGTAGTACTGAAATTATTTATTATCAAGACAAATGCAGTCTCATCCAAAACTTCAATGCTTTTAGTCCAGACAAAGTTTATTTGATCATTGTTTACACAGCACTGCCCTCCTAAAATAAAATGGTAAATTAATTGCCGGCCTTGGAGTGTACCATCTAAATTTAGGTGGGCAGTCGATTGCCCTTCTGAAAATTTTTCATGACCAGGCCTTTTTTGTCTTCCTTAACCTTTTTAAACCTAAAACAAAAAAAGGGAGATGGGACACTGTGATGGTCACCATGATATACACCTTTGCAGAAGCTGAGGTAGAGCAGAGATAATGTTATGTACCGTAGGTCGAGTTAAAATTTAGACATTGTGGCAAGAAGCATACATAAAGGGAAAGTGTACCAGGGTTTCATGCATCGAGATTCTTAAAAGTGAGAAGGAAATTCAAGAGAGCAAACAAAATTTAAAAAAAAATCCCCTTAAAAGTAGGAATAATTGGTGATTGTATTCAATTAAGATTTGGCACAAAAATTTCCATGATTTTGCATTCAGCCCACCTGGCATAAGCAAAATTTCCCAAAAGACCACCAAGACCCCTCCCATAGGATGGAAATCAGCTACATCACTCAGCTCAGAGGAAAGCCCCCCCCCCCCGACAAAATTTGGACCTGCCGAGAACACTGCTATCGGGAAACGCTTTGCAAATCTTCCAATGATACTGATTCTTACGTATACGACAATTTTCCACTATTTTCACATGTATTTCACATTGACTTACAACAGTGTGCACATACTGCACTGTAGAAAACAGGATTATAATGTACAGAACTAACTGTTGCGAAAGTATCGAAATGTTATAGCGTTTGTTCTGTGATGAACTATGGTGTTAATACAGCATTTCCTTTAAGTACCATGCCATACTGAAGGCACATACTGTAGATTAAACAGCTCCTTGTCATCTTTACTTTCATTTTCACATCCAAACAGAATACAACTAGCAGCTACAGCACAGTGCTAATAGTTGACATACAGTACACTGTATACAGGACTGTCTGCATGTGTAGCACTTGTTTCGGTACTTAAAACCACATTTCCAACCTTTGGGGAAAGGACTAGTCGAGGGACTGGAAAGGAACAGCAAATCACAAATTGAAGCAAAATGTATTACATAATTATTACATAACAGCAAATTACTCTGAAGACTCTGCAGAGTCTTCTGCAGACATCAACAACGTTTTCCTGAACCATTCTAACGACAATTTTATGGCTCATTTTGCACAATCTATACAGTACCAACTCAAGTTTTTTCAGATATTCTGATTGCATTTAGCATTTTCTGACCTCTGCTGACCTCCACAACCTTGACCACCATAAAGGTGAATACCAATGTACAGTGTTTACACAATAGCAAACTTGTCTACAGCTGAACTACTGTCCACTTTCATTCTGTATCACTTACAAACTTTCCAAACTATGTACCATTATTACCTGTGAATCACTCCCACAAAATAAATCACCTACAGCATTCAAAATCAACTTTATGTAGAGTGAAACAGTGTTTCCGCTAAGGCGCCATGATGCAATTTTTTCCACTAAGATCTGTCAGTTTGATGCACTGATGTTCAGGTACAAAATAAAGAAGAGGGATTCATTTGTCCCTTCCACTGATGTAATCTGTATGATACAAATAACCAAACAACAGCAAAATGTATTGTGAAAAAAATTAACTTGGTGGTAAAGATGAATATTGTAAGTGAATTGTAAAATTAACAACTGTTCACTCTACCTTACTTGTATTCTATTGATATCGTTCCATGGTCACATACTCGCGCACGCTGATTTGGCTTTTGTAGTAGTGCAGCTACGTGTAGGTACAGTAGTACAGTGTGCCGACGTGAACCACATAGACTTACAACACAGTAGTAGTAGGCCTATACTTTTAGGTTACAGGTACAGTAGCTGCAGATCACATATAAACACAGACAGACACAAATGGCAGCAAGACAGTTTCCACAGTAAACTGAAGGCGCACACGGATGGTTCTTAGTGATAGGTCAATTGAGTCAATGGTTATGAATACCGTCAAGCTGTCACATAAACAATTACTACCGGTAATACTTGTCACATACACAAACAAGCAATCATCGACACAGATTCCTTGACCTTCGACAAGTGCTCCAACGCTTGAAAAATTTGCCAAAAACTGCACACAAATAATCCATGTATTTTATCCATTCTGATCAACCATGTCGTGTAGATCTATCGAGAGAGAAGCTGAAGCAGAATGGAGCAAGGAACAGACCTCACGCACGTTACAGCATGAAAGGAAAGTACGGTACAGACATTTTAGAAACAAATCCAATATCGCCAAGCCACTACATGGGGACCGTAACAATTTTCTAACAATTCAACTTCCTGCAATTTCCATGTATGATTTGTAATTACATACATTGTACACAGTAAATAGACCAATATGCATTTACAGGATATCCTTATAGGAAGTATGGCAGTATGTTATCAGGAAAGAAACTTGTTATCATAAACGGCGTGCAAATTGAAGACTGTGATCCCTACCGAAGCCTACTCAGCAAAAACTATTTTCTGGTGCATTAATGCTATAACATCAGCATTCATAAAAATATTTGAATGAGGCAACAATGGAAAGTGAAAGAGTGGGCAATGTTAAATGAAATAGTGTGTAACAGTTACAGTACCAGTCTGATGTACCTTCCCCTATACATCACTGAAAAAAAGTAGCAAAACAGATGGCATCAAAACTGACTATGAGTTTGAGAGAAAGACCACATTTTGTTGTGTATATAAGACAGTGCTGCAGACATATGAGTTTAACAGCAGTGCTTCAATTCACAGTTCATTCAGGATACCTCAAACAATAGACAGATGTTTTTCTCTGTATGAATTACATTGTGACCAGCATTATTTATAAGCATATTCCTGGTACAAGCTCAGAAAATAAAATTGTTTCGAAGGTTGTGTGACATGCATCCAGAGAATTGACTTTACTTCGAAGTTGAGGAGTGAAAGCCTGAATTAGAATCCTTTGGAATTGTTTCTTATCTGCTACCTCTTTGGAGATATGCAAATATAATGACTTGGAGAGTTGCACAGTGTCTATATTCCTTTTGTTAGGCCTATACATCTCTTAAGTACTGAGTTTTGCATTTTGTAAATGGTACTGTACCAACATTTGTGCAGAAGTAAACACATGCTTCCTAAACATAAGCCATAAGATAGGAATTTGCCCACAGGCTGCAAAATGATTAACATTTGATGGATTTTGATGGAATTTATGCCTATTTTCAACATTTTTAATGATCAGTGCAACTAATATTCTAAAATGTCATTTTCAAGTCACACAGTCATTAATGATGAAATTTTTGTTAAGACGACTTTATTAAACTGGAGAGAACAGTCACATTTTGCGCTCAGTTGTCCATTGGGCAAGCACAAGACATTGCAAGAATTTCATCACAGCGGGTTTTTCACCACAGGCCCTCTCGCAAGATTGGAAGCAGGGATTGATGAATTTAGCAATGCAAACATCATGTGACCAGGTATACTGAAGTTGACAAGATTTTGACATTCTGCTCTTTCACAGCTGAGTAAGATTGCTATACATTATATTAGTTACAGGATTGTTGCCAATGCCTACTGTGTATTAAAATGTAAACAAAGTCTTGATAAAGTACACATACAGTACTATTTACCAGGGTTGTGGCCTGGTGTGCAGTGCCGGTAATTTCCCACTCAGCATTCGTTATCAGCTTAAGCCTTACTGAACAGCAATTCCTTTACAAAATGTAGTAAATGCATATGATGGGAGAAGTGGCCTTTAGAGTTAACATGCAAAGATGTTTTAGTATTTCTCCATAACAATGCTTACAAGAGTGTAGAGCTGGGGCAATGCACCTGCCGAGGCATTGCCACTAGCTAAACCCCACCAGGAGTCCTGATGCAGGCCTCTGGACCCCCCAGGAGGTGGATGATTCCATTGCTTGGAGCCTAGCATTACAATTTGTTCAGCTAAAACTCTGCTGTACAGTAGATGCAACAACTTTGGATAAATGTTTACCTGTGCATCTGCTACTTGAGAGTCATGTGACTTAGCAAATTTCTGTCTTGCGTCTACAGAGAAGTAAGAAAAAAACATATTGTGTGGCAGACTTAACTTGGACATTGAGGTTTACTTTTCCACTCTAATAGTACAGGCATACCATATACAGCATCGTTAAGCCAAGATGGTCTTCAGCAATCCTAAAATTATGCTCTCAGACTTCCGGTATGAAAGCACCTTTACTGTACACTATGCAATCAGATGTAGGCCCTGTGACACACAGACATTTGAATTCCATAAACTAACGTTTGAATGCAACAAAGTTTGTGGAAAGAAAGTGAAATGACCTGCGAGTGACAGATGACAGACCCACAGTATATTAGCACACTACGTATCTATGACATTGCTTGCAATCTTCTCATACCAGAAGGGTGAAGAGGTAAAACAAAATACACACACCAGGATGCAAATCACATACACCAGCAGGATTCCTAAAATTAAAATAGGTCATTTAATGACTTGATTCAACCAACAAGCACACACGAGCAGCCTCCGGTGTGTGTGAACTTGTGAAGAGGATGACTGGAATTATGCAGGTATCTTAAAGGAGTAAGGTCACTGTCACTGTGTGAGAAACACACTCTGAACAATTTTGGGAAGTCCTCCTCCAAGTAGGAGCAAAACTATATCTTCAAATCTACTTGCAGGCAAACAAGGATCAACCAACTCATAGTCACACTAATCTAAGCCTAAGCTTAATCACCATGATCACGGTTTGGCTTAAACCTCTTTTTGCCGATGATTACGTTCTGTTTGCACGAACATGTTTCCGTGCATAGACAGAACGATCCTGCAAACATGCCTCTAATTTGCAATTTAAACAAGGAGCAGAATCTGCAGATACTGTACCAGCCAAAAGTCTGGCAAGCAATTCTACGACAGAAAACACATATTACATTCAGTGTTGTCTTTGACTGTGTGTCCTATACACTATTACTCTTTTAAGGGGAAACTACTAATTGATACCAATTGGAAACTGTTTTAAAAATTCCTCTTCTCATCATGTGTGCAGTTGATGAATTTTATAATGCCCACATTTTGTACATATATGAATGTTACTGCGGAAACTTTGTTGGGTCCCAAGTTTGAACAAATTGTGTTTTCCATGATGTAGTTTACTTCAAAAATTATGGTTTAAAATTGCTTAAATACGTAGTAAGAAGACATGTTCCTTGCCTGGAGTTACAGTACCCTTTAAGGACTCTAAAGCTGTGATTATCCTAACCACACTACAGCATGAACGATAAAGTGACATACGTTAATGTACATCAGCTTCTGCATTTACTGTACATTTACTACATCTCTCCATGCTTAGATAAAAAATATCCGAAGGAAAATAAGATCATGCTATGGATTGAAACAGATATATTAGTCTATTACAGATGAAGACAAGGGCATTAAAGCGAACATTTTTGTTGTTTTCTGGAAATTTGACGACCATACTGTACTTTCATTAGTTTTGTTGACGCAACTTGAAATTTGACAACCATACTGTACTTTCATTAGTTTTGTTGACGAACTTCACATCAAAATAAGTAAACATTACTGTAAGATGGTAATGTTTCGATGTTTTAAGTCCAAATTCAGCCATTTTCTGTGGGTGGTTGGATGTTCAAAATTCCATATTTCTCTGTGATGTAATTTCAATTCCATGTTCATATTTTGCTAACTTATAAGAAATCACAGTTCACAAATTTATCAAAATTAATGTATGCCTCCCTACCAACCTCCTTCAGCATCCCCAGTGAATCTGAATGGTCAATGTCTTTGAAGACCAATTTTAGCTATATCTGTACTTTTGTCACGGGAAACCCCTTTTATCAATGAATTTCCATACAGGTACAGTGTTTCCTTCAAATTCTGTTTCTTTTTCCGTTCTTCTGACACACAGGAAACTTGCCACTTTACATTACTGCAGTGTCAGATAATGATAAACTTAGTAAAATAATGAGAGATGAAGCTTTTACATACCAAGTTATAAATGATAAAGGCAATGTTTGAACAAGACCTTAAGTACACTCACAAGATACAGTACCACTCTACCACTCTTTCAGCATCACAACTCTAGGGCTTTGTCACAGTACAGGTACAGTACTTGGAAATAGGCTTCTTTTCATACATGATTGTGGGCCCGCTTTATTCTTTTCAGAGTAATTGGGATGCGTTAACTTTTTCACTAATGTAGAAATGGTAACTCACAAAGATTTACAATTTTCCAAATAAAATTATAAAAAAGTCAGTTAATCATTTTGCTAGTTCTCAAAGTACAGTAAAAGGTACCACCACCAAAAGCATTTAAAGTTAATTGACAGTACGACCTACTACTGCGCCAACCACAATTTCAGAAAACTTGTCACAAGTTAGTTACTAAGTTATCTGTTGAATAATTTTTCAAGTGATAAATTACCTGGATAAACTGCTGGTTTGACACAGAAAGAAGTGCATTCCATGTGCATTCCATTTACCTATGCAAACTGGAATAATGCAAAACTGACATGTAAACTACAGTATGTGTACATGTACAGTTCATTTCTAGTGGTGAGTAGCAAGTTCTGAAAACTACCACCTGGCAAGGCATATCAAATCCCAGGTCGATTGAATACAGTGTGTAAATTATTTCGCAGCATCAATCTGTGTGTAGCTTCATGGAACCGAATAAATACAAGCCACTTTTGGAAATAACTTACCTCTAATTCAAATACTTCGGTGGTTCCATGTCAAACTTTTCCAACACATGTATTCAGTTGGAACCAGGTATTTGGCAACGTTCATCAACATATTGGATCTCATCCTGACGTGCAACCACACAGAAACTTACAATGCTTACAATGCCCACAATGCTTAGCAAGCAATCCATCACCTTTCTGGATAAAACAAAGTGCTCTTATACTGTAGGGACCAACAGTATGCATTTTTTTTCAGCACACAATACATTTCTGACAAATGTTTTTGAACACTTTGCAATTCTTCGACTATCCAAAGAATTCACAGAGTCTACCTTTTCTGTTAAATTGCTACCACTGCAGGGTGGAATGTTAGCTTGGTAGTTCCAGCATCCAACCTTGTAAACTATAGATCCTGGATCGAATGCTGGTGAAACCACTGGGAATTTTCTGGGGAACTCAAATTGCTTGTTTGGAAAGCTGTTTACAATGGTGTTGAGTTGATTACTTTATTCGGTATTTTTCAATAATTTGGATTTCTGTTGTCCATTTCAGGTCTAACCTGCTTCAGTTTGCTGGGTGCAGCTCTGTTAGGCATTTGTGAGTAGCCCTTTACCTCACCTAGTCTTTGAGGAAGTGACTAAAGACTTATGCCATTTTATCATACCATCCATTTGACTGATATTTCCTTCTTAGATCATTCTTACTTATTTGATTTTAGCTTCAAACTTCCACCTACTTTAGTTTGATTTGCTATTTTGCTTTTCTTATTTCATTAGTTTTAAGGGGAGAGGGGGTTGCTACCTTTCTTGAGCATGTAGGTATGGGTAGAAATCTGGGGAGGGGATGTTTGTCCATTCTTGTACTTTTAATGTCAATTTTGCCATACCATTCACTTGACTGATGCTTCCTGTAGATTGTGCTCCCTTATTTGATTTCAGCCTTGACCTTCTATCCACTTTAGTTTGATATGCCTTTTCCATTTTTTTTATAATTTCTTTTTTTGTTGTGTCCTTTGTTTTGTGTCTAGTTTCCACTGTGTGAACATATAATTTACAAAAAATTGAACAAAGGGGACACTTCAGTTAATGAAACTTCATGTGGGTCTTAAACATTTATGGTAGCAACTGTAACAACTAACATCATTGACCTTTAATTCCAATGCAATATATATTACTTAAAATAACAACTCTTTCATATGTGAAGAAATAATAGTACAAAGAATGAAAAGACAGAAAAATAAAATAACTTCTGTTTGATGTTTTTCGTAATTCCCTTTCTTTTTCCATAGGCCTAGTTCCCTTTGAAATATCGGAACATAGGTCTTCTGTACATACAGAGGGACACAGAAACAGCGCATCATCAAATCCACTGTAAAATTTAATCGCGAACTGAGATATTTTAAACTGTAATGACTCAAAATATCATCCACAAACCCACTACAAATATCAACGGGAAACTTATCGATTTTTCATCCACAACCTACAATGATGTGCCTTCTCAACATAATATTATACACATTTAGAAACCTATCACATCGCATCCATGAATCAACTCCAAAATATTCGCAGAGAGCCTGGAAAACTGTTGGACAAAATTTTCAGCATTAGAATATTTTTGGTGTCAGCATCTAGCAACCTAACATCTGGTGGTAAGGTCACAAGATCCTATCCACATCTACTCAAACTTTGGGAATGTTTGTAAGTGGTGGGGTATTCCTCTAGAATTACTCAGTCTACCCTTCCTCCTTAACTAGATCGGTCCTTTTATTGCTTGACCTGAGACCGAGTGTCTCTATGGTTTTATTTATGTCACCGTAAGAGTGAAACATGGAGATGTTCTACATTGCTAATTGTCAAGTTTGAACGACAGTGTTCCTTGGTAAGCTACCACTGACGCATTTGGGGATATAAAAAGTCAATAATACTCCTTCACTCATTTGGAAATGTACACTAGTATACGCCTAGAAAATATGATGAAAACACACATTTCCAGCACATTTACCATCCTGTCCAGGGTTTCCCCTGGGTTTTTCAGAGTATGAGGCGGTGAGATCGAATTACTTGACGCCGCCATGAATTTTGGGTTCAAATCCGTACTCAGTAGGTTCTCGAAGAATGGGTGATTTCTAGGATTTTGACCATGATGCAAACAGCGCTAGACAGAGTGTAAATCTCCAGGAGAGTAGTCACAATATAGTCGGATTTTCCGCCACTTAATGGCGCGGTAGGCGTCATTCGATAGCAAAACAATTGTCATACCAGCGTGGGGTCAATGGGCCTGCCTTGAGGGGTCCATGGGCCATCCCGGTAGGGGTTCAGGGTGCACAGCACCCGGAGACTCAGCGATTTTAGCGTTTTTAGACGTGTACGAATCATTTGAAATACATGCTAAATTTCAACTCTTTAAGTTGTAACGGGTGAAAACACGATAGTCCTATCACAAAAAAATCATTGATATTGCTTCAAAATCAAAACGTTCTATGAAATGCTGCACATGTCATGTAGAGTAAACTGTATTACATACATTTTTGAAGTTGAAATGTCCCTAAAAGTTTCGTGAAAAGAATCACGTAAGATCCTGTGCAGCCTTCCGAAAATTTTAAGTAATCATATCCTAACACAGTGGGTGTATACTGAATAGCCTAACCACCCTGGAAATTCATATTTCCATATTACAGGGAACAAGTGACATTTTATAAGTTGCAGGTCTCAGAGTTTTGTTTTGTTCATCGATCATAGTCACTTTAAAATGTTTAGACTAAAGGTTTGAAGAAGCAGACTATTGGCTTCATGAAGGGTTTTGGACATAGAAATATGTGTCCATTTTTGTATTTCTATGGGTTGCGATATGTCCGCTAGCTGTCATTCTGCAGATAGTTTGCGTATGCAGGCAGGCCTAAGCTTATGCTTTTTAATTGACATTGAACGTAGTAAATGAGGTATCTGTAGAATCCTCTGGAAACATTTGCCAACGTTGTTTTTTTTTTCACATATATAACTCGAAAAATATTGATCATCAGTAAAAAATAAGGGCATTCTATTACAGGAATAGCAATTTACTTCAATTTTTGTTGAAGATTGAACGTGGATGGGGCATTTCGGATACACATTTGAATGGATTTATTTACCAGTTATTTTCGGACGTAACTATTTCGGAAACCACATGTGTGATCTCTACCATGGCATTCTGTGATCGAATGTTCAAAACAAGTTATGCAAGGTATGTACAAGATACAGATAAACACGGCCAGAAGTACAAAAGTGGATTTCCCGCTAGATGCAAACTTTCCCGGGAAGGAGCCTCCTGCTTCCCGACTTTTTCCAGCCCTGTCATATAAAAACGTGAGGCGGTAATAACGGTATTTTTTGGCGAGGCGGTCTTAAAAAGTTGCGAGGCGGCCGCCTCCGGAATTAAGTACCAGGGGAAACCCTGCTGTCAATGTTGTGCATTGCAGTATCATGGTCACAAAAGGCTTGCATGGCTTACGCTGCACCACAGCTGTTCTTCTTTATGCTCTGAAACATTTCAATTTCGACACTTGCAGTTTGAAAAAGTGGAGTATATTACAGGGTTGCACTGTCTGCACTTTTCCTCCTCATAATGCACTGCACTGGTGATTAGCAATGTTTTTATATAGCTTACTTCGACTGACGGTAACTTAGGCCTAGTGTATATGTGATTTCTCAGGAGGTGATTTATTCTGTGAAATATCCAAAACGTACACGTGTGATGAACTAGCCTACTTTGGTTGTGAACTCAGGCTGAGGTCGTTTCAATATGTATGCCTAGCCTGGCCTAGCCTTCTTTAAGCTAGACTTCAGGCAGTCAGGCTTCATTCAGTCACTGACCTCTTGATTCTACAATAGGTCCAACTTCTGAACTAAAATAAGCCTAGGACTGGAGCGTAGGCCTAACAAGTTACGTAAGCATAACATACTGATGTACACATAATAACTTATGCGCTAATTACCTAGCATACAGTACTCAGTAGGTCACTCATAGCATATGCCTAGGCCCTAAGTTGGCCTATCCTATGCTAGCTCACTTGCAGAGACGCCTTACATTTTGAAACTTGGGTTCTCCTCTCTAATTACAGCCGAGATATGTCTCCGATGGCAAGAAAGAGTGGCATAACTCTCACTCAAGTTAAGTGCTCACATTCGGTATCAACCACTTAACTTGCAGAGGTGGATGTAACTCCTTTTCTTGATCGAGAGCAATTTATGCTCTTGAGTTACCGGTCCGTCTGCATTTTGTCTAGCACTAAAGTCGGTGTAATTGGCTGACCTGAATCGGAATATAAATATGCAGGCTGCAGCTGCAACGTTCATGTGCTTGCTGCTGTACGTATGAGGTATCCGGTCAACTACGTGCATACGATTAAGTTAACTACACGCATACGACTGACGGTAGTCATGTAGTAATAGCAACGTCTCAGTCTATGCACACAGTACCGACACCGGTGATTTTCTAAAAACATCAACATATTAAATTCAAGGTCAATAGTAAGGTCAACTGATACTATTCGTGTAACTGAGTTAAAACGCTCTGGTTGTGAAGCCCTGTAGAACCGTAAAAATTGAGGGTAATAATTAGATTAAAAATACTTAATGTTAAATTCCTCAAGCTTGAACTTACACTTCATTTAGAGTTTGCTGTTCAAACTTGGAACCCAAAGAACGATTTACTCATGAAAGTCCAGCGCAGGGCTCAGTACTAGATTGATTAGTGCCTTCAAATATGTCCCTAGTAAAACAGTAGGTTTCGTCTCTTAAATCTTACTTTACTCAAGTTGAGCTGAGACGATAAGGCTACGTGGAGATTTGATACAAGCCTACAAGGTTAAATCATGGTGTTGATAATTTATCATTCCCTGATTTTTTCAAGTTTGCAAATAGTAAAATTACAAGAGGTCATTGACGGTCTTAAACTCCAGAAGGTGGCAAAGCAGGATCAATATTCGCAGTAGAGAAAATCCGTTTTTTTTTCAGAGTGAATGAGTGGAATGGGTCGCCTGAG
This sequence comes from Stichopus chloronotus, assembly GCA_021234535.1. Taxonomy (NCBI): domain Eukaryota; kingdom Metazoa; phylum Echinodermata; class Holothuroidea; order Aspidochirotida; family Stichopodidae; genus Stichopus; species Stichopus chloronotus. The sequence continues at coordinate 10,538,690 of CM037848.1, forward strand.
GATTTAGTGATGGCAAGAAGTGTTCATGGGCTTATAGAAAGCACTGGACATGTACTTTAAGCTTTGTGACTTTGTTTGACTTTTGGTTTGACTTTTGCACCTTTTTTTCTGTTTGGGTGTTTTCTTTTTACTTTTCAGGGTCCTAGACGGGGACTTAATTAGGCCTAGTCCTTATCCCTCCTGATCTTTTTCTTATAACTAAACTTAACTATACGTCCTAGGGGTGATCTACTTGAAATGTTTAAAATTGTTCATGTTCGAGTTTATAATTTATTTTTCAATCATTGTTTTTTCCCCAACTCTTCTCACAAAGAGTCGTGGATGAATGGCCTGCCAGCCTGTGATGATGTCTAAGAGTGTTGATGCCTCCCAGGCTTGAAGAATGCATTTGATAAATATTTTCGGCAGTGTGGGAAGTTTTGACTGTTTTCTATTTAAAGACTATGTCTGCTCTCTCAGCCTGGGTCTTTTTGTTCTTTCTGATCATTTACTAACTATGACAATTTCACCTCAGCTCCATTACTGTATTTACCTTGCGTAGGTGCTTAAATGCAGCACATGTTTCTGCGGATTTGATCTGGGTAATTGAATGTGCTTTGAGAACGCGCAACGTACTAAGCCGACATCGTAATTCATCAAGGTGATGAGTCACCAAAGAGTGGAATGCGAAAAATGCAGTCAAACATACAGAGAACTGAGCGAAAATAACGCAGTGGTGATTCTGTATCTCCTCGTGCAGCTTCAAAACAGGAGAGTGATAAAATATTAAGATTGCATAATCGGTACCATGAATGATATCCCGGCAGAGTTATTATTGTTAATGTTTTTTTTTTGCATAAGTTCATTTGATTTTTATTTAGAGGGAAGGCAATATTTTATTTTTAATTAGGCATCACAGTACGTTACTTGTTAAAAGGAAAGATGTGTACCCTCTTGTTTCTATAAATATTTTTTTTTTTGACATGATACATGACAATTTACGGGTGGAGGAGATTTCGATTTACGGTTTATCATCGTGTCCGTGCATAGAAAACTAGATAACCTAGTTACCAACTTTTCTTACCCCCATATATACTGGAATAGTCTAAACGTCATAAATCCGGAGACAAGATTGACCAATAAAAAGTCAAACAAATTGGCCGCGATTGACGGATCGGAGTTGTGAATGACACGAGGCCTGGGTATACTATCAATCCAATGCATGATATCCATTTTCGCCGATCAGACATACTGACTGAGTTTCAGGACAGAGCTAGAGCAGGATGAAAGTGCTGCAAGAACACTAAAATATGGATTGCATACTTGTGAAGTATGGGTGTTTAGAAAATCAGTTTTAACAAACTACAGGTAACTCGATTGTAAATGGCCCACGTGAAGCGAAAGAAAAAGCGTATAACAGGCCAACGCAGTTGATGCACGTTAGGCCAGCACCAAAACAAAAGTCATACTCATAGTAACTCGCAATAGGACTAAACGCCTAGGCCTATACCAAAAAGTTATATCATGGTACCTTAGGCTTAGCTAAGGACCAAGGTTAGGAACATTCAGTGTTCAGTGGTTTGGCAATGGCTCTGCACGATAACGTGCATTTTCGCCGGTGTTCGTCCATGAACATATCCCTCCATGAGTATCGATGCTTTAATCTTATCCTCAAACTCTAAACTATCATTAACTTTTGTATTTGCCCTAGGCTAGTCTGCTAGTTGCCAGTGCAGTCTGATCTACTAGGCCTAGGCCTATATACAGTAAAACGGAATTTAACAGGTTGTAGGCTACTCCCAGCGGTTCAGTCAAATGTAATATATACTTATTACAAAATCGCAAATTATATAATGGAAGGATTAATATGTTTAAACTTCAGTTTTTCATTTGTTTAGAACCATTAAGTAGCCATATTCCATTTTAACATTGTCACTGCAAGACCCATTCTTTCACCTAGGCAGGACAAGTATCTAACTTTTAGTAGTGTACATCAGACCTTCTAAAGCAAAGACACCATGGAATTGCCCTTGTGGGCTGAATCTTAGTTCTTCTACTCCTGTGTGATGATTTTTTTTTTCACAAAAAAAAAAATCAACTTCACTAAAACATTTCTGTAATGCTGGCATGGTGATTGAATGGAACAACTTGCAAATTAATCATTTAACTTCTTTTCGCCAATATGACCAGCCGTGTCTTTATTATATGGCAATTCACACTGCAGCAGTATCATTATGCATTCAGGTCTAGGCAATTAGACTTGTGATTTTAATTGCCCCATCCCTTTTCTTTTTGGAGTCTTGTGATTTCTTTAATATTCTTAAAGTGATTTGCAGAACATCTCTATGCAAATTTTAATATTTGTTGTTGTTAGTGTATGTCACACTGGAAAATTGTTATACAGCTGATTGCCTTTGGCATCAGTGTTGTCAAACTTGCCATTTTGAAATCCTGGCTAAGGCCCTTTTGTCAAGGGGAGGGGGAGAATGGAGTGGAGGAATTGTGACTGGCAGACTGCTTTGCTTAAACTTTGTGGTGTAGGGCTATAATCTTTCACAATACAATAGCTTCTGCAGAGAAATTTAGAATTTTAACAGTGTGAGTGTTTCCACAGAACGAGTCAGTACAGTTCATAACTGCTGGGAAGTTAAACAGCACAAGCAGTTTATTTTAAGATGAGGTTCAGTCTAGAATTTTGACTGATTGAAAATTACTCCCAATTTTTAAGGTTGATTATCAGCATAATGAAACACTGTTTCTATATTATGTGTAATTTCTGGATTGAATATACACTAAGATATTGTCGACGACCTCTTGTGTGCATTTAATCACACACTTTTTCTGTGCTCTGCTGTATGTAGGCCATACTTCAGGAGCCAATTTAATTTAGAAGCAATCTTAAAGACTGCTTCAAGTGAAGAGGTACAGAAAATGTCTTTTAAGCTCAGCAGCAGATACAGATGATGCTCAGTAACTATGATGATGTAAATCAATATATCTGCACAATCAACAGTTCTAAGTCAATGTTGAGATGTTTTTCTCTGTTTTTAGAGAACCAAACAACTGGCTGAAGCAAAACCATGAATTCTGTGGCCAATTTTAAGACACCAACTGGAGAAGGCGAGGAGGTCGAACTGTTAGTTCCAGCAAAGGTCCTTCAAGTGTTTACAGATCTAATGTTCACCCAGCAAGGGCGGGTACAGGATGGAATTATCAGGGAGTTGCAATCAATTCAAGAACGAGTCCAACTGGTGAGGGATCAAAATGGCATCATATTAACAAACGATACTTTAAGTCTAGTTCTGCAAAGATAAGGTTCTTAGGTCATGGAACTGACTAGTGAAAGCACCGTATTATTGACTGTGGAAATATGCCTGCCTCATTTGTTACAGTCCTTACGCCCAGGAAAATAATATGGGAAGGGCCAGGTTGCAAGTTTTGTCTATATATCTCGTTGTACCCAGTCCTGTGCAGTACCTTTGGAGTAACGTTTAACAATATCATTGAAGGCTTGCAATGAAAGTTTTTAGAAACTTTCGGTGTCTTAAATTTGATGCTGCGACTCTACTGCTAAACCTCTTCACTGAAGTTAATGAATGCAGTTTCAGATATATACAGTAGAACATTCGATAAGCATAAGATTTAATATTTGATTGTGTTTTCCTTGATATGCTAACATAATCTCAAAGTGTTCCTTATTATGATATGCCTTTTGGTCATGTGGCTAGAGCTAACAGTACTCACTGCACTCTGTCAAGTTCTAACAATAGGTAGTTATAGGTGTTGCTTTACTTTACACCTGGTTTAGTCCTGCCCTAGATCTCAAACATCTTGTTCATTTTAAAATGTTATTTTCTCATCCAATTTCATTCCTGTGTCCTCTCTCCAATGTTCCTTTTCAGGCTTTGCGACATTTTGGTATGAGTACAAAACTAGAAGCTACTCCTTCAGAGGTAATTATGTGTTATTTTCACCCATTATTTTTCAATTGAATCTTAGTAAATATCTCAAACTATGATAATTTGGAATTTTTTTAGTCTTTAGCTTGATCTTTTAACTTCAACTGATCTTCATACTTTTCACCTCTTCAATCACATCACTTCTTTTTTTCTTTTTTTCTGTATCGGAATGGATAGTATGTACTATAAATGGATTTACTCAATAATTGCCTCTGTGCTAATTTTAATTTAAGATAGCTGAGGAAGAGATGAGAAGACGAAGGCCACCTGGTTTCCAGGCAAGGGAGAGGAGGCAAGAGGTAACGACATTGATCGAAACATAAGGTGAAAGAATGAATGTCTATAGGATATTTTTGGTACATGTCAGTGAGGAACACAGTCCATCAGTCTAGTCACTAAAGTTAATGAAATTGGAGTCAAGTATAAAGCTTATGTCCAGTTTTGAGAGGTTTGTAGTATAATCATCATTCTTGTAAAAAGAAACAAAGCTTTAATGTTCTATCAAATGTTAGAACATAGGTAGTTAGCTTTATTTTGATGTGCAGTAAAAGATTGGACTGGACCAAACTCACCAGTGTGCATAGAATTTTTATAGAGTTGCTTAATAACCACAGTTATACCTATATATATTTCAGTGCAGAGGGTAAAATGGCTAGATTGCCTTCAGGAGAAATTAACATGTAAATAGAATATTCCACTGTGACCAGATAAAACATCATTTTGAAGTCATTATTCTGCTTTCCTATAGCAGAAGTAAGATTACAGAACATAGAGAAGTTACATTAATGCAAAATATGCAACCGTTCAATTGCAAATGAGGTGTGTAAAGTCCCTTAAAAATTAATTTATAAAAACAAGAGACTGGAAAGCAATAAGTATAGTAAATGAAAATAAGTCACATCAGATTAGTAACTTACTATTTTAAAATTTTGTATCGTATTAACTATGGCTGAAGAATACCATTTAAAGATCATCAGCAGAGAACCTAGGTAATCAAAAATATAACTTTATGATTAGCAGGAGATTTTTACCTTGGAAGAAAACTTTCTGTGGATTGTTTGTGTTTAACTAATTTAAGGGTCATTTCCATATGTATTCCCTAGTTAGATTAAGTATGCTTTCATGTTTTATAGTTGCCTAGACATGAGTGAAAAACAGTCTGTACCAGTCATTGCTTACTCTGATTTTCTTCAATGTATCCAACAAATGTTGTGAAAAATGAATATTCAACCATTTGTTGATTGTTTGTGTTTAATTTATTGAAGAATTATTTCCATATGTATTTATTCAACAGATAGACTAAGGACTCACAAAGTTTGTAGTAGCTCACACACATGGAAAGGAAAAAACAGCCTTTTGGCTTTCATGTACCCAACAGATGTTGCATAAAAAGAAACATACAATCATTTGTTCATTGTGTGTGTTTAAATAATTTGTGGATCATTTCGGTATATGTTTATTCACCAGTTAAATTTAAGTACTCTAAATTTGCAGTAGCTCACACATGAGTTTGAAAAACAGCCTGTACATGTCGAAGCTTGCTCTGATAATCTCAGCTTTATCCAACAGGTGTTGCACAAAAGAAACATACAACCATATGTTCATCTTTTGTGTTTAAATAATTAACAGATCATTTTCATACTTATTTATTCACCAGTCACATTAAATACTTACAAATTTTGCAGAAGGCTATACATACGCAAGAAGACTCCCTGTTTTTGGATATGCCTCACTCTGTTGTTCTTTAATTATCCAACAGATGTTGCGTAAGAGAAACATACTCGATACCATCCATGAAATCCTTCAGATTTGTGCCAGAAGAGAAACTGTGAGTTTCTTTAAATGTTGATTAAGAGATTCCTTCCTTAATGTAAACCAAGAAAGGAAAGACGAGTTCATCGGTAACATTATCTCTGGAAATGCTGCACAGCTGTCCAAGTTTAGGATATGATTCAAATAGCTTTCAATCAACATTTTTAGTTGTATCATCACGTGGTAAATACATGAGAACAGAAAGGTGACATTATGCATGTAGCAGCAAGGCATTCAGCTGCTCAAGTAATGGTAGTGTCACATAACTCTGCACTTGGCTGGGGTGTGAAGAAATATCTTCAATTTGACAATACAATAGGAAAAGAAAACATTATAACATTAATAAAACATTTATTTACACTTAATTTTGGACATTGCAGAAAGGAGTAGAAACTCATGTATACAAGGATTGTCTTTTCTTGTATCGATAGTGACAAAAGAGAATCGTATATATTGAGTGTTACCCAGATTGATGGGGAAATATTCCCCTATTGGAAATGCTACTTGTCATTTTTCGGCGAGCAATTCACATTAAAATTGAAAAAAAAAATAGACTAAGAGTTATGTTTTGAAAATTTTTGAGTGTAGTCTAAGAAAGTTTGGCACATTTTAGATATAATTCTGTGACAAATTTCTGAAATTAAAAAAAAAAAATGATGATTCATGGTTTAATCTTAAAGTTGCAAATTATTTGTTTTCTTTTGTGTTCAGTATGCTGTTTGATGGTGTGACAAATTTGTTTATATTACAAATTATTGAACAAAAACTTCTACCTTTTACTTAGTAAAAAGGTAGAAGAAATGCATTATTTTACAAAGATAATTCAATATTCAAAGAAGAAATAGGCCTATCTTTATTTTGATTTTGTGTCAATGTGAATTCTACTTCACTTTGCTTAAATACACCAGCCGTACTTATCAGTATTTACTACAAGGGACCCATTGGAAAACTTGTCCTTGGTAGTTTAAATTATTCTATTTATTTACAAATGGGGAAATTAATTTTTAAGCTTAGAATATCCTGTCAAAACTTATATAAAAGTTGGTTTTGTAATTTTCTCTATACTTGTTTAAGAGACCTCTGATATTTGAATTAACAGAATTATTCTGAAATAATGAGGTGAATGTGGCACTCAGTCTACTGCAATGAACAACCACTTTGGAATACCTCAAATCGGAATAGTTCCTGGCAACTAATATGGTGGTTTCATGCATTATTTATACTTTAGAATCAGGATGACAGAGATGTTCATCACATTATAAAACATGTGAGCAAAAAAACAAGAAAATGATTGGAAATATAACCTAAAGCAATCTGTAAAAGAAAGTTAAACCATGCATGTCTCTGCATAATCATCATACTTCAATGTGTGGCCTAAGGCAGAATGCAATTTTAAAAGTTTAAAACAGAAAAGGGAGCAATACACTGAAGATGGTTTATATGTTTGGTTTCCATGGATACAGTGTTACTGCTGACAGTTGCTAAGCATAGTAATGAGCCAGTGTATTTAAATGTGTAATTTCAAATGTAAAGGATTACGTCCTCTCGCAAATGAATTATATTCCTTGGAAAATAGTCAAACTAATTCGGAAATTGCCGTCAGACACTGGCAATGATACTAGAGACTGTAATGTTAACTGATTTATGGATAGTAGTTAACATTTCTGTGATGTATTTTTGTTAGCTACTTGATATTAAACATGTGTCTCTTGAACTCATGTGACAATGTCATACATTGCTTCTTTGTGGCAAACAAATAGTTGATAACGAAATTTTAATCGATGAACTACATGGAAGTGATTAAGTGTGGATTGAGGATAAGCTCACATAACCCTTGGTGGGATATATCAATGGGACTTGATGTTTTTGCATCAGAGGAAGCACATGCACATTAGTGACATTAGTAATCAAATGTCTAGTAATTCCTTTGATCATCTCCCCCACTTTCTTTTCCACCCTTCTGTGCAAGTATGATCTTTTGTTTGCTCCTTGCAACTATCAGGTATCAGATATATTTTCTATTTGTCTTGTTTTTTGCTATGCTTCTTTTATCTTCTTAATTGTGGTATAGTGCATTTGAAAATTTAAAACAAGAAACGAGTGTGTCTCTGATTGCAATAATTGTATGATTGTATTTTATCAGATCTTAGATGAAGTTTCTGATTGGTTGTATGATGTGCAGATGGCTCTTGTGAGTATAATCAAATCACATTCGTTGGCAAAATGTATTCAAATTATGCTACATTATTTAAGTGCCAGATTGTCATTGCTTCATATCAGTGGGATCAGCCTATTCATAATCATGAGTAAAAAGTTTCTCCTGCAATGTCGATTGCTTGGTCGTTTTTTCAAGAAAAGTGAGTAATTTGTTGTTTGGTGGAATAGAGAAATTCATCTTCAGAAGACGGACAATCTTCATGCATTTATTGTACAAATCTATTAAAAGATGAAGGAAAATTACAGCCTGTGCAATTGTTGTAGGATGCCTAGCAAAATGCATTCTTGTAATTGATTTACACATTGTCGTAATAATAAGACTGATCAAGGACAGTCATACATACATCTTGAAATGATTAAAGTGTTGATATATACGTACAGTGGATTTGATTAAAGTGGCAATAGTTTGAGAGGAAATCGTTCCAGAACTCTTTGCAAAACCTTTAGGTTTCACATAACTTGACACTGTTATTTCACGTATACAGATTAAAGATGAAAGGAATTGTCAACTAGCGGCATGTTCATAATTACATCTGTATTTGCCATCATTTGCATAAAGTAGTCATTACATTTCTTTCCTTTTTTTTCATTTATTTTGACTTTTATTCTTTTCCTTGTAGGAGAAGATTTTATCAACCAAGGAAGATGATAAGGCTTATGTAATACAGGAAATGGAAGCAGAAAAGCAGGCATAGTGAGAGAATAACTCATTTCCTTTCTATTGAGCAAAAACAACGGAACAGCAGGGAGGGGGGTATAAGTTAATTTCCATTTTATTTCTAGTCAGTTGTTCTTACAGCACCTTTTGCTCCATTGAGATTTTTTTGTATGTTTTAGGATGTTTTAATATTTTCTCTCTATCACTTTAGTATGGAAGAGGAGATAATCTTTGAGTTAAGATGTAGACTGCTGGTGCATTTTCTCACAGGCACTGACAGTGCAAAGAACATCACACACACGAATGGGGCAGATGAAGTGCATCACATAGTGTGAACAGTTGGCTAGGCCTTGTATAAGCTAAATGCAGTGTAAGATTTGTAGTATATTCTTCAAAGCTATTCTTCTGTCAGTTGAAAAAGAAGATGAGCTCAGCAGGAATTTAAAATGTCATACTGATGTTTTTATATTAGAAAGTTACAGTGACCAGTACTGAGTAAAGTATTCATGTTTTCTGGACACATTGCCTGTGTAATTGCCAACCAGTGTAATAGAAATAATACCAACCAAACTGACATGTTATTTGTTTAACAAATTTTCAGTTTAGTCTACAATGAAGGAAAGAGGTTTTATAAGAAACTCAATGAAAAGTTCAAGAAGGTTGCAAAAGATATCTTTGAGACAATGGGCCAGATGTCACAGAGGCAAGAAGGGGATGAGTACCAGTGAGTTGCATTTCAGTTACCATTCAATACATATGTGACTTGAATAACTGCTGCCTGGAATGTTGTTCATGTTATTTTTTTTTTTGCTTGAAGAAGTCGATGTTTCTACTCATATTCCTGTACATGAGTCACATGCATATGTGCATTTAGCAGTATATTCATGTTTAATATTGTTATCAGTGTCAGCTATTAAAGTAATTGATTGTGATTAAAAGGGGATAATAAAGTCCCAATGTGATGTTTGAGATATTGGACAAGGTAGGGGTTAAAGAAGGAATATGACAAAATGTTTGTTTATGAATCTCATGGGCTATGAGAGGTCCAACGGTGAGAGACAGGGAGGAGGTAGATGATGATAAAGGGATCAAGGGATGGATAGGGTCAGGATGTAGACCTCCACATTTCTGGAATTATAGAATCCAATAGCATTGTCCTATAGCATCATCCAAGAACAAGTACTTGGACAAATAAACATGCCAGTTAGTATGCAATGGTAGTGGTCTATGGTATAACTTGTTTGTGATGTGACATTCGTTACCTGATGCATATTTAAAACCATAACTTGACATTCAGTACTAACAATTTTTTGTTAGGGTCATTTTTTGAAAACAAATAAGTTTACAAAAATGATAGGACAAGCACTTTCTTATTATAAGAGAATTACACTTTCATATCTGTTTCATTTTTGTTATTAAAATATATTTCTTCATCTCATTTGGTAAATAGTTCTTTGGATGCATGAAGAGTCAATCAATGATATATAGTCAGCAAGAAATAATATCAGAGGGATTTAGAAAAAAAAAAAAAAGGAGAAGTGTAATTTTATTTACAAGTTAGGAAAGCAATCACCGAACATATGCAGTAAATTATTTGTTTGTCTTTAATAAAGACATTTTCGATCTGAATTTTGATATTTGTAACAAAACATCATATCAGGCTTTTGCCTGTTATTGTTCTTACACTGGAAGAGAAAGTAGAGATCAGATGTGTTGCACTGCATTGTATTTGCAAATGATAAAAATGAACGCTGAAAATATGACCAGCTGTCACAGTCGTAGTGTTCAATGATTTGTAATGTAGAGTATGAGATCACAAGAAAAAGAATATGATAATTGAAGAGATCTTAAAAAGTAGATACTTGATACTGATTTTCCTTTCAGGCAAATGTTTGAGGAGACCGGAAACAGAAGCACCGACATTGATTTGGCGAGCCAAAGAATTAAAGCACTGAATGCAAAGATGCAAAACAATAGGAAAGCTATTCAAGGTAGACAAATCAATCTTTGTTTGAGATTTTAGGAGTTGTATTAGATACATGTATAATCTTTCTTGATAATATTCTTATGTTAAAGGTGCAGTGACAATTAGTTGTGTGATCATAAACTTTGTCAGGTTGAAGTTGATTCTTATTTTTCTTCTTTTCACACAAGGCAAAAATCTCCTGGCCGATGCAGAAAACTGGAGAGTGGCATCAATAGAAGTTAAGAAAGGCTTAGAGGATGCTTTTAGAATATGTAGAACAAACAATGACAGGATAAGTGAGTTGTGAAGATTATTCATAATTAACAAGCTATGTTGAGCAATGTGATTACCTTCGTGTTTGATTTGTCACAGTTCAATGTGAACGTAAAGAAAACAGTTTGGTGCTGCTGAGTATAGTTCTTTTCATGATTCGTTTTAATTAATTTGATCTACCTCAGGTTAACATAATAACATCATGGGTCTCCGACAGGATCATGTTTTTGGTTATCTGCCTGTTGATTTTATTAATCAAGCAAGTTATTTTTATAGGAACTGTTAAGTATCATTTGCCCATTGTTGATTATTCAGTGTCAAATATACAGTAAGAGTATCAGTGTAACTCATGATGGGAGTATTTAGTATCATCTGAACTATGAGAGTATTAAGTATCATTTGTACATTGAGAGTATTTAGTGACATCTTTATGATGGGTGGATTCAGTATTGCCTGTTCTATGTGAATATATGGTGTCATCTGTACTATAGTAGTAATTGTCATCTGTACTATGAGAATATGTAGTATCATATATACAATGAGCTTATTCAGGGTCATTTGAACTATGGGAGTATTCTGTATCATCTGTACTATGGAAGTAGCAAGTATCATCTGTACTTTGGAAGTAGTAAATATCATATGTACCATTGAAGTAGTAAGTATCATCTGTCCTTTTGAAGTAGTAAGTATCATATGTACTATTGAAGTAGTAAGTATCATATGTACTATGGCAGTAGTAAGTATCATCTGTACTATGGAAGTAGCAAGTATCATCTGTACTATGGAAGTAGTAAGTATCATATGTACTATGGAAGTAGTAAGTATCATCTGTACTATGGAAGTAGTATCATATGTTCTATGGAAGTAATAAGTATCATCTGTCCTTTGGAAGTAGTAAGTATCACATGCACTATGGGAGTTTGATGGAAGTATTCAGTATCATCTGAAAAACAAGAGTAATTAGTATATATCTGTACTATGGGAGTATTAAGTATCACTATTTTGTGCACTATGGGAGCTTAGTATCACTTGGGGGGTATTTAGTATCTTCTCTACTCTAGGACTTTAGTATATGATCTGTACTATGTGAACATTGTCTGTACTATGGAGTATTTAGTACCATCAGTGCCTTGGTAGTATTTAATCAGCAGGCTATGGGCGTCGCATAGTATCATCTGTTCTATAAAAGCATTTAGTATTATCTGTGTTATTGAAGTATTTAGTATCACGTGGACTATTCAGAATCATTTTTGCAATGAAAGCATTAGTGTAAAATGGCAAGTTTGTCCATGTGTTAAAAGAGCAAATTGTGTAACTTCCTGTGGGTGTTTCTAAATGCATGTGATTTCATTTAATATAATTTGTTTGTTTTCATCAAGTAAAAGTGTGTTTTGCATGAATTTCTGTTTTCCAGTTTTCCAAATTCTATCTTTTTTTATAGATGATACGGAAAACTTGCCATTTTATATTAGCGTCATTTGTTTGATTGGAGCATTTTATTGTGTGTACTATGTATTTAGTATCGTATCTACTGGTAATGTATTATTCATTGTTATTTATCATACTATTTACCCCTTTCTGTTTCCATAGCAATGAAGAGTGCCTTGAAGCAATTTAACTTCATGAATACTGCCATGGAGAGAAGGATAAGTGAAAATGCAGATATTTATGAAGAAAATTTAGAGCTTGAGGTGTGTCTATATTGACGTAAATAATACATGCCTACCTGGTCTGTATATTTACAAAGTTTTCAGCACCCCTCAATTGATTTTACCATTTTTGTCTGCTGTTTTTTTGTAGATAAAAATAAATCATTGCGAAAAACTGAATGAGAGATTAGATGAAGAAGCCAAGAAGAAAAGTGGTCGGATAACAGCACTAGAGAAACACGTGGACAAACTAAATGCTAAACTTGTAAGTATCAAAAAAAGTATTACCTTGACCTAAAATATTGACAGTTTCGTTGTTGGTGTGATGAAGAAAATTGGTTCACACCATCAATGAGGTTTGTACAAATTCGGCTCAGATAATAGTTCTTTTTTTTCCCATGTACATTTAAGCATACAGTAATGCCTGATATCCATATAAAGTTAACTATTAAAATTATTGTCAATAACTTTACAATGACATCTGTATACATCAACTTTATTGTCATGAGTTCATGACTTGTTTGTGAGTCAGAAACATAAAAGCCAGAAATGGGAGAGAGATTACATATGTCCCTACACTGAGTTATCTGTTTGCTTGATCTCATCATTTCATTGACAAGACAATTGGATGCTGTGAACTTTTGAAGTTTTGTCAACCCTATATTCTCAGGAATGATAAATGCCTCTAAAGTGAAGCACACCACATACTTTACCTAAATGTAAATTTGTGTTCTTTCTACATCTTTATCTTGTAGGTCACCACTGTTTATATACAGGATATAAATAACAGAAATAGAACTCAATTTAGCCACAGTAATGTCAAACATGGACCTCAGATTGTAAACTTTCTAACAATTTTCTTTTCCTATCTCTTTATTGCATTCTATTATTTTCTTCTCCCCCCCTTTTGGGCAGGGGGATGGGGGTATCACTGCCATTCAAAGGCAGCAGAGAGTGGAGCATTACTCTGTCCTGCTATGTTCCTGTGTGGAGTTACTATTGACTTATAATGTTCCAAGGCTATGATTTTTGTGGTCCTTACACTTTCCTGCAGAATGAGATGAAATCAAAGCAAAAGCAGTTTAAAGCTGAAATGGAAAAAGCAAAGAATGCTCGAGTAACCCAGGCAGCTCAAGCAGGGATAGATAAAGCAATTGCTACTGCTAATGCACAGATGGAAATGGAGAGAGGTAATGTTTCTGTTTTCTTTCTGTGCCCCCTCTCCCTCCTCCCTATCATTCATTCTTGTCTTCCTGTCCCTTCTTCCCCTCCTTGCCCTTAATTCACCCTATCTTTCCAACCCTTTCCTTTCCCTCCTACTCTCCTTTCCCTCACCCATTTTCAGTGCCCTTCTCCACCACCCTCCTCCATCACCCCTCCTCTCCCTAATTCTTTGTGTACACTACACAAACAAGATCTTTTATATTAGTATTTGATGTGACTTGTGTCATATACCAGTTAAAAGAGAAACTGCAATACTAATATTTCATTTACATGTATTACTCCTTACTCTTTAATATTATTTGCCAATTTTAGCAGATGATTTATTCTGACTGTTCAGTACCATCTACCTGCACAGTAACTTCAGTGGATATATATATGCTTCCATGAATTACACATACATTACAAGACAGCTAATCTTCAGCTTAATTGAACCCTACAGCTAAGGCAGAAGAAGATATCAAACTACTGACTACAAAGATCGAGAACCAGGAGAGAGAATTTCAGCAAAAAGTGGATTCTCTGGAGGCAGAACTAAAAGACAGCGAGGTAAACGTTATGATTCTGGTGCAGTATTTTGTAAAGCTCGCAGGCACAATTATGCTAACTTGTTTGTAGTCACATTGCAAACAGTCTGTGGGTTTTTGGTCAACTTATTTAGTATACTTACCTGGTGATTACTTTACATTTAAGTGCACAGGGTGATAAGAATCTCAGCAATAGTATTTCAGTCTTTTGCAATCAACAGTTGTATTCATCTTTCTTGATTGCACTAATGTTTTCAGCCTTCATGGAGGTTGCAAATTTTACCATGAATTCGTCTAATTTCAACCATTGTATTGTAATATTTAGCCAGTCCAGCTGGGTATACTTTCATATCTTTATGCAGCAGATTAGTCTACAGTTGAGTTGTATTGAAAATACTGTGATAACATTCATAGTACTATACACTTAGCTAGTTCATATTTTATTTTACTTGTTTTATTATCAAAGTATTTTTTTTAATTTATTTTATGTGTAGTTTCAGATTGAAGTTTAGTTTGTTTCATTCTTTGTTTTGTTTTGTTTTATTTTGCATTTTGTGTATTCTATTTTAATTTGATTTTGTGTATTCTATCTTGTTTTCATTTTACGTAGTCCATTTCTATTTTGCTTTACTTTGTGTGTATTATTTTGTTATTTTTTTATTCTACGTTTTGTATTGTTTTGTTTTTGTGTAATGTATTTTTACATAGTTTCATTTTGTGTTTTATTTATCTTGTATTTTGTTTTGTGTATTAGTTGTTTAGTTTGTTTTATTCTTTGCTTTGTTTTTATTTTGCATTTTGTGTGTTCTATTTTAATTTTATTTTGTGCTTGTTTTATTTTGTGTTTCATTTATTTTGCATATTATATTTTTTATTGTATGTAGTCCCTTTCCAATTTGTTTCGCTTTGTGATTATTTTGTGGTTCTTTTATTTACGAATGATGTTACTTTGTTTTGTTTTGATGTGTTATATTTTCATTGTTTTAGTTCGTGTTTTGTTTTTATTTTATTTGTGCATTCTTTATGTAATTTGTCTCATCTTTCTTTTGTTTTTACTTTGTATTTTGTTTTCTTTAAAAGTATCACATTTACATAGTGTTCTCTTTTGTAGGTTTTGTTTAATTTGTGTATTCTTTTTAAGTTTGTTTTATTTTTGTATTGGTTTGAATTTGTATTTTCTTTTGTTTTTTAATGTATCATATTTCTATATTGTTTGATACTTGGTTTAGTTTTGTCTTTATTTTAATTTTACTTTGTGTTTTCTATCTGTAGTTTGTTTTATATTGTGTTTTGTTATATTTAGTGATAGCTTTCTTTTTGCGTTTTTCTTTTATTACCAGAGCACAATAACTAAATTACATATAGCCTTGGACAACCTGGATTCCCAACTTAGTGATGCATTGGGTGTGTATCTTTAATTGTTCGCTTCATAATCTCCCTGTCTCCCTTGCTCTGAACATATTAATTTCTTGATGTGTATTGGTTTTATATATAAAATTTTTTAATAGATGTATTTATTTCTGTCTCTTTGACCCAGTTCTGTTCCTCACATGGTTATTTCTTTTTGGCTAGTTGTGTTTTATTTCTCATGTAGTGACATAACAAATTTGAAGAAGAGATTATGGAATATTAAACTATTTCATTACATGTAATATATAACTATTGTATGAGTATCTCCAGGTAATCACTGAATGATACAGCTGAAGATCTATCAAGCCATGAAGAAAACTGTCATCTTTAGATTACATTTTGTGCAACAAATTGGTGAATTCACTTCGATATAAAGTATTGTATTAGTGTCTCAGGAAAGTCCCATCATCCACCTGCCATGACTTGAGTTTCTGTTTCTTTTTATGTGCCAAAATGTCAAGTGCCTTACTTTTGCAGACAAGCAGGAAGAATATGCCAATCGATTGGACTTGACAGAGAACCAGAGTAAAGCCAAACAGTCCCGCCAGGAATCTATCAGAGAACAATACAAAGACCAGCTGAGAAATTACAAACGAGAGGTATATGCCTTTTATTACTTATTTGTTTTTATTTATTTATTCATGTGTTAAGAATATATTAAGAAATAAGTACAAATGTATATGAAAATGGCTCTGGAAGAAGTCAGAGGAAGCCCCATGAACGGTGTGGTATGAGTCGTCTTGAAACAAAATGCATGTACAAAAAATACAATAAACGAAAAACAGAGGACAAGTGAGAAAGAAAAAGAAGAAATATAAGAAATGAAACTAAATATTTGTTGACACTGCTTAAAAATAATGTACAAAAATAAAAAAATACATTAATGGCAGATTTTTTGTTACATATTTCTTTATCTAAGTGTAGTACATAATGTGTCCTATATTCAGAAAGTGACTATTTTATCACTGTCCTTAGTTCAATGGCAATGCAAATGCAATGCAAAGTTTGCTTCCTGCTTCTTCTATTGACATTTATTACACATAAATAATGTGAGTTTATACCTAGTACTTTCCACGAATGAAGAACCAAGCTGTAAAATTATATATACCATTACATATATTGAAAGCCCCTGTCAATTCTGCAAAGTAAGTCACTGTACTTTTCTTTATTCACTTACTTCGATGACTGTTCATTACAAGTCTGATTGCAAATTAAAATTTATGTATGAATGCATAATGACAGAATAAATGGACAAAATAAGTCTTACATTCAGAAAATTCATAAAAATAACAATAATTATCAATACAGTGGAGGAGACCTGATGAATGAGGAGCAAGATCACGCCCTCTGTAGAGAAAAGAAAACAAAATGAAAAAAAAAAAAAGAAGCAGCACAATAAGTAAATTCCCTACCCTCCCCCTCTAAAAAAAAATTCAAGTATTTAAACAAAAGTTGTATGAGTCCAACAGTATGACAGCATTATATGATGCACCTAGTCCTCACAGAAGTTTTGTAATGTGTTAAATATCATGTCTCAAGAAGATCTTTTCTGCACGATAGAACATGACCGTGATATCTAGACATACCATAGCGGTTAGGGCGTGCGTCCTCAGTCCGTTTAAACAAAAAATCATCAATTGTTATGATGTTGTAGATTGACACGTTGGAAAAGCAGATGGAGGGCATGAAACAGGAATTAAAATCTAAAGAAGAACTCATCTCCAGTCAAGAAGAAAAAATCACTGAGATTTTTGCCCAGCTCAAGGGGGTCACAAAGTCACCAGTTCAGCAGGCCAAGGACCTACCGCCGCCAGGTTCCCCCAATGAATTCAAACAGTATTTGGCTCGTTTGAAGAGTGATTACGAACATGAAATTCATATGTTGAAAGAACATAATGCCAAGGAGAAACAAAGGTGATGACTGGGTTTGAGCAATTTTTTTTTTTTTTGTATAAAACACATTATTTGATATTTTTGTAATGACCTTTAAAAATTTATTATTGTGATAGCAGTTCATTGTAGCCATGGCAAGTAATGAGAAATTATTTCTAGAGATGAAGTTCTGTTGTAATGAATCACTGAGATAAAATTTGTTATAAAAGTGTTCTCTCTCTTGTCTTAATAGAACCACCCACTGAAAATTGTTAGCATTACACTGTTACATGTGTCTGCTGTACTTTCTGTTTTTTTTAAAGAGAGATACATTTATTTGTTATTATTTGTTGATAAATATGATGGCGTTGCATACGGTAGTTGGGTGTTTGTTACCATGGCAACGTACTTCGTCATTGACGTCACTTTTAAACCATTCAGATCGGAGGCAGCGATGAGACGAATGGCTCAAGAATCACAAGCTCAGCTCATTTCGATTCATAAAGAAAGCTTGGTCTTATTGAGAGCAGTCAACAGGTTCAAGGACAGCCTAGCTGCCATGTTTGATAAAGAAGGTGTGAATAACAGTAAAGAATTTTTATTTTTATAAATTTTAAAGATTTAGTATCAACAAATGTGGTGCTGAGTTTGTCGAGCAGATCACTTAGTCCGTTTGAAATTTACATCTTTAATTCCTTATGCTTTTCCTTGATTTCTTAATAGCCATGTGCAGGAATTTTTTGTTCATGCAAGCAGTAGTATTTTTTTTTTTTGTATATTTAGATAATGTAATGTAATTAATTCTTGTCTGCCAAATTCCTCAGTGCTATTGTTACAGTATTAGAGTATAAAAAAAAGAAGATACCTTTGAAGAGTTCATTAAAGTCTAGCTTTAATTGATATAAATTCAACATTCAGTAACTTTTATTGTTCTTCTCCCAAAATTATCCTTAAAAGTTTTTCATGGCTGTCATGAAGATGAATTAAAGTATAGTGTACTTATTGTGACAACGTGACTGGTGATTGTAAAAATTCAGAGAGTTTGACATAAGTTTTTGCATATTTGTCAACCGATGCATGGCTGCTGTTAGAATATTAAGTATGATCTACAAAAGTGAAGGTGATTAAGTTTCTTCCTTAATTGGTTACTTTGTTTTCCAAGGTCTTGCTGATATTGGCCACGAAGTTAAACAGATGCAGAGCCTGAGTACCGATGAGGTATTAACCCAATCGGCGCGCCGACCTTTCCACGACGAGTTATACGCCCACCCATTCTCAAGTTTAATTTAATGTTGCCTTACGTACTGTAAATCAAAATTACTGCAAGACTGAGAGTAATTCTTTGGGGACTGCCACCCTGATGTGGTTTCTGATTACAAAAACACCATTCTTATTCATCTTCCTGTGATGTAGTGTTGCTATTTGTTACATCACAGCGATAAACACTTACGTGAAATCAGATATAAAGCACCACTGACAAAATTTTTGAAGTGGGCGTTTTGTGAATTTAGAATCAGTCATTATCTATTTGTTAGCTTGTATGTGAAATGGGAAGGAGTAGAGAAATTGCCACATCATATTCCCAGATGACTGGAGGAATAAAGTTTAACTTATAAAATATGTATATGATGTATTGTGGGTGGATGGTTTAAGATATTATTGTAAAATGTTAGTTTTCTACTCTTTACCAAGACATTGAAATTTCATAGAACACTCTTCTTGTGGATTAACATTGACATAGATAAAGCATAATGTTAAATGCAAAGATAGAAAGAGTAGGCAAGTAACCACAGGCTATTTTTTTTTTTTATTGGGGGGGGGTTTGTGGGGGAGGAGCAAGAGTTGGCACATGCAATTTTATTATGTAAGTACAAAAAGAAAAAATGTGAGCAGACAGCCATAGATGATAACTCACAAACATTTCACCATTTTGCATCAATATCTACTGTGCAGATGACATTTAATAGCATGCAAGATGAGATTCACAATGTGAAAAATGATGAGGCGTTGAATTTTATTCTGCATGCAATTACCAAAAAAAAGAAACAATATGTAAGGTCATGTTTTTTTTTTGGAAATTGTTGACATTTGTTTTTTCACACGCATGCCGTCTTTTGATGCATTTTCAGTCAAAGCTTTAGCTTGCGCAGCATTGCTATAGAAAGATTGATTTGTGATTTGATAGTTACTACAGTTGTTACTGTAATTTAAAATCTATGACATCCAATAACAGTTACATTCTTACACCCTTTTCAGAAACCCTCAGACATCAAAACAAAGTTAAATCAGATGGGAGGAAATGCAGTCGAATGTAAGTTCAGTCTTTAGGCAACATAAACATAACTGTTTCTTGGAACCTGTTCTATGTTTGAGAAAGGAAAAATAACCTGTTTACGAGTAAATCTTAAAATGAGGCTATTTTAGTTTGCAGATCATGCCATTGTCAAGTTTTTATCAACTGAATTGTGATGAGCTTTGTGACTTCAATCTTTGTATGCAACTCTTTGCCCAGGAAGATACTTCAAACATCAACATAATGAGCAAATTTTGCAACATACTGTATCGATCGGATGGCAGTTTATCCTTTTCATACATATATGCATGCATGAGTGTAATTTGCAACATATGTCAAGGGTAGACATGACACTGAATAGATGTATCTGAAAAGTATATATTGCAAGAATATTTGTTTGTTGCTGTTTTTGTGAAAATACTATCTACTCTTGCCTGCATTACAATTGCATATGGTTTATTGCGCATTACTTTAAAGGGAAATAGGGTGTTAGGAATATACCAACAAGGCATACAAAGAAAATAACTTAAATCATTGCTAAACCACTCAGTCTTATTAAAAAAAAACATCAGCAAAAGGTTCATCTCCTCAAAACGTTATACATGTGATGAGTATGGAATATGCACCATTTGACTTTTGAAAAGTTTGAGTGAACAAATTAGTTTTGAGTAGCAAATAACTGAATTTCTATCTGTAAGAAACATTTCTTGACAAGAAGGCGACTGTTCGTCTTTATTTTGAATAATCTATCACTCTATGTCCGCAAACATTGGCTTAAAAATGTTATTGTTTTCTTTGAAACAAATGCCTTATTTCCCTTTAAGATATAAACACTGTGACTATTGTTAGGTGGTCATGTAAGTCACATGCTAATTTTGTCTGGATAAATTATTATTTTGAGCATTGAATGATGCAGTCACAATAGAGTAATTGCTTGTAATATATAAGCGATATGGATGTTATTATGGTGGGATTCTGTCACATTATTACCAGCAGCAGGCATGATATAACTTCATGTTCATAGATGTTCGGTGAGGTTATCGTCATAACTCCAATGAATCAAAATGTCACATTCTGCATGAAGGTCTTGTTTTGACCACTTGACTGTTTCTTTACCTTCACAGTGCTTGTCTCTCTCGAACTGAAACTTTCACAAGCATTGATGAACAAGGTAATCATCTTAAGACAAAATGGTGGAGGATAATTATTTGATTATTTCTTTGTTAAATTTGTTTCTTGCATCCACCAAGCTGTTGCATTAATATGAAATTATGAAATGTTCAGTTAGCTTGTGTAATACCTTATTTTCTGTGGCATTAATCTCCAGAAATGTTCCAAATGAATGAACATTGGCCTACGTTCAAGTGGATGCTGCGCCAGTTTCTTTTCTCACTTAGTAAGCACTAACCCTGACTTGTCCATGATTTTCAATGATAGTTTAGACACAATTTACATGTAAAAACCTTTACTTCTTTCCAATGTATTTCTGGTACGGTTGGTTCATGATGTGATATATTGAAGTCGCCAGATATTAGTATCATTCACTTTGGAGATGAACACTCTCTAGTTTTTGCCCTCTCCTTCGGTGTTACAGAGGTTGGAACTGAAAGAAGCACTCAATCCTAAACAGAGATCACAGACACCAGCCCTGAGTTCTGAGGTGAATGCTGAGATTGACAGACTCACCAAGGAGAATGAAATTCTGAATGAAAAGTTAGAAAAGGTAAGGTTAAAAATGAAACGGGCTTTATGTAGGTTAGGTTAGGTTAGCCAGAGAATACTGACCTTCCATAGAAGTTTCTTACAAGTTTCTTCCACCAAAGGTTCTTCAATGATCTTACAGCACCATAGGTTGCCTATATATGTAGCTGTGAACATTCTTGCAGAACTATTTCATACCCGCCTGTTATGATTTTAGATACAGATTTCTCTGACGGTGGACAGATCCAGCTAATGAGTGATGGATGGACTTATGTAGCTGAGGAGTGATAGGTGGACATATGCAGCGGATGAGTGATAGGTGGACATAATTTACCCGATGAGTGATTGGTTGACTTATGTACATGATAGGTGGTAGGTGGACATATGAAGCTGATAAGTGACAATTCATTTCACACACAGCTTGTGAGTGATCGGTAGATATACGCACCTGATGATGACAGTGGACATTTGCATCTGATAATAAAAGAAAGTTTTACAACTTGTCAGTAATCTCCATTTTTTTATTTGTTTTTAGTGTAACTGAATCACATCAATCCACAATCTTGGACAAAATTGTTGGGACACTTTGTCATACGTCGCAAATATAATACTGAAGTTTAGGTGAGGGGATAACATGAAACCCCGCCCCCCTTTCCAATGTTGCGCTATAGAAGTGAATGTACCATGTGAACAGCAATCCTATAGCCACCATTGAACGGGGGCACGGGGTGTCCCGAGGTATTTTGTCCAAGATTGTAGTGTCAAATAATGTACACAGAAGTTCCAGTGACTATTACACAACACGTTGTCTGTAGCACATACGTAATGTAATGTAGATTAATCGGTACATATTTTGTTATTTGTTTTCGCAGTCACAAGAGCTTATAGCCGCTGGTGAATATCGGTTTGGGGAACTTAAAAGGATAAATGTGAGTGTTCACACAAATATATTTAAGATGGACAGTTTCTATCCTTACTTGAACTTACAGGAATTCAGCTTAAAAGTTTGTGACATGTATACGTTTTATTTATTAGAAATTGATGCATAAAAGAATATTATCATCAAACAAACTTAAAAAAAAACTACTGTATACCAAGGGAGGATAGACTCTAACTTGAGCTATTATCCTAGCCTACATATTACAATTAAAGGGTAAAAGTTGTCCTTTCTACCAGTGTGTGCGAATTATACCACCTGGTGAAAGATAGCATTTTGACTTGAATTGCTAAACCAACAGTGCATGGTCTCAGGAAATTTACTAAGTACATGCCAGTTATGCAAAAGTAGACACAGATAGCTATAGTGGGAGAGTTATGTTACGCACTGGTGCATGTACAGTTGTAGGGTAACATTCATATGCCAAATGATTTACCAAACAAGTTGTTCCATAATTACAGGATTGTTCTTGGGTGATTGCCATTTACATTTTCTTTTAATAGGATGAGAACTACAAGGCTCTTTTAGATAGACACAAAGGAATGATTCTGCACAGCAGTGGTTTACAAAGAGAACTGAAACAATTGTAAGTATAATTGTGACAATGACACCTTTATTTTATTTTTTTTTTAAATACAAGTTACAGTATGTTAGTGTGCAGTAATTTGCCTTGGCAAAATTAAATATGCTTCATTTTTTATTTCCACCTTGCCCTCTCTCTTATTTTGCTTTCTCCCTGCTGATCCAGCTGCAGGGTCTCTGTGATCAACTTTTGAAACATCACCGACCTGGACAATTAAAATTAACGGTTATGTGAATGTGAAGGTCATATTTTGCTGATTTTGCACAAATTTTGAAGTAACATTCCATGTATGCATGGCAGGAAGAATCTGTGAAGTATATATACAGCATCTGGTTACAGATGTCTTCTGCATTCACACACATACATGTATGCACACATGATACACGCATTTTATCCAGATATAGCCTAAAATCACTGCACTGAACAGCCTTTTTGTCGGACTGGATTTTTAATTTGAATTCAGAGAGGAAGCCTTCCGCAAGGAGATGAAGGAGAGAGATTCCAAGTTGCGTTCAATGAGAGGCAGTCTCGCTGAGCAGGCTAAGAATCACCAGATGTTGGTTAATCGCCTGGAAATGTCTACAGTAAGTAATTCCAGGGAATGATCACCCAAAGGTCATGTGGTGACTGAACAACTTAATGATGCTATGCAAATATTCTTCAGTGACGTTATATGTATTTAGACCAGGTACATAGCTGCATCAATGACACATGTGAAAGATAAGAATAAAACCTACCTTGCATAATCAGTTCAGGGTTGCGACATGTGTGAAGAAAATTTAATCAACACCTCTGCACTCAGAGGTTCCGGAGTCCTCAATATTTCCAATGATCGAGTTACAAATTAAAGATGGACATCTTATGATGTATGTATAGGTAGAAGAGCATATTAGTTGCTCTTAGCTGAAGCTTCTCACCAATGTGGGTTTGATATATGCTTTATTAATCCTGAAATTGACAGGTATGTAGAAGCTGCTGTCATGTGGAAAATATTAAAAACAGCTGCCAATGTGTCATTTGCGGATTCAGATTTCTATAGAGTGGTTTGAGGATGGGGTACATAGGATTGAGGTTATAGAGTCACACGAGGATGGCAAAGCCAGCTGAATGCATTGTACAATATTTGTGGTTACAGAATGGCAGAAAGGCATCTAACTTGGGTGTTTTACATAGACTCACTGGAGAGATGAATGAGCACATTGAATAAACTTCATCAGTCAAATATTCCTTGAACATGGCAATTACTGGGTATTGGGGTGTTTGTTGTTCCGGGAGGGGGGAGGGATGGAGGCCCATGTTCATGTGCATCTTTTGGATCTAAGCTGCCTGTTTGATGCATATCGCCTTTAAAGAATTACACATAAATCACATTTTATCATAACAATACTGTTTTGATCCCCATTTGATCCCCATCCTCAATACTGTTTTGATCCCCATTCATTCATTCTTGTTTTCTACATAATCATTTTAAAATCCTTGTATCAGATACAGGAGGAGCCAGAGAAACCAGATATAAGTCAACTAAAGTTAAAAGTTAAAGATCAAATGAAGAACCTAACTATGCTGGAAGAAGCTCTTAAGGAAAATAAGATATCTTTGGAACTCCACACAGTAAGTTTTTAATGATACAACCTTGGGCGTTTTTCATTGTCATGCAGGTAATGTATTCAACCACTTCCGTTTACTATTCGAAGAATTAAATTTTGTTTGAAGGGAATATGAATCTAGAATAAAAACAAAAACGGAGCGTGCATGAGGTTGATAGTGATTAACTTTGTCAACTCTATTTTTTCAGATTACAGTAGATATTATAAATCAAGCAATGGAGGTCCCTGAGATGAGGTTGAGGCAGATGTTTGAGAGGTACATTATGTTCAGGAGGATGCAAGACCAAAAGGGTAAGAAGATGAAGAGAGCAGCAGATTTTTATCTGGCAGCTCTATAGAGTGGATCATACAGATGACACTAAAATGAAAATCAGTACAACCATCTAGTAATGATGGACCAATGTTTACACACGAGGGAATCTCTAAGGGAAATTTACAAATATACTTTGATGATCACCAGCAAAATCTTAAGTCAGACAGTATGGTTGTTAGGTTTAGCTACCATGATTTCCAGCTACCGTAGTCAATAACATTCACATACCCAACTACAGATCTCTAAATTCTTTGCATGTTTGAGTGAAAAAAAATTCATCATCAGCTATAATTTTTTGTCTGAACTATGAATGTACTTGCAGACAAATTCTAATTTGTCCTCAGAGAAAATGTTGGAGAAAATCGAAGACTTCTCGGAGGAAAGTGATAACGAAAAGGAGGAAAAGTTAGCCAGCTTTTTGAGCAGGATGGATAGTAAAGTCAAAGAGGTTGGTATTTGGTGCAAACTATCTCGTAGGCTATGATATAGACAGATCTGCAGTCAACATGATGGATTTTGAAATGTGCGACAATGTTTTACGTCTAAGTTTCCTATTTAGTCATGCATCGTAATTGAGTTGGTGAAGTGGAAAACATTGCACAATCCATTTTATGATAATCACTTCATAATAAAGTTTATACCCATCCAGGGACAAGTATGATCGGAGAGGCTCAAGTAATTTTTGTTTTCCTTTTATTCAAACAGAGTTTGGGCAAATGGCAGGAGAAGAGATCGGTCCTGAAAGAGGAGAGAACAAAAATTTATGAACAAATGTTGGCAATGTAAGGTCATTTACCAGATCAATAGGTCATTGTAAGGTCATTGTAAGGTCATTTTGTAATCTCAATGTAATGTCATTATTATTACTGCTGTTTGTTTCTAATCTGACAAAGTTTAGTTACTTTTGTACTGCAATGTCACTATTGTTGTTTGTAGACCTGATCAGATATTACTTGTAGCTACAGTTGGAACATGAATTTACATTCACCTCAGTTCAGTAACCATAGTGATCAGATGTCATTTCCAACTAGCCAAATTAAATCCAGTATCTCCATACAGGTACAAATAAAGTTTAATGGTACCATGTGAAAGTTTGACGTGAACTTACCTGATGAGCAAGAAGATGATAGCTTTGTTTTAAGCCAGAAAAATTCAATTGAACCTGCATCAACCCATGATATACTTGAAGGAAAATAGGTCAGCTCTTTCAACATATGTGGTCACCATGGTAACTGAGGGTCAAAGGTTTCCATGTGAAATAGATACTCCAAATTCCAGCAGAGTATATCCTAAAATTCATGGGTTGAGTTTCTGCAGATTTGTGCAATTGCATGAGAAGTGTTGTGTCTGCATGTATCTGTAAACATTATCTTCATCTTTCTCCTTTAAATTTCAATAAAAAAAAGAAAGAAAAAAGATGGAAAAATTACACCTGCCGATTTATGTTACCTATCTATAACTCAATTTCTAACACAACTTAGATACAGGTCTACACTCACAGACTTGACAGGTTGCTTTGCTTGGTTTTCGCTTCATGTGACCTCTGCCATTCAATATTCTTCTTTCTTCCTACTTGTCTATTTTCACCAGGCCTTTTTTTATCAACCCCACCTCCCCCTCTCCGTAGGGAAAAAAGTTCTGGTGAAGGTTCATAAATTTTACCCCGTTTTTAAATATTCTAAGGACAGAATTCCTCTGATGATACTCCTCAAAATAATTTGTGCAGATTCGATGCTGTCAGTCACGAAGCCGGCATAGCCATGATTCGTCCCGCTCAGAAGTTGCGCATCGTCAGACAGCCTTCGAAGAGGAGACGGGGAGGTCCTCTGATAGCGAAGAAAGGGGTGCGGATGAAGGTGCCGATGGCGTTCAGCACCCAGACACTGATGGGGAAAAGTATGACGTTACTCGGAGACAGAGGTCCTTATTGGAAGGTAACACCAGTAATGTTAATGTATCCATTGATTGATCATGATTATACTGTAGTTACAAGCATATATGTCACTGGCGTGTAAGTATTTTGACAGAGCACTGCACTGCTATGATTTCACAACTAGCAGCTTTGTCAGCTTGGTTCTTAATGGAAAGCGGCTGTATGTGTAGAATAATGTCTCAACAAAACGGAAGCTGCACCTGGTAGAATAATGAAGAGATATCGTCTGCTGGCCCTATCTTCGATGTGATCGTAGTGTTACTGCAAAGACATGCCCCCAACACAGTGTACCCCTGAATCACTTGACTGAACATATAAATTTGACTGTACATTGCTGTTAGAGTGGGACTTACACATGAGGAAAACTATTATATTACATCAATTAACGTAAATTTTTCATTTTTCGTAAGAAAGTTGTCCAACTAGCTGCTATAGTAAGTTTCTACTTAACACACTTCCCAGAATGTACATACACTTACATTTTTTTGATGGGCAACTGCGCAGACAAGCATGTTAAGTAAAGTGTGATAAGTCAGTTCTCGTTGGGAAGTGTAAGTCCTCTTTTGTAATAAGAACTTGGCATATAAAACTGATTTAAGATACTGTTATAGCATGGAAATCAACTTGACTTACTAGCTATCAGAGACTTACTTTAGATTCCCAATACTGTTTTTTAAACATCATACCATCTCATACAGTGTAAGAAAAACAGGAATTAATACTTCTAAATCATCCTTGCAACAGGTTAGCCATGGTCCTGCTTTCCTTTGTTTTATAGTGAGCAATGTTAGCAAATTTTGAGATAACTCAAAGTTTTTGAGGTATTACGTACATCACACTTTTGAAATAATATGTCAGTTTTGAGATCTTGGACGTCAAACTTTGGTGATGGTGAGTATGAAAACTTTTCAGGTAAGTCAAAAGTTTGAGATTACATGTCAAAATGTTGAGTTACTAAGTGGGACCAACATTTGGAGATAAATATAAATTTTACAAAAATGAGACAAATTTGATATTTTAAAATTTCAAGACAATACGTCACAATTGTGAGATACTCTTTCAGTTTTGAGGTAGTAGTCAAAATTTTAAGAAGTTTTGAGATAATGGGTAAAAGTTTGGAGATAAGCCAAAATTTTGTAATAATATGTCACTATTTTGAGATACTGGCAGGTCACATTTTGAGGTAAGTCGACATGTTGAGACAATACAACATTTTGAGATAAGTGGGTAGGCCTATGTCAAAAGGTTGACATAATTTCTGTGATTTTTTTTTATTCACTGGCCTTTGCCAAGCCACCATAGGAAAAAGAGAAGGACAGTTTATTTTTGCCTCACCTAATTGCATATGAAGTAACCAGACTGTTTCATTTGGGGGCTGGGGTGGCAAAGGGTTGAAGTGGGGGGCAAGCAGAAATGATGCCATCTGAGCGGAGCGCCACCATTAGTTGGTGGGTAGCAGACAGGAAATTTTTGCATATAAATGTGTGGCAGATGGCAGGCAACGTCACTTTCAAGTTTCTCTTGCTCAGTTTCAGCTATTTTTTTCTTCCAATTTTATTTAGGAGGGGCAAGCCAGTAGGGATGACATATAAGCTATGAGGGATTCCATCGCCCCCTCCCCCTACTGGTTACACCACCAGGTGATTGTCTATCGGAAGTGGAAAGAGCGGTCTTGTTTTGGCCCCCCCCCCATCATTAATGATGGGATGATTGAAACATTTCGACTTTTTGAATTTCTTTTGCTGATCTTCATCTCAGGTGTCAACAGAATGGGAGGGCGCTACAGCACTAGTGACAGTCCCAAAGATTCTGGATCTTGATGTCAATAGTACAAGGAAGATTGCCAAAGAGTGAGTATAATGCTAGCAAGAATTCCTTCTGCCAGTGCGTGTCTATTACAGGAAAGACTTTAAGGCTTGCTAAGATACCACAATCAGAAACTACGATGAAGTCACTTGCTTAAAGTTGTACATGAATGCAGAAAACGTCCGGAAGTTTCATGATGAGTCTCATACTACATGTTACATTGGAGAGAGGGGAAAGGGGGTTGGAGTACTATCAACTTAAATAGAACTTCGCTTTGGAATTTCCATTGTTTTCGAACCTTCATGGACAAAAGAAAATGTACTACAGTACTTTGATTGTAATTGAAGTTGCATGATTATGCGGACTTGTCTAAGTCGGTATTGGTCATGCTATAGAAATGCCCATAATCATCAGACCTCTTCCCCTGAACTGTCCTCCACAGTGCGGGGAACTGTAATAGTGACAGTTCAGTGACTTCAATCAACATTGTGCAGTTTCTCCTTCCCACATTGTGCTTTGTTTCTATCCTCCCCAGCAGGAGGTAATCCTCGCTTAAAAGCTTGCTACTCGCTTGAGTGCACCCAGGGCAGATGAAGCTGAGATTGTGCGTGTTCACAAATGAGATAACACTAGTGGGCAGTTAAATTTCTTTGATTATTCTCATTCAGATTCAGCTTAAAGAAGAAACATCTCATGTCAGAACATATAAATTAAAACAATGAAACATTTTACACTTCCGTTTGAAGTTACCATATACGTTAGAGTTACAGTACCTGCCATTTAAGGCCACCTAACATTAGACATCCCCATTAGTTTGTTACCTTCTACCACTGCTATTTAAAGTTACTTACATGGAGTTACGACCATTTGGATATGTAGAGTTACAGACTACCGGTCCTAATGGTAACCCACTGCTTGATGCACTGTGTTTATTTCTTGATATTTGCAGCACCATTGTCAGGCTTGGAATGGGTGACATGTACAATATTGCAGAATTGACCCCAAGGAAGAGTCAAAAAGCAACGCTGCCACCCGTGGCTACTGTGTTCCCACCTATCAGTGACAAGAAGATGTCTTAAATCATGACGAAAACTGTTTGATAGGTGATATTCTCATCCAGTGAAAGAGATTCATGTTTTTATATATGCTAAAGCAATCATGACTTTTGAAAGGTTTTAAAAGATTTCAGCTATTTTTGAAATAAATCATAGGTTTAATTGTTATCATATTGAGTGTTTTCCATCTTTTGTAATCATCACAGAATGTGAGGGTTTTTAGTAAATTGGGAAGGGATGGGGGGGGGGGGAATCCTGCAGGCAGTGGTCACCACATACCTACAATGTGTTATTTTCACTCACAAGAAGTGGCATCAATCCCTACTTTGAAACTTTCATGGAAATTCCAAACATCATTTAACAGCTTACATGACCCAAGTGTTCTAAAGTTTCAAACCATTTCAAGTAATCTAGTGCAGAGTGTAATTGGGTCACCACTGTCAATGTACTGGAGTCAATGTTTGATAAGCAACACCACTAAAGAGCACACCAAGTCTTATTTCTACACCGTGCAACATCGCTTCCTCTTCCAGCTGTCTTGTCCCGTTTCTGTTTTAGTCAAAGACTGAAAGGAAAGTCCAGATCAATGTATGGAACATGAGAGGAACTCAAGTCCAGGATTTGTACTGGTCCTGGAAAATCAAAGAAAAATTGAAGATAAATTTTCAGGATTGGAAAGTCGGGAAAAATAATTTTTTTCTCTAAAAAAAAGTCTTGAAAATATCAGGGACTTTGAAGAAAAGCATAAGTCTGTTGTCACTGTTTACTCAGTTCAAAAATCATCAAGTCTTAGGAAAGTCTTCAAAAAATTATCACATATTTTGTTACATCTAATTAGCAGTATCTTACGTTACATGCTCGTCATGATGAGTCGTACCACAGCACTACAGCAATGGTTCGCCCACTGAAAATGGTGAATGCCCAGGCTATAGGACAATCAGTTGTGATAGTGTATTGCAAATTGGCATTTTCAAACAAATTGAAAGTAGCATGTTTTGTATTTACAGATGTATGGTACGAGTACTGTAGAGATCCTGGGATTTTTAGTTGAGGTCCTTGCAAGTCCTGGAACCAGTCCTGGAATTCTTAAAATTACTGCGTCTAAGTCCCACGAGTTGGAGCTTCTCGTCAAATCCTTTATGCTTTCTTTAAGACATAGGGTACTTCCTACCCATAAACGTTTGTGTGAGGAATCTGAACACTGAATATTTTGTTAGAGAAGTACTTCTAGTCACAAAGTCACTGTTATCAGTACCAATTAATCCTACCAAGATAACGTAGTACATTTTTAATTTTACATCTGGAAAATAAACAGCCAAACCCTGTCAATGTTTTTAACAACTCATCATATTTCACAAATTCTCAAGGAATGATTCAGAAAGTTCGTCTTGGACTTCAGATTCCAATTTGCTAGCCACGCCTCAGAAAAGGTCCCACCATTTTTCGGGAGGGAACCCGTCTCTCACTCATGTGTCTTCAACCGTCAGGTGTCCATATCTTACTTCAATGATCAGTTGGTAGAAATTTTCCTCTTTGGTAATGGAATCTGGGATATCCTGCATTAGCTTCAACCAAAGGCAAGATATTACCGTTTTGCAAGTGCCGAGATCCGTTTACTCATCCATTTCCTAAATTTGAATTGTTTCCCTTTTTGTTGGAGAAATTTCCCATTTTGCAAAGAAATACTTTTTTAACGTAATTTGATGGAACACAAAGACCCTGTTGTCCACTGCTCATAGTTTCGATGGGGTTACACAGTCTTGAATCACACGTAAATGATGTGAAATTTCAACAAAAAATGGGAAAATACTTGATATAAAGTTGGACACTTCCAATGTCTC
Source organism: Stichopus chloronotus (assembly GCA_021234535.1). Lineage (NCBI taxonomy): Eukaryota > Metazoa > Echinodermata > Holothuroidea > Aspidochirotida > Stichopodidae > Stichopus > Stichopus chloronotus. The sequence goes on from CM037848.1 coordinate 10,570,302, forward strand.
ACTTTTTCTTTCTCAAGTTTTTGTGTTTCTCGTGTTGTATTAAGATTTGCCATGATTTTTTTCCACTTTCAACAAAATGGTAAACTTTTGTCTTTAACTGTAAACTTCAATGTAAATTAAATCAAAACAGAAGGAACAAAAACACCACAAAAATCTCATTGCACTTCAACATTTTACTAATTATAATATATTACAGAAAAACAGCAAAAGCAATGGCTAGAACCTAACAATGTATAGTGCCTTGCATGCATGGAATATGACATAGCTGACGCACAAAAGTTATTATTAAAGGACCATTCTTGGTATTAAACATTGGTAAGTATTACGGGACTGTCCATAAAGGTTCTTGGTTCCATTCATGAACAGAACAAAGGCATTTATTAACCCTGGAAACCAAGGCTTGAAATATTCCAAACAGATTAACTCAAAACTGAGGATAACAAATCCATTTCAAGGTATCTGTAGTTAAATTCACACTACAGTAAGGTGGGCACTGACGAGATAAAAGTTAGGTACAATCAATATCTCTTCACAGCTGGCTATGGTGACTGGACACTTCTTTTGGGCATTGACAATAAATACCAACAATTAGGGGAATACCTGTATAAAGTATCATATTCTTTAACTTCATGGCCATTAGTAAATGCTACAATAGAATATCATGAAAACCAATAACACATTTTAAATATAATCTGGTTACAAACGAATTTCAATAATTTTTGTCCGGATTTTTCAATGTTACAAATTTCAGCAGCACAAGAGAATTGATGTCAATATTTCAATATTTTAATATGCTAAAAACAGGTAAATGCCATCAGGTCAATAAATACAAATGCAAGTAAACACTCAAAACTTCAATCTTAATAAAATGAAGGGAATAAAGCAAAAAGTTCAAAACCTAAGACACACTGGTCAGGTCTGCGATCAATTCACAATCAAATGTTGCAACATGCTTTTGTGACTTTTGACTGTTTACGAGTTTGCTGTCATCCTGCCAAGCGGAATCTTCAAAATATCTCGCCACATTTACACAGGAACACTTGGCTGTGATTCACTGAGTACCCAACACTGAGAAATCACCATTGAAGTTCTGGTATAATGAATACAGCAGGACAGAGGAAACAAAAAAGACAAAAACCAATGAAACATTACAACTTACAACAAAGCAATTCAAAAACAACCCTTCCACAAACTGAGCAAACGTACCGGTGCACCAGTTTTTTTGTTTTTTTTTTGTTTTTCTTTAAATCAGTGACAAATGAAAGTAGGAGCAAACATGAAGTTAGAGTGTGTATCCTTTGATTTGCTTGACAGCATTCCAAGACAGCTTTTAACAAGAAACACACCTCACACATTTGACTACTTTGCAGATCAATAACAACCAGCTCCACCATAAACCCATAACGATTCCCTGACGATCCCGTGGGCTGTCATCTCCGTCGCGCGCCATTATGTTCTGGTCCCATAAGCAACGATAATGGTTGACTCCCTCATACGTCAATGAGGATCTGCTTGCTCCCTCACTGACCTCAAAAGAGTAACTAACTTACATCATCTTTGTGGAATCCCTCACGCACCAACGAAACGATCAGCTCCAAACATACCGACCTGACTGGCTAGCTTCCTCACCACGCTGCTAGAATCAAATACACTGATTTATCCAAAGATAGCCAAAGACATCCAAAGATAGCTGAATTGTCTAGTGAATCTAGCCATGCCTTACTACAACGTATGATAAACAATTAAGCCTGTTACTTACGGAGTATCTTGTATGGTGTTGTGCTTGGCTTGTGAACATTTATAACATGTTGTTTAACTGCCATGGTGCGCAGGATAAGGTATCCCTAATAGTAAACAAATGACCAGGATAAAAAACAACAGCTAGAGCGAGCTATTAAATGCTAGCCATGTGAAAACCTGTAACACCCAACCCCCCTCGCGTCATCATGTTCTGCTCCTTAACACGACTTCTGACTGGCTCCATAGGTGATGGCTAGCATTGATAATGACTAGCTCTTCAGCATCACGTCCAATAAGTTGACCATTTAAATTACATTATGATGAGATACAGTCATTAAAGCATTGCAAAAACCCAATGCAGTGATACAATTGAAAGAACACAAAGCAAACTGATTTGCATAAACATCTTGCAACTTAATCTGCATAAAAAAGATCAGCAATTTCTATTATTGCTCATCAATATGTACATAAAATTAAAGTGATATTTCCTTTGAAACTTTCTACCAAATCTCACCTACTTCCACTTTGTGGTCAGGTCTGACGTCGTTTTCAACCCTGTGTGCTCATTCCCACAACTATCAAGATGATGGGAAGTTCAACAGAAAACAATACATCAAGGTAATGAAATTATATTGATGAATATGCATGAAGCATGTAAGAAGAGATTTTGAGGTCAATCAGTTCAACTGAAAGTGGCAATGCCCAGCAAGAAGAATTTTTTTAAATGAAATTTGTTCCTTGGCCAAACATCTTTTTGAATTAAATATGCTTCCATATCTCTTCTACAAAACACACTGCCTTACTTACATCTGCATTCAAGGTGTGAAGTTTTGACAAATATGCAATAAATAAGCTTCTAACACAACCTATCAACCTTGGATTGTTCTTATCACCTTCCCCACTCCATCCTGAAACCTTCACCTTTGGAAACACATTCCTTGTTGTTTCCCTTACCTTGAGATAACTAGTTCATGTCTCACTCTGGTGCCTTGCAGTCTGCGTTGTTCAATTATCGATCAGCCTGAAAGGGCATGCATAATTAAGGGGGAGACACTTTTTTTGAAGATAACATAAATGAAACCCCTTCATCACAACTAACAATATCTTTTCAACCCACATGCTGTTTTCTGGTATGGACTACCTTTCATACTGATATCCATCTCTCATGCACTTTTAATTAATTTTGAATGACTCTTCATGAACTCTTCATGCTAATCTTCCTATGAGAATGTCCCCGCCACCACACCACCTGATGCTGCCCTCCCACTGGCATACACTGTACTTCTTCACCCTTCCACTATTGGGACGCTACCATTGTATTTACGACGCAACCACACAACCCCTACACTGGTGAGACAACCACCACAGTACTTAAACTCATCACTTCTGATTTGTGTGTAAAAATGAGGATGGTTTTCCTACAGGGGACATTATCTTGACTCCATGAGGGCAACCGCAGTTCCACCACAGCGACCACAGACCATGAATGCACGGTTCCTTTGCTCCCAGAGCAACATTACCATGGTTCTGCTACTTCACTGTCTTCCTTCATGTATTCTTCTTCATCAGCTTCAATGAAAGAGGTTTTGTGGTTGACGGCCCAGTCTACGACCCCGTACGAAAGTTTAGGATTTGAAATGCCATACCAGAATACTGTCCAGGTGTGATTACTCCAGCTGCCTTCACAACGTTTAAAATACCTGCAAAACAGAACCATAAAGTCAAGAGCAGGTAGAGAAATGTGCAGATTTCTTTTGTTTGGAGTTTAAAGAGAGACAGTGTGTTCTTCCACATTGAGGTCCACTGTCCACTGTTTGGGATCTTTCAGGACAAAACCCTTTGTGAATTACCGATGAAATTAAACATTTTCAAATTCACTGGGACCAAAGAACACAGGACAGTGAAAAATTCATTGTTGCTATAAAGAACAGAGACAAAAATCTTTCAAGCATTCGTGACACCAGGATTTTAGATTGAGGGGGCAATACACACTGCTGGGGGGCAAAAATTTCAAAAAGCGTGAAATCGAGAGCAAAATGTGAGCTTAGCAAGTAGGGTCCAGGGGACTGTCTTTGGGCCCCTAGTGGGGTCCAGGGGTGAAGCCCTAGGAGGTGTCCAGGGGGAAAAGCCCCTGGGAGTTCTGAGGTCTTAGCTATCTCTACGAGAAAAATTCAATCTTGGGATAGGTATATTTTTGTTCAAAGTGCATTATTATCTGCAAAGCTTCCACACAATTGTAATCATTTCAGCTACTCCTCTAAGTTGACAAGATGACAAATTTGGGTTCTGACTGTGGGAAAATGTCCCAATGGCCCCCTTGGTGTGGCCACTGCTTTCAAGGTTTCTCGATGCATGTTCTGTTATCTCTAGTTTCTTCCACAGATTCTTAGACTATGTGATGAAAGTCATGCTAAATTTTTTTGATGAAAGTCTTGAAATGGTATTGAGTAAAGGGCACAGTTTATGTAATATTACAATTTATGAAACACTCCCTCCCCGCATTTGGATTAATGCTGTAACAGTTGTAGTCGTAACATTGCAACACCACATTCTAGCAGGACTCATCAGACTGCCAAAGTGTGATTGCAATAATACTGGCAAGTAATCGATTACGACTTTCAGCACTAGGACGTGCCTTAATGATGACGACAAAACAATCAATCAGTGACTGCTCTTTTCACAAATTCACCAAGAGAAAGCTCACATTGTACTAACCTGTTAGATACTCAAGCTTCCTGATTTATGTTCCCTGTAAGTGAGCCTTTACTAGAGTGAAAACCAGTGTCAACTTACAGACTGCACCTGACATCCAAATTTGGGGGACAGACTGACTTCTTCGTCTTGGTATACTTCAATTACAGTGTTGTCGAGTAAGAGCTTACTAACTTGTGTCAGATACACAAACAGCAAACATATAATAGCAGTCTTATCTGACAGTTTCCTCCCCAAATCACACACCTGCAAGCATCCTCCAAAGATTGACAACTCTTCATACAAACAAGCTCTAACAAATGACATAAGAGGCAAGAGTCAAATTGACTATTTGCTTACCATGCATTGATCTTGTTAACATTCTTTGAGCGCCAGAAGAGGGCCGGGAAATCACCACGTAGTTCATCCCATAGGACATCACTTGTTCCTTCACCCTGTTTATGAAATTATAAAATAGGGCCAATTCAGTCAACAGTCACATGCGATTACTACTTACATGAACTAGTGGACATCTAAAAGATGGAAGAGAGGGTTAATTTGATCGCTATCGTAATGTCAACTTCTTGCATGGACATACCTGATGGTCCACAATTCACTAAGTCCATGATCTGCATAATATCGTCATTTTAAAAGACGGTAGACGCCACACAACGACCAGAAAGAAAAAATGACTTAGTTATCCCTAATTGCCCATATGGAAAGTACCTTTGGACAAAATTGACAAACACACAATACTGTTCACCGAAAATGGCCGAAGGAATCTTACAGTATGGACCAATGGGTGTAATCAAAGGCCCAATAAATTCATATAGGCTATTAGATCTGCAAATACTTCCAGTAACCTCAACAAAGACTGAAAAATTGGGTTTTTCGTTAACCATAACGTCTCGGGATTCTGTGTTAGAGGAGCTCATTGAGTTGATATCAATAAGTTTGTGGTGAATTTGAAGAGTATAAACACATGACAATAATTACTACCATACTTAGTGATATTTCACATCAAATAGTTACGAAAACTGTCCATTTTTTAAATTTTTGACCCTTACTTGTACTGGTGGTGTGCATGTGAACAAGTACTAATATGAAAATTGTCTGGTCAAAAAACCAAATTTAATTGTTATTTCGTCACTCACTAATGTTCCAGTGTATGTGAAACATTGGGATCCTCTTAATTTGACAATTTGTCATTAGTATGTTAAGAAAACTTGACAGGACTAGAAAAATTGAGTGAATTTCACAAAATAACTCAAGGAGCCTCTTTAAAAGCTTTTCCAACTTGGACTCTATTTGACCTCTGGTGACCTTGAGAGACCTCTGTAAAAAATAAAAGTGAACACCCATAAGCAATGTCAACCTATGTACCAAGGCTGAAATTAAAGAAATTAATTCTGAATTCTTGAGATACCACATCTACTAGGTTTGCAGGGTTTTGACCTCCGCTGATACGGATCTTCTTTTCACTTTGGTCTACCTACCTGTCTACCTAAGTATATGTCTACCTAACTGTCTCCCTGTCTACCTACCTAACTAACTACTGACCTAACTAACTGTGAACCTGCCAAATACATACAACTTTGAAGTTTGATCAACTTTGAAGTGCATTTCATGTGTTCTAGGTTGTAAAGCGATTACTAACCTAGAACAACCTACAATCTCCATGGAAACAAAACAATATGGACTATCATTCTCTCAGTGCCCATTACCTTCCAAGTTTAAAGCTAAAGCAACTTTAAAGGAGGCCAGGAAGTTGTGACATACTGTTTACATAACTTTCTGCACATTCTTCCTCCAAATCAGGTGAAATCATAACTCCTTGACAGATTTGTGGTAAAGAATGATCTACCAATGGAACATTCTCTCATAAAGTGCCCCAGTAGACAGAAAAGGGTGTTAACGTTTTGAATTTTTCTTATCTTGACATCCCCTACAGTAGTTAATATTCATGAGTATGCGTTTTATGACTATACCTTGAAGGAGGAATGTTGTTTGGTCAAAGGTCATCGATGTTTTACTTAACTCTGCAGGAAGACACTGATGACCTTCAACTAACAACACTCCATCTACAAACCTAGGAAACAACATAAAGCACATACTCATGAATATTATCTAGGGGTGTCAGGAAAAGAACTAGAGCACCAACGGTGCAGAGGCTCATACCTGAACACTCTTTGGGAACCATTTACAAATCAATATTATGTATATCATATCATAAACATAGGAACCACCAGAAGTATCATTATATAGAATCACCAACACTGCATGCACAAGAGAGTCTGTAGAACTGTATAATTGCAGAATATCGAAAACTAGAGCACAAACAGTGTAGAAATTGGATCCTTGTCAATAAATTTGTGATACATTTAATGGGCACTATTACAATGCTAATAATTGCATCACTATTCAAGTTTTCATTCAATAATTATGAAGCTGTCATTTTTGTACATTTCTACCTACTTTGTACTAGCTGTGGGCATATGAATAAGTGCTATTGTGGGAAAATGGCTGCAAATTTTCCAAAAACAATTTTAATCATTAACTCTAAGCTCATTAGTGTTCATTTGCATGTATCACATGGTAACTATATTAGCTTGACCACTGATCTGTAAGCAGAACCCTTATAGGAAGCTTGACACACAGTTGACAGGTTTGGGACGACTGAATAACTCAAAAGAGCTCATTTAATGTCTAGACCTACATGTAACTTAGGACACAATCTGACCAATTGCCCCATTAGTCAATTATCATTTGTGCACAATAGGGATATTTGAGATGTAGTGTGACATTTAAAGGAGCACCTTTAAAGTAGGAGGAGAAAACTTTTGCAGGATTTCACAAAATGGGCCATGGGGCCAACACAGAACCCTGGACTACAAATTCATGTACACCCTAAGATAGACCACTAACAGAGTATCATTATCACAAACCATCAACATCGTACAAGAGGATACGTAGGAGAAGCATTTTGAAGAATTTCATAAAATGGGCCATGGGGCCCACATGTGACGTTATACCTAGCAGTTCTGAATACCCGAAATTTGCCTACCACTCAGGGAACATTGTGTCCAAGTTACATACAAATCCATCAAAGCACGCGCAAAAAGCAGCGTTTAAAACAGAATTTCATAAAATGGGTCATGGGGTACAAATGTGGCCTTGGACTACAAATCCCTGAACAACCTGAGGGTACCACTAATAGAGTATTTTTGTGACAAACCATCAGCATTTTATGAGAGAATCTGCAGGAGGATAAGCATTTTGCAGAATTTCATAAAATGGGCCAAAGGGCCCAAATGGGGCCTCGGACCAAAAAGTTTTGAACGTTCTAAATGGTCCACCACCTAGGGAACACTGTGTTCCAACTTTCATGCAAATGCATCAAAACATGACGGAGAGGACGCATTTGGAACAATTGTGAACAGATGGATGTTGGATGGATGGATGGATGGATAGATAGACACACAGATTCACTTGTGCCTTCAGGAAAGGGAGCCAGATGGGTTACTAAACAGACGGACAAATTACTCTGAAAATTATAAATAGGAAAAGAGCCAATCTCCAGCATAAGACCCTTCACCATATGTGGCTTCGGCACTTTACAGGCATTTGTCATTAGTGGCCTGGTGAATATCACATTGGTTTACACACTATCATATTCACTAAGATAACATTTCATTGTTTCCCATTTGTTCCTCTTATCATCCTGCCTTTACCATACTACAACGAAAATGCAGCATCAAATTTCCAGTCACCTTCAACTGATTCCCACATCGCAAATTTTCTTCTAATGTGGTCTGGATGTGCAATTAGAAAGTTTACAGACTGTGTACAAACACTTTTACATGTAGCAAAATAGGGAGGGGGGGGGGGTTGCTGACCCAAATAATTCACTTCCCCTTCCCCATCATGCAGTTTTTCAGTTCACTGCCACTAGTTCCTTCACAAACATAAATACTCTTCCTGTTTATCACAAATGTCAATTTCAGATTCAGACATTTTAAGAGAAACCTTTCCGAATATTTGGAAAACCCACTGAATGTATTAGCTTTCTCTGCTAATGATGATAAACCTAGGTATAGGCTCACATCTTATAGGCCTACCACACAAGCATGTGTAATAATTGTAAGTTGTTGAAACTTCAAGTAGGGACATGTTGTCTAGGCTGGGAGGGATCACAGCACCCACCAAGGTTCTTAGCAACAGCGAGAGACACCTTGAGTGTCTCACCAGAGATGACACAATTGAGCTGCTAGTGATTTTCTCTCATACCTCTGCCCCAAAATGTTCAATGGTTATGGGTGATATGTAACATAAAATCTTTTCATAATATCCAACCAATCCACTGTCATGCTGAACAAAATTCTAGCCTATCTAGCATATTCTAGCATAATTTAGTAACTGATGAAATCCCCACAACTCACTGGTGTGGGTATTCACGAGTGACTATACTTACCCCTTGCCACACTACTGCATCAGTTTGACCTATGCTCTACAAACCTCGAGGTCAATTCTGACACCGCGCCCTCTACGGCCTAGCTCGCCTTCGTAGGACCAATCCACTGTCATGCTGAACAAAATTCTAGCCTATCTAGCATATTCTAGCATAATTTAGCAAATGATGAAACTAAACAACATCTCTTTGAGGTCGAGTAAAATTCCGAAACTTACCTGGTTTGTTTATGAATGAATTTATGAACAACTCACTTACCTTTCCCAACACAACCACTGCACCGCATGCAGAGAGAACTATGAAATATTTTCACACCACCTCAAATGCTGTCTGGACTAACCTGGAACCTCTACCCTTTCAGCCATCCCAACATGCTTAGAGGAGTGTGGAGACAATGCAATCTTTTGATATCAAGGTAGATGGAGTTGAACTGTGGTGCTGAGACAAGTGAGTGAGGAGTGAGGTAAATTATATTCAGTCTGACAGCAAAACGTGTTATCATCTCATGCAATAATTTGTAGAGATTCATACCCATAGTAGCAGAATGTGACAATGATGAAATAAGTTAACTCCTCAACTAATTAATACAAATGAAAGTATGGAAACACACAACTTGCACGCTGCCACCTGACCTGTATTTTCGTGCTAACAGCAAATTTATCCAAGTATGGAATGCCGTTGACCCCCTCTTCCTTCGTCAAAATGGCGACAGCATTGTAGTTTTCTGACACGTAGATTGAATGTAATTTGTCTTGTATGCTCTCCATGTAGTTGGGAAGTAGTGGTTTGTTGAAAGACCTTCATGATTAAAACGAAAAGCATGTGAGATCAAATTCGACAGAATGTATGAAAACGGCTGGCCTTATCTATATCTAATTAGTGGAAGGTATATATATGAGGTAGTACAGTTAAGCGACCCTTTACCAATGAAAAGTACTTAGATAAAATTAGTCTGATACAATGATATGAATGAAAGTTAAACAGCATAATGGAACTAGTCTTTGCCTAATGATACACTTACAACTTGATTTTACTGATCCATTATGAGCTTAAGTCAATCTGAGTAAACCAGAATGCCAAAACAACAAGTTCTGTTATTCATTGATACAGCTGTATTCCAAAATATGTGCCCTTTCCAACGTTTCACTCTTGAGGTTGAAATGTTCTTGCAAAAGTTAACCACTGCTGATCCCCTAGCTCTGCCTCCTTAGACTTTCCTTGGCAAGCTCACACATGGTTTCTCTGCTGGTGATATTTTCCATTTCAGCAAGAGTTGAAAACCTCTGAAATTAAGCACTCAAGTATTCTTGTTTCTTCCTTTCTTGTCTACTCTTGGTTTTTGAGAATTTCTTGGCTAATTCTACTTGTCTTTCCATGTTTTACCTCTGATATTATTAAAAGCCAGTTCTTTAATATTTAAAGAAAACTTATTTGATGCTTACCATTTACCAACATCATATAATTCTAGAGAAGCCACCTGAGGGGCTCGAACAACCCTCAAGGAGTTAGGATAATAGAAACTCGCGTCATTGGAAAACAATATAATATCTAAGAACACTAACACTAGTGTTATCAAACTTTCAGTTGAGAGAGCCCAGATCCTCTTTCAATTCTAGCGACATTCCTCTCCATCGATAAATACTTACTTTGTTATCATGGCGATTAGACGTTCCTTATCTACATCATCAAGATTCGTTGTCTTGTAGATTCGTTCTGTGTTCTTAAATAATGTTCCTGTTCCTGTAAAAGGAGAAAAGAAGACAACAAAATTCATTTGGAATGAATTAAAAAAAATAGGGGAAAAAAAAAAACATTTAAGGGTTTTCTGATACTTCCAGGAGGAGAATACATAACCAAGAAATATCTTCTGATGCATCTTAAACACCAGTTGGATTGTTACACATGTTGAGGTATATACCCAAGAAAAATAAAGATGAATAGAATGTGAATACTAAAAGAAGTTGTTATGCATCCTTGATACCCCTTACTTTCATGAGACTGGCATTAAATATTGCCAATTGAGTCTTCCAAATAGACCATGCATAATCACGAGACATATTCCAACCGAATTCTAATGAATTCTTGGATTGAAACGTAATGCCTTCCCTCAGCATCATACAACATTCATGATGAATTAATTGATGTGAACACGACCCCTCCCCCAACCACCACCTAACTCTGATGTAATCATTACCGCACACTTGAGTCTGTCTGTAGTTGATTAACATGCAAGATACGAACCT